>JARHVA010003791.1:160000-177500 GCA_037957365.1 Torreya grandis
CCTAAAGGGTTGGCCTGCAACACCCTCACCCCAAAACACACCCAAAGATCTTCATCTAGGGGATTCAAATTCTTAAAAAAAATCCTAGGCACACTATTAAAGTCCCCCCTTATTTGGCACCCTAAAAGAGGAAAATAGATGACTTTTGCAATTTTTTAATTTTTTGTTCAAGTACAAATAATAATTTCATAATTAAATTGAGGGAGAGTGAACTTAGGAAAGGGATACATTTTATTGTCCTTTAGCACATGGGCATCCTCAAGGTTGTGAGAAAAAAAATGTTCATAGCCACTAGGATATATGTACAAGGTACATAAGGGCACTCAACATGATCATATAAATGGGCGAGACATATTCATGGTGAAAGCAATATTATTCCTCCTTGTCCCTATCATATTCCCTGCACCTATACCTGCACACTCAAGGAACGCATCAAAATGCCTAATAGTCCAATATCTAATACAATGAAACAATTTTGTAATCAAAACTAATACCCTATAGAACATATAATCAAGATACACATGGTAATCTAAGATATAAAATATTGTAAATTAATAAATATAATCTATGATACGCATGCTTGCACCTACCCACAGGGTATATATAATAATTAACAAGTCGCAACAAAAAACTTAACATTTACATCCATGATAATCATATGCTACCAAAATGTATCAAATAATGATTCCACATAGAAATATCTCATTAAAATGTCTAATCATGCTAATGTCATGATGAATCACATAATCATGTCCAACGAGGAAAATGTGCCATACACCATGTGATCATCAACAATGGCATATATGTGCCAACCCACATAAAATCATAATAACTATAAGATGAATACTAGTGGTAATGATAGAAATAAAGTATATAGGCACACTCTATCGATGTAGAGACTGAGAAAAAATGTCAGATAGTTAAATAGAAGCAGGATACAACCAGTGGGGGTATAACTGGGCATCATACCCCCTCCCTTTGAGTGAGACTTCCTCCCAAAAGCCACTAGATTCTTTATTTATTTTTATCTTGATCGTTTTGTTAGTCCTCAGATACAAACCAATCTCTTTTGCCTTTTATAAGGCGTTGTATATTCAAATCTAAATGATTATAATTGAAATAGTAATTTCTCCAAATAACATATTTCTGCAATCACATCATTTCCTATGATTATGTTTCCAAAATTATTCTAGCGAGCTTTGATCTTTGCATGCATATATTTTATATTTTTTCCTCTCTCTCTCTCTCTCTCTCTCTCTCTCTCTCTCTCTCTCTCTCTCTCTCTCTCTCTCTCTCTCTCTCTCTCTCTCTCTCTCTCGTGGTTCCCTAGAAATGTACAATGTATGTTTATAGGGTTTTGGGGTCTTTTTCCCCATTGAGTAACCTGGGTATTTGTGGCCTTGTCCTTTTTAATTTTTCCCTTTTTTGATTTTGATTTGTGCACTAATAATATCTTAATTTGAATTCAATAATTCTATAAATGCATAGGTACAATAATGCATTTAGAAGATCTAAGAAAGCATCCATGAATCTAAAGTAAATATGGAAGAACATCTAGCATTTATTGTAATAATATTTTATTTAGCATTTATTATCATTCTAAAAAATCAAACAAGCAATTAGAGTGCATTCATTGTAACATTTAATTCCATAGTAACGACATATTACAAAACACAAATGTATTTGATTAAATCATTATTACATTTATTTGATATATTGTCTTTGATATCATATATCATTGAAGTGTCTAATAAATAATCGATGTTTTAAACTTGTTCACCTTAAACACAAACCTCAAAAGATTTTTTTCCCCTTTCATTTATAAGTTCAACTTCCTTATTAAAATTTAAAGAAATACAATTTTTAAAAAAAATGCACAAAATTTTATAATATTGAAGAAGGTTTTCCAGCTCAAATTTGACACACACACATAATTGAAGAGAAGAGTCGAGAGTTAAAATGTTAGGGACCGAGCTTCATATTGTAAGTGAGGAGAAGATTTAAGATTATATTATGGCTTAGTGGTCATCTTAATGAAATCGACAACATTTTAAAGGTTTAGGATACTGCCAGGAGCCTTCACTATCGTCCTCCTTTGGAAATATCAATTCCAAGCCAAAAGGTTTTCCCATTGTAGGTGTATTACATTTTAAAATGTCAATAGAAATCATTAAAGTTTCGCATAAAGTTTGTCCTTAAAACAGTTGGAAAAGGACCTTCGACTTTTCCAAGAAAGACAAATGCAAGCTTTGTGGTATAGATTTCCCATGCGAGTCGGCATTTTACTTTGAAGACTTACACCAAGACATTTTCTTGGAATTAACGTTGATAAATTGCAATGATTACAATTATAGCCATGGTGGGGTGAGCGTGTGTAATAGTGGGATAAATATTATCTTTTAAAAAAGACGATTGAAAATTTATAAAATCACGAGTATATGATAGAGTTTGGAGTTTGTTTTGTAATATATATTTTTTAATTTAATATAATGACGGAGTTAAATTGAAGTCTTTTGTCATTAATAAATAAAAAATTCATGTAGAAAGTAATAAAATCATTAATTAATATAGTACAAGTGACAAATTTAAGATAAATATTTCAAAAATGATATTTATAAACATTTTTTTTTTCGTCTTTACAAACAAATATTTACAATAACACTCAAGAATGATAGATTTGGAAAATAATTTTGAAGGATGTCAATAAAAATGGGTCAACTTTAAATTTAAACTCTGTTTAATCATTATAATCATTATAAAACTATTTTTTTCTTACAAAAAGAAAACAATCAAAAAATTCAGATATTTAATTTTAGTCAAAAGAAGTAGGACACTCCACCTAAACCAATAAATAATAAATTGAAAATAGACACCTCGAAATTGATATTTATCAACATACACATATGCATATATATATAATATATTAGTTTAGAAAAATATTTAAAGATAGTAATTTTGACCAATAATAATATGAAATATTAATAAAAATGGTCAACTTTAAATTTGATATACCCACTCTCCTTAAATTTAAATAAAAATCCATTGACATGAAACTCTTTCCAACTTAACACTCTACCTAATCTCATTGAACAAAAAATGAATAAAAAACAATCCTTTAATTAATAAAGTGTAAAGAAATAAAAAGTGCCTCCCTTGATATTTTAAAGTGCCTCCCTTGATACCTCATTGAACAAAGAACAAATCGAAAGCGACCCTTCAATGAATGAACATGTAAAGAAACAAGAGGTGTCTCCCTTAACATCACATGCATCATGCAAATGTGGACTTCTTTGAAACCCCTCTTTAAATTAAAAAAGAAAAAGAATGCATTATTGGTGGACTATACATTAATTAATATCATATATATAGACTTGTGGGATACATGTCATAATCATCCTTCATTGACTTAAAATTCGTGATTGAAAAAACAATTTAACCCCTTTTTAAGGACTAGAGAGCATGGAAATAATCAACCACATTAATGGAGAAGAGCTGCTCCTTGTCAAAGGCTGCATTTGTAAATATGACTCTGAAGCCTCTCTTCGTTTACTGACACAAGTTCTTAAGCTCAAAAAACTTGGTGTTTGAAGCGTCCAACCCAAAGTCGATTGATAGAAAACCAAATGAAAGATAATTTATATTTCGAGGAGTAAATTTGATTCAGTGCGCAAATGGGTATTAACTCAATGAAAATCATTTGAGAATAGAATTCAAATGACACTTTAAAAAAATATGTGATGGTATTTGTATTTTAATAAATAATATAATAATTATAATATATTATTATTTTATTATAATATTAGGATCTCTTTATTAAGTGAGACAGAAGATTTGCATTTCCCTGTGAATGAAGATTGAAGTGTTTTTATTTAGGTTTTTTTTAATTGGGTTTTGCTCTGTTATGATTTAGTTGAAGATTTACAGAATCAATTTAGTTGTAAGACTAATTTCTATTTTTTTATTGAATGTTATATCTTTTGTTGTTGTTCGTTCTTTTAGTATGATATATTGTTCATCATGTTTCTTGTATGTCATTGTCTCGTCAAAGTTTTAGTTTGTTGTGGGGACTGGGCTCTCAATTGTGTCCTAGTACCAGTTCATAACTCTGACCAAAAGTGTTTTTACTCTATCAACTAAAAATATATTATTATCTTAAATAATTTTAAATTTTTTAATTGTCAACAAAAATCAGTCTAAAAATCCAAGAAAAAACACTTAATTACCAATAAAAGTTCCTTTGAATAGGATTGAAGGGAAAGACAGATATGTATTCTTGTTGGACTTAAAATTTCAAGAAAAAATAATATATGTTTTTGATGAAGGAAGATTACTTCACCTTATATCTTTCATCTAATTCTAAAAAATGAAGATAGAGGTCGTATTTATTGAGAAGGGTTTGGTCTTAGGTGGAGAGTATGACATTCCAACACTTTTCATCTATTTTTAAAGAATTTTATTGGAGACCTTATCCATTAAATAAGTTTTGGTTTTAAGTCGAGAGCATGGTAGGCCAACACCTTTCATCCAAATTTAAAGAATTAGAATAAAGTTCTTATGCAAAGTTTGATTATTGGTGGAAAGCATAACACAGTAAGTTGCACAGACACAAACTAACCAACCTAGAACCCAATGTTAATTTCTCCCTTAAAATGCTTTAAAAAAAATTTAATATGATATAAAAAGATAAAATTAGAAATAAAAATACTTTGAAGAATAAATACTTGGATTCAGTGCACAAATAATTTTAATTAAGGGGGCATTTATTTATGTTTCTCCTTCGTGAGGTGATCTCAACTTTGATTAAAAATAAATAGTATAGTTTTAAAAAAAAAAACTTTATAGCTTCATATTTAGACTGTGAAAGCCTTGGATCTGGAATTAAAAATTTGTTAGTTACCATCAATCAACTGAAACTCTTGAAAAGGCCTGCCAGGAAATCCATGGAGGGTGCAGTATAACTTTATTTGCCTGCTATTTTATTCATACAAAAATCATAAACCCAAGTTCCCAAACCCAACAAATTAATGAAATGTCCACTTTCAAGAAGTTGGACGGCAGAGACCATCACTAAAATAGTAATATCCCTCCCAATTTGCCAACACCCTTTAAATTCTTGGAGCTCCAGAGTGCAGAATTTAAATTAAAACTGCCCATTATAAGCATGTAATTATTGTCAGGAGATGCAGCAGGAATTGGGATTCTCTTCGCTGAAGTAAGTGTTATACCCACGATAAGGCTCACCGTGTGGTGGGAGATACACATACGTTATATTTGCAGGTGCCGGGTTTGGGTTTGGGTTTCCCTTTGGGGGATCATCCTTCTTGGGAGCGTCTTTCTTGTCATCTTTTTTCTCATCCGGCTTCTTCTCTGGTGGTTTTTTATCAGGCTCTTTGGCAGGCCCAACGCTCAATAAGTCCGACCGTCCAAACTTTCTGAGCTTGTTGATAATGTAAACTGGATCTGCATCTCCAATAACTGTGATTTTCTGCTCCTTGGCATCAACTTGTACAGAGTCAACGCCTGTCATGACATTCAAATAAATTACCACACTGAAGAAATTCTTCACAATAGGAAGCTCTCAGGTCTTCCAAACTCCTGAAAGTAAATAGTCGGTGCGTTCACATTGAATGGCGTTGAATATAAGTTGATTAACACTCACTAAAATATGTAAGTGTTAAACAGTTTGTCGATTAACACCAGTCAATGTGAATGCACCTGCCGTTTAAGTTTCTTCGCTAAAAATTAATTGGGTTGTTTCCTGATCTTTTTACCTTCGATGCCTGCTACAGTCTTCATGACCTTACGCTGACATTTAACACAATTGATATCCACTTTCAGCACAATTTTCTACACACAAAACTCATCTCTTAATTCCATAGGCTTCTTCTCCTTAATAATGAATCTAATAAGAAACTCGAAACATCATAACTAAAACTCGCTACCCATAAACTAATCCACAATATTATCAAACTGCAAAAACTCCCTAATGAGATGGGTCCAATACTGAACTCCAAACATCAAATTTAGGGAAAACTATTCTACAATATACCTCGAATCTCCTGAAACAAAATTGCACTGAAAATGGGCAAAATGTTGGCCTACCTTGGACATCTTCTTCTTCTGATGACTTAGCTCCTGTAGATAGACCTTTCTGCTTCTGCAAGAGAGATATAATAGACAAATACTCCCTCGGGGATGAAATAAATACCCAGTTAAATACAATAGTCACAGGCCAGTTCCCCCATCGGGTTGTTTTCTACCTTCTCGAATATTCGCAGGCCAGGTAGCACGTTCAATAAACAAATCGACTTAAAAAATATTGAACAAGAAGTCTCCTGTAGGCAAATTTACGATGGGAATAGTTTTTTTTTCTACGCTCTTAAGAAAAAATAACAGCGATCACGAGGCAGCAATCTCTGACTCTATGCTCCAGCTATTCGGCCTGCACTACCCGAATGGACGGGATGTGCTCCCACAAGAAGGGATCTGATCTTGTCCATTGGTACAGTTATAAAGATGATGACTTTTACATAGTGGCAGCAAACGGTCTCTGTCGACCTACGTCAGCACAATTCTGTATTGAATTTCTTTGACATCATCACTTGGTTCATCTTAAAGAAAAGTCTCCGCCTATTAAGCGGCAAAATGACCTCTATAGTGATGGTTCATCTTAAAGAAAATTCTCCACCTATTAAGGCAACAAAAGGGGCCTCTATTCTAGGCTAGGATCGGTGTGGTAGAGTAATTTATACCTCTTCACCAAACATTAAAAGCAAATCATTTAAACGGGATGACGAATGGTGCGGCTTGGACCTTTCATGTGGGTAGTAGAAACAAAGTTTCGCATAGGTGTGGATATGGATATGTTATCTTAAAAACACCTCACATCATCATTATTTGTTCGATCTTGTCATTTTGATTGACAAGATCACACGTACTATAATGAATGCAGAAAGTTGAGAGTAGTAATTCTATTTGTGAATTCATCAGTGCAAAAATAATATTATAGTGCACAAAAAATCATTGCATGCACTATTAAAACATTGAAAAATTCATGGCTTCTTTTCATTTATAATTGGTTGATAGCGTTAACATTCAAAGTAAAAGGAAAACGAAGGAGAAAGGACACACTTTCAGAGATATGTAGAACGTTCACTACTCAAACTCACCTCTTTACACTTGTCTACTTGCATTTTAAAGGTGAAATTGTGGGTTTTCAAAATAATGATGGTGCGAGGATGATTTTTTTAAAATATTCTTGTTTCTTCATTTATCGCAGCTTTCACTTGTGGGTTTTTAAAAATCATTTGTTTTTTCTAAAAAATTCACATTGCAAGGTGGAACCCTTGGTTCATCATGGCTTCTTTGCATGTAGTTTTAAAACCCTTAGTTTTTCATGGCTTCTTTTGTTTTAGATGTTATGGAAAACCCACGATTCAAAACCTTATGGCCAAACACTTGCAAAGAATAACCTTACATTTGCAGAGAACATATTTCTTACTTTCTTTATAAACGTGTGCATAGTTTGTCGTGACATGGCTAATTTCCAAAAACCCATAATTCAAAACTCAATGGCCTACATTTTACTTATCCCTCGAAACCCATAAGGTGGTCGAGAGTAGTTGTTCCATATGTGAATTCATCATTCAAAAAATCATTGTAGGTCCCAGATAATCATTACAGGCACTAGTAAAACACAAACAAACTCATGACTTTTCCCATTTGGTTTGTCTTGGCTTATTTACATTTAGTTTTAAAAACCTCAATTTACCATGGCTTCTTTTGTTTTTGTAGATGATATTTTGTGATTGTATAGCACCTAAGTCTTGTACACTTGACAAACTCAGACCTTGGTCATTCCTCTTAGTTCATTATCTTTTTCGCTTTCGCAAATCTCGCATTTTCTCTATCCTTGTGCCCCTTGGCCTATCTCTCTTAGTTCGACAAGTCATATTGATGACCCAAGGCTTTTATCTTATCCAACATGCTTAAAATGTACTTATCTTCCATCTCTGCAAGTTTTGAGCTTGCACTGTTCTCCTGCTCCCTTGACATTAACATTCAAGTCAAACAGTAGCGTTGACATTACTGTCATAACCTGACACAAGTGTCTAGTGCCCTAAAGTCATCCAATTTGTAAATGCAATGTATTTTAATAGTTGGCCTAAGTGCTTTAATGCAAGTTATTACTCCAAAAGGATTGATATAAATACAAGATCAACCCTCATTAATTCCTCACCTAGAAAAGACCAAGTAAACAAAGGCAACTTATCCAAATCACTATATCAAGAATCCAATTAAACAAAGCATTCCTATTTCCATACCAGTCATAGGGACTACACATCTATAGGTCTAAAGTAGTAAAGGAGAAACCCAAGGGCTCGATTTGAAAAGTTACAAGCTAGGTCATTGTTGTACTTGCTTCACACATATTATATGATTCACACACAAACCAACACATAAGGGAGAACTACAGTAGCTTGAGGTCCTCTTCAGAGTATTGGTTATGTAGGTAGTGTCCTTTGACAATGAAGTCATTAGGGTCAAATCGACAACATATGCCCACTAACCCATTTTATTCCAAGGTCACATTGAAGATGGAAAGCTAGGGTTTTACCATTTCATAAGGAACGATAGTCCATGACCCAAATTTGAATGCACCAGAGCAAAGGCGAAGCAAAACCCATAAACATCTAGTGGTCACATCTTGTTTCAGCAGATATTTTGTACATGACACTAGCACTGAACCTAGAGAATAACATCAACCTAATTGTCCTAGGCTAACATTATTATCTAGAGAGCTAGAAGCATCAGAACCAAAATCTGAGGATTATTCTAGAGTCTCCTTCTCACCTACTTTTAGCCTATTCCAGATCTAGAAATGTATTAACATTAGGACAAACTAAGTACTTCACTTCTTTGTCATTTCTATACCTAGCATAGTTGTAATTTCTATATTTAGACTATCTCAGTATAATAAATTTAGTGTATGTTTATATTTGAGTTTAACATCTAATTATCCTGCTATAGATCTGATTATCACCCTTATGCCATTTCATTTCTATATACCCCTTTAACAATCTAGATAACCCCAATCTAGATCCATTTGAGGGTTAAATATTTGTTGAGTTTGATCTTTGAACATCAAAACCCTAGGTCACTTAGGGTTTTCTAATTTTTATGTTGTCGATCCCTAAATTGTTATATCTTTTCCAATCATGTTTGCCATGGATAGTTATGTTAACTATTTCATGGTCCAATACCTGATAATGGTTATTACTTGTTACATCTCATGCCTAATTAACTCATTTCAATCTATAAGAGACCCAAAACATGTTTTCCTACATACTCCTTTTTTTAATGTTTACAATGAGCTTTTACCTGTCACTACAAAGCACTAAAGGGAGTGTATGAGGCAATCATCCTCCTTAGGACATATTTTTTCCCAATCCAAACACACTGCTGCCAAAACCTCACTACTAGACTTTTACACAATTCTTCACATTACAAGGATGTTCTTTTAGATGCATTACATATGACCTTGCTCCCTTGTAATGTTGATCCACTACATGTGGCCTCTATCTTAATCTCCATAAAATGTAATGAGCATAATATATCCTTTGAAAAGGAGGATTTACCACCCCATTACCTTATAAACAGTTGTTTGCCACTTTATATCTAGGTATGTGTTTGTAATAAAATAGTAAAATGAGTTTTCGTGGACAATAGCTTTGGACTCAACATTTGCAACATATCATTTCTCTCAAGAATGGGCATTGGACCATCCAATTTGGAACCATCTAATATGAGTATCAAGGGATTTGATAATATGTCATAGAAAGTATTGGGACAAATAACATTGAATAATATTATAGGTCGCCATACATTACCCACTTTGTGCCAAGTTAATCCAAATGATTTGAATTATAACATTCTTTTGGGATGACCTTGGATACATGAAATGTATGCCATTCCTTCCACATTACATGCATGTTTAAAATTTATTCATCAAGGATTCATTTACACATGCCCAATGGATACTAATCCTTTCAAACACTATTCAATGGTCTAACCCTCCATGCACACTACACTTCAAGCCTATAAATATGATTTTGGTTCTCGATATTTACTCAAATATGGGTACAAGGGACAAGGGTTAGGTAAAAATGAACAAAGAATATTGAAAATCATTTTTTTCATAAATAATACAAACTAACAAGGATCAAATTTTTTAAACAAAGTTAAAATAAAAACATATCCCTCAAAGTATAATTTTGTTCCAAAATGCCAAAATGGAATGTATGAATATCTCCACAACCTAGCTCCAAGTGGTCAACCATCATTTAATCAATGACACTACCTCCCCGAAAAGTCTAACAATGGACAAGTTATCAAATGACGAATCATTATTAGAGTACTTAGGGGCATATGAGGATCTCCATTCCTTCTATCACAAGAATAGGTTTCCTCATGCTACCTCTGCTCATGCTTACTTTGGTGAGAATGATAAACCCAAATATCCAACATGATGCATCAAATGCTATTCCTACTACACTATTTGTTACAGAAAAATCTACTTTGTTAAATGAAGAAATAGTCAAATAAAATTTTGGAATAGATAAGGAACCTATACCAAATTTACTTTCTCCAATGATGCAGGAGGACGAAGTAAAAACCTATCGACTAGTCCTTCATGATTTCCCCAAACTTTTTTATGGGGCTTATTTAGATATGCCTAGTATCAATCTATCGGTGGCAATGCATAATATATTATTATTCCTAGATGCAAAGATCTGAAAACAAAAAATATGAAAAATGCATCCTAAAGTGGCATTCATGGTAAAAGATGAAATTTAAAAACATTTAGACATCAAATTTATAAGAGCCATTGCAGATTCTGATTAGGCATCCAACATTGTCCCTATTAAAAAACTAAATGGTGGCATTCGATGTTACACTTATTACCATGATTATAACAAGGATTGGCCTAAAGATGACTTCCCTTTACCTAATATTCACATGATTATGGATTCCACAATGGGATATGAGACATTTTCATTTATAGATGGTTTCATAGGATATAAACAAATCAAAATTAACCTTATAGACCAAGAAAAGACTACATTTACCAATCCTTTAGGAACATTTTGTTACACAGTCATGCCTTTTGGATTAAAAAATGCAGGAACCACATATCAAAGGGCCATGATGCATATATTTCATGATTTTAAACACAAAATTGTTAAGGATTATGTTGATTATTTACTTACAAAATCAAAATATTTCCAAGACCCTGCTATCGATTTACAAAAAATATTCGAGCACCTACATAAATTCAATGATCGATTAAATCTAAAAAATGTGTTTATGGGGTATCTTTAGGAATACTCCTCGGAAATATTATTTCTCAGTGAGGCATTGAGATTGATCCAAAAAGGGTAAAATATCTTGTATAAATGCCACCACCAACCAATCTAAAATAATTATAATGTTTACAGGGCTAATAAAACAATCTGTTTCACATGTTTGCTAAAAAAAGATACACAATTAATTCAGGATGAGGTATGTCAACAAAGCTTTGATAAGATGAAAACCTATTTATCACACCCACAAATACTTATGCCTCCTATTCCAGATAGACCATTACTTATTTACATATCAACTACCCATGAAGCCCTAAGGGCCTTACTATCACAATTTGATGATAGTCACAAAGATAGGGCAATATATTATATCAGTGGCTAGCTTGTTGATTACGAATGCAAATATACAGCCATGTAAAAACTATCTTTAGCTTTGGTTTTCACTACCCAAAAATTATTATATTATTTACTCAATAATAAGGTTCATATTATAATTAAAGAAGATCCATTGAATTTCTTCATGAACAAAACACACCTAAACGGATGCATAGCCAAATGGGTGATGCAACTCATAGAGTTAAATCTAAAATTTGTAGCCCAAAAGTTAATAAAAGGTCAAGTTATAGCTAACCAATTGTCCATATCTCCTTTGCCAGATTTTTTTCCACTCACCAAGGCTTTCCAAGATGAGTTTGAGGCATATAATATATCTTCCACTCCTTGGACAATGTTATTTGATGGATCTAAATGTCAAACAGGAGTGGATGTTGGCATTGTATTTTTAACCCTCAAAGGTTAATACATGCCTTTCTCTTACAAATTATTTTTCTCTTACCCCAATAATGTAGATGAATATGAAACCTTGATCATTAGTCTATCCATATCACATAATCTTGATATAAGGGGCATCCAAGTGTTTGGTGATTCCTTGTTGGTTGTTAACCAAGTTACTAATCACTACCAAATTAAGAAAGAGTATCTTTAGATATATAAAGAAATGGTAGATAAACTCACAAAGACATTTGACAAATTTTCTATCGACAGTATTCCACACAAAGATAACCACCATGTAGATGCTATGGCCATCACAACATCCTTAATATTTTTTTATGATGATCATACAAAATTAATGATATGATAGATATGAAATCCATCCATTTCTTTTGATCAAAATTATGTCTAGGCCATTCTTGTTGTTACTCATAGTACAATAAACACATAATGATACACTAATATTTATAATTTTCTTTATCAAGCCTATATACCAGACCATTTTGCATGAAATTATAATTGAAAATTACAATGTGAAGCATTTTTTTAATGTTATTATTATAAATGATTCATTTAAATGAGGTTTTGATGGACAATTACTCTGATGCTTAAGTAAAGTTGACGCTCACACTGCACTCATGGAAATGTATGACATCAAGTGTGGTGGGAGTTTCAAAAGACATGCCATGTCTCAAAAACTATTATGCAAAGGTTATTACCAGCCTTTGATAGAACAAGAATGTATCAAACATGCCAAACTATGTTTGCAATACCAAAAATATTACAATTTGAATCATGTGTTCTCACATGAGTTATAGCTGATCATTTCACCATGGCATTTTTCCTTATGGGGCTTTGATTTAATAGGCAAAGTAAATAAGTATCCACTGGTGGACACAAATTTATCATTACAACTACAAAATATTTTACAAAATAGGTGGAATTCAATTCACTTGAGTTTACCACAAGGGATGACATATGTAGGTTTCTGATGACCAATATCATCTCCGATTTTAGCGTACCTTCAGCTATAATTTTTGATAATGAAACATCATTTAAAAATAAGATGGTAAGATGATTTTGTAGTAAATACAAGGTTAAGCATACAATTTATCTACCTTATTACCCATAGTGAAATGGCCAGGCAAAGGCAACCACTAAAACAATTATCAAAATAATTGGCAAAATAGTTGAATGAGACAACATTGATTGGCACCAGTAGATGGCATATACTCTATGGGCATACCAAACGAATGTACGCACACCTACTCAGGCCACACCTTACTCTTTGGTTTAAGGTACATATTTCATCATACCAATTGAACTTGAGATACCTTCTTTATGTGTTTCTATAAAAGACATCATCTCTTCTTTGTGTATTTCTCTAAAAGACATCAATAAATATAATGAATCCTGCAAAAAGTGATTACATAAGTAAGAGTATTTGAGTGAAAAATTCACATAGGCTACTAAGCACCTATGTTTTTATCAATATTGTGTAAAATGATCATATTAAAAAAAGGTTTATCCATAAGACTTTAATGTGGGTGACCTAGTACTAAAAAAAATCAAAAGAATACCAATGCAGAAAAGGACCAAAAAACAAAGTTAAAACAAAATTGGTGGGAACCATTTAGAGTTACAAAAAATTTGTAAAAATATACATACCACCTTTCTACACTTGAAAAAAAGCCTATAAAAATCCTAATGAATATTATGCAATTGTGTAAATATATTATGTAAGCTCACACATGCCTATTTTCCATGATTATATCTTAAACAAGGTACTTGATATGCTATACACTTAGCATAATTTTCCTAACATATTAGATCCATGGGCTACTATGACATGTTTATGATGTTTGCTTATGCTTTAATTTTGCACTTCTTTGAGTGTCTTGTTTTCCTTTTTCAAGTATTTGAATATGCTCCTTTACTTGTGGCCCCCGTGCCTATGTATGCTTTTATTGACATTTAAATATGTCATTTTTTATTGTATGGACATTTGAATATGTCATTATTGATTTTATGGACATTTAACTATGTCATATCCCTTCAATTGTGTGAAATTTTAACTTGCCTCTTGTTTGTGGTCTCCTTAGACCATTGCCTTTTGACTTGATTTCAAGTGCTCTTGTGTGTGTACTTGTTTGCTTATTGAGATCATACTATTACTATATAGACATTTACATGATCTTTATCATGCATCTTAGGCATTTTTATGATCACATGCATTTTATGCACTTCAATGATATATCTACCTAAACATGTACCCTTCTATATGCTACATGGTTACATTCACAAAAAGCTGTATTATCCTTTTGAGGTGAGGTAAATACCAGTTCCTATCTTCCCCTAACCTCAAAGTGGGGTGGAATTTTATTGGGGAAATATCATAGAGGAATGTTCTCCACACTTGGCACAATTCTTAGATTTAGTGGGGGCATGCTTGGGAAGCATGTTCTCTACACCTATTTAGTATTCAACATCTCCAATTTACAAGGAAATGTTTTGAAAACATGTCCTCCACATTAGTACTTATATTAGTTTTTATATTTCTCAATATATAGTGGGGGCATGTTTTTAAATCATGTTATCAACACATACATAGTTATCTAAATTGGCTAAAGCACATAGTTATATGATTCAAATTCATAATTATAATAGAACTCTATATATTAATACTATTATTGTACATGGTTTCAACATGAAACATATCTAAGGTACATATGATATGCAACATGTGCCTAATATTGTAATATCCAAATTAATTTCAGATTCCAAAACACTTTTATGGATTGTTACCACATCACATACTTTTTCATATTGATACCCCACAGACTTTTATGGACTTTTATTGAGTCAATCTACTGCAGTAGTCGGTTCACATTTTGGTATGGTTGAAGTGATCAAATCACTCAATATTACCAAGTTTTTTGGTTATAATTGATCATCTAACCTCACCAAGTTATAAGTATCATTTGGTTTCATGGTTGAGCTAATCTTAACTGATAGGTGGTAACTCACTTTTACTCCAAAGTTAGGGCATGTGTCTTCTAATATATATATGTATGTATGTATATATATTTAGATATACACACTTTAAATATTTATCTATATTTATCTTAATATCAATTTTAGAGCCTTAAAATGATACATATTTTTCAAAATAACTTTCCAATAGGAAAGACAATTACATCAACACACAGGTGTATTCCTTAATCTTGTTTTTTCAAATTCAATCCATTTCAAGTACATTCAACTGATATTATATGCATTGATTTTATACTATAAAATTATCTTGGTTGTAGGTAAATCACTATTAAAACACTCAATTTTTGAACACATAAGATAATGTGTGCATACACATCCAGATACACATTCCTTTCTTTTAAACTAGTAATTTAATTACTAGATTAACGGGGGGGCGGGGGGGGGGGGGAATGTAGATGATATTTTGTGATTATATAACACCTCATTATTTTACAATTGGAAAACTCATACCTTGGCTATTCCTCTTAGTTATTTACCTTTTCCACTTATGTAAGTCCCACTTCTGCTCTATCTTTATGCCCCTTAGCCTATATCTCTTAGTTCAACCAATCTTATATTAATGACCTAGGTCTTCTATCTTTCCTAGAATGTTTAAAATGTACTTATATTCCATCTCTACAAGTTTGTAACCTGTACCTATTATCCTACTCCCTAGACACCATTGTCTAGGTTAGATGGTAGCATCGATATTACTATCCTATCCTAACGTAAGTGTCTAGTGCCCTAAAGTCATCTAATTTATAAATGAAACATATCTTAATGATCATCCTAAGTGATTTAATGTGAGATATTATTTCAAATGGATTGATATAAATACAATATCAACCCTCATTCATTCTTTATCTATAAAATATCAAAGATACCAAGTTAACTTATCAAAATCACTCTATCAAGCATCCAATTAAATAAAGCATTCCTATTTCTATACCAGTCATAAGGACTACACATATACATGTATAAATACTAAAGTAGAAGCCCAAGAGCATGATTTGTCAAGTTACAAGCTAGGTCATTGTTGAAATTGATTTACACATATTATATGATTCACACACAAGCCAACATGTAGGGGATAACTACATTAGTCTAAGGACCTCTTCAAAGTATTGGCTATGTAGGCAACATCCTTTGACAATAGGTTCATTAGGGTTAGCTTGACACCATATGCTCACTAACCCATTTTTCCATAAGGTCACATTGAAGATAGAAAGCTAAGGTTTTTTCATTTCACAAGGAGAAACAATCCATGACCTAGATTTGAATACATTAGAGCAAAGATAAAGCCAAACCCAAAAACATCTAGGTGGTTATATCCTATTTCAATAAATATTATGTATAGGACACTAGTGTCAAACCCAGACAATAGCATCGACATAACCATTCTAGGCTAACATTATTATCCAAAGAGATAGAAGCATCCAAACCAGAATTTGATGATTATTACAAAATCTCCTTCCCACATACTTTCAGTGTGTTCCATATCCAAAATTGCCTTAACATCAGAACAAGATAAGTACTTCACTTATTTTTCATTTCTCTACCTAGCATAATTTTAATTTCCATAGTTAGACTATCTCAACATAATAAATTCAATTATGCTTATATCAAAGTTTAACATCTAATTAACCTACTATATATTTGATTATCACCCTTGTACCATTTCATTCCTATATACCCCTTTAACAATCTAGATAACCCCAATCCATATGCATTTTAGGGTTAAATAGTTTTATATGTTATGGAAACCCATGATTTAAAACCCTATAGATTGTGTTTTATATATCCCTCAAAACCCTCATTGCACATCATGAATACCCCTCAAAATATTAATGGTTTCACAATGCAAGGCATTAGGAGGAAAAATCCATGAGAAAGTGAGGGTTGTTTTAGAAAAGCTAAATTTTTGCTTCAAATGATATGGATGACTTTATTTTTAAAAATGGAGTTTCTTACTTTTTGTAACTAAACAAAATGCATGCTCAAATTGTGGAAAAATGCAATGGCATTAAATGGATTAATGTGCAGTTACTTGGATATGCAAATGAGATAAATGTGAAAAACAATAATATTTTGAAGGGTATGAGAGACTATGTGGTTTTTAAATATTATGGGTTTTTGACATATTAGGGTCTAGGGTGAAGGAATAAAATTGATACACTACAAAATAACTATAATTTTCATTTAAAAATGAAGTGCAAATTCTTGAGATAATGTGGAGTTACTTGCACATGCAGATGAGATAAATGTGCCAATAATATTTCAAAAGGTATTCATGACATTTCAAATGTTATACATGCATTTTGAAAACCCATAAT
>JARHVA010003791.1:845000-1155000 GCA_037957365.1 Torreya grandis
TTGGAGAGCTACTAAACACATTTTAACCTACATTTATGTCAAGCATGGAATATACTGAGAGGGGGGGTGAATCAATATATTATATATTTTATAAATCTTTCCTTTAACCAATATTCCACTTAATCAAACATTCAAGATATGCAATAAAACTCAAAAAATAAACATCACACAAGACAGAGAGAGACACCAGATATAATGTGGAAACCCAATGTGGGAAAAACCATAGAGAATCAATCTCAAATATATTCATGAGAACAACCCCACAAGAGTACCATACCCCTTTGCCAAGTACAAACCTCAGCTATAATTCATGAGCACCACCCCATAGGAGCTTCAAACCCCTTTGCCGAGCACCAACCCAGCTGCTATTCATGAGCACCAACCCACTGGAGCACCAACCCCTTTACCGAGCACCAACCCATAGAAGCACCAACCCCTTTGTGTATACCACACACCTATCTCTCAATGTTGCTATCTCAACAAATGATAGATCAATACAACATCTCCTTCCTCTCTCTCACTTTTGCTCTTCTAAGCTAGATATAACAAATACAAATCATCTCTCAAAATTACTCTTCTAAGCTAGATATTTACAATATCAAATCAACCTCTCTCTTCCACATTTACAAATGGCTACATAAGCCTTTATTTATAGCTTTCCAAATGACCTTTGGCCTTCCCCCTTTGTGACCTTTCATTCCTCATGGAAAATGGCACCAATCTTGGATGACCCTTCATATCGAAGCATTTGAAAAGTCATGTGGTGACCCTTCATGACCAAAAACGTCTTTCCCACTTTTGTCCTTATCTTTGGTGACTTTTCATAGTCCTTTAAGTGTCCCTTCATGAGAAATTTGTCCATACTCTTTTGTCTTCACTTGGTGACTCTTGGTATTCCTCAAAATGACTCTTCATGGGAAAATGCATCCCATCCTTCTTTTGTCTTTATCCCGTGACTCTTCGTCTTCTTCATGGGCCCTTATTTTGTCTCATATGAAACCAAAAATATATTCGTTAATATTAAATAAATATTAACTCATATTAGCCAAGATAAATAACATTAAATGCAATGGGGCCTTTATCACCAATACTACTAAACCTTTGACATAAATGACAATATTTGCAACAATCTAGGTAACTATCAAATACAAGACTAATTAAATAGTAGGTACATGTTTAGACTTGGTTGGATACATAGATTCTGATTGGGCTAGTGATTATGATAATCGTAATTCCACTTTTGGTTACATCTTTCACTTTGAATGTGGCCCCATTTTTTAGCATAGCAAGAAGTAGCATGCCATTACTCTTTCATCTAAAGAGGTTGAGTATTGTGTCATTGTTAATGTTACTACTAAGGCTATTTAGCTTTAGAATATTCTCACTGAGCTTGGTGTTCTATTTTGAAAGCCATCAGTCATCTACTATTATAACCAAAGCACTATCCAAATCTTAAAGAATCTAGTTCATCATCAAAGAACCAAAAACATAGAGATCCATATGCACTTTATCAGGGAGTTGATTCAGGCAAAGATCATTGATCTTCAATATTGTCCTATGGAGGAGCAGATTATAGATATTTTCACTAAACCTTTCATTGAGGGCAAGTATCTTCACTTGTGATCTCTTTTGAGGGTACAAGACATCAGTTCTTCAGGGGAGGTCTCCTAAACCTTCATTTTGAGGAGTTTTTTTTATTTGGGTTTTCTCATTTCCTCATTTATTTATACAGAGTACCTAATATGGCTACACATTATCGAGGCTCTTATCTCCATATCCCTACCTAAACTTCACTTGTGGGGGATTCTTAGTGCATATATTTGCTTTATTGCATTTACTTGTATTTATTATTTATATTGGTACACTAATTAATTTTTTTAATTAGTTTATTATGTTTATTAATAATTTGCACCAGATAGAATAAGCTTACTTAGCTAGTAGTCAACTTGGATACCTATCTTGTTACAATGGAGTCCCACTCCACTATTCAGGGTAAGATAGGATAAGACTGCTTAACTAGTAGCTAACTTGTGTTGATCATTTACACAAGTTGGACGCCTATCTTGTTAGTATGGAATTTCACTCCACTATTCATGTAGTCAGATATCAGTTAAACTACACATGTTGTGTGAGTTCCCTGATCTTTATCTTGCACACCTTGCTCTATATAAGCAATGGCTATTTATGTGTTTTATATTAGATTAATATTGAATTATCAGATTAATTCATCATATTTGAGTTATTTATTTATTTTTGTTAAAATATTAGATATACAGTTATTATTTATTACTATTACTATTTTATCTCTTATTTATGCTTTCTATTAGATTCATTAGATCCTGTAGCTAGTTTTAACAAAAATAGTATTTCAAAATCCAACCAGGTTAGTACTTAGGCATTTTCAAGGTCTAAGTATTAAACCTAGGGATTTTAGGACACATTTTACAATTGATATCCATTTTTGGTAAACATATAGTCATTTTTTAGGTTTGTGTGCTTTTTGGATTGATTTCTGGCATTTCTAGGAGTCTTAGTTTTGTTAAAATTCAAGTTTTCAAACCACTCAATTTGAAATGGATGCAACATGGTGTTATTGGGGTTGCATAGGTCACATTAATGACCTACACACATCAAACAATAAATTTATGTTTTTTTCACTTATTCATCATCCTTCGCTCATCCTTGATCACTTTATACTCATGCCTCATTACCTCTAACACTCTCTCATCATTATTCATTGTCCCTAATCACTCCCTCATTGACCTTCACTATCCCTAGTCATCTCTAATCACTCCCTCATGATCCCTAAATTACTCCCTCATTGACCCTCATTATGCCTCATCATCCCTAATAACTCACTCTTTATCCCTCCTCATCCCTCATTGACCCTCACCATCCCTCATCATCTTTAATCACTCCCTCATCATCCCTAATCACTCCCTCATTAGCTCTCACCATCCTTCATCATCCCTAATCACTCCTTCATTGGATTTTACCATCCCTAATCACTGATTTAACATCCCTAATAAATCCCTCCTCATCCCTAATCATCTCTAATCACTCACTTATTGACCTTCACATTCTTCATCATTTATAATCACTCCCTCATTGCCCCTCACCATCCCTCATGATGTAGATCCCTATTGTATACTTGTCTTGTCCAAGCTCTTGGCCAGTATCCATGTAGATTTCACTTTGTCTTTTCTTTATCGATCTCTATATTTGGACCCTCCACACATTTCAAATTCACATTTGAATTTTATTTATTTCATTTATTTTCCACCATTCTTTGTATGTCTCACTAAAATCTTAACTTTGTTCTCCTTACTTAATGCATTCAATCTCTCTTACTTTGAAACGATCCCCCTTACTAGTCTTTGTGATTTATAACAACTTGGATCAAATCCTTTCTTTGGTTCTTTAGGATTTAATAAGGCTTTGACAAACTTCTTTCCACTCCTCTAAGTTATCTATAACTTATTCTCAACCCTACTTAACTTTTCAACACAATCCTCATATCATACACTACCTCTTACTCTATCATAGACTCTTCTTGTATGGACTCAAATCATAAAATCAGCCTCATTTATGGATACCCTATAGTATATCCCATTTATTCACAAAGTTCTAGGCTTTGGTTCAACTATTTGATAGCTTATTTTGGCTCTTTCTACTCTCAGAATAGGTCTTTAGGTTTCCTTCTACTCTATCTACCACACAACCTGCCTCCATCCATACTAATCCATACTTACACAATGGTAAAAACACTATATTATCTTTGTGCATGTTGAACTCAAACTTTTAACCAAATTTCATGAATTATTGACAATTACAACTCCTAAAAACTCACTTTAAAAGTAGAAACCCTAATATAGGGTTTAGAATAGTTTCACAGACCCAAGAAGGATAAAAATGAGATTTCAATCTTCCAAAGGAATTTATAATGACTTTTAATATTGTATTAGGTCTTATTTGAACCTATGCACATTTTTCAAGTGTTATATTTCCCTTCTTAATCTATAATAGATTGACTTAACCAAATTTGAATAGACTGTGTACTCAGTCATAGCTCTGTAGTAATATGAGAAGAGGTTATTTTTTATAATTCATAAAAAAAAGGGTTATAAATCAACATTAAGGTTTAAGATCCATTTCAAAATGTTTACACACTTTAAAAAATCAATGCCTTTCATCTATAAGACTCAATTTGCCAATTTTCATGAGATACCACTTTGATTGTGTTAAGTTTCTTGATGACTGCAGGACTATGTTAGTTTTATTTTTGCTCATCCAAATATATGAAAGCTAATTGAAATAATATAAAACTTCATGATCATATGATAATCAGCTCACCAACATATACATTTTAATTTCTACTCCAATACATGCATATACCTTCTCACATCGATGTATACTCAAAACTTTTGCACGTAGGAGACAGGGTTGTGTTGTTTAACACAGAATGTCCTTAGTAGAATAACAACATAAAATTTTTAAACACTATTAAGGAATTGTTATGTCAAGTTACTAATTACTCATACATTCCAAAATCCCACCAAATAGAATATCCTCTTTAATAAGACCTTGACTTTAACTCAAATTTCAAGGCATAATTTGTAAAAGCACAGGGTATATAGTTTGTAATTTGAATATTCAAAAGATTTGAAACTTAAATGACAAATACTATAATCACCATAAAATAAAAGGTATTTCCAACTTACCACTCACACAAAGAACACAAATAACGTGTTACTAATCATGTTTCTTGATCATGCACAATGTCAACTAGCTTTGCACATATTCAAGAAGATGCAAGGTCTATTTGATTTATTATTGGAAAATAAGCAAAACTTGTATTTCTTCACTTGTTTGGAGTTATTTACATTCATACTTTCAAATTATACCCCCTCCAACTCTCTTGAATCTGACTCTGAATACAAAATAAGACATGGACAAGACTCTTATTACCAAATAACCATCAACTGAATTCTAACGTCTTTTGTATGTTGAGAGTGTCCTCAACTAACTCAACTACTAACATATTTTTCAAATATTAGTTTATGTATATGTGTTGTAACATACTAAAATCCTTGATAAATTCTAACCACAATAAATTTAATGTTGGACTTCTTGAAATAAGATTGAAGTCTCGATGAAAGTTTAAAAATTCAAATGAAAGATTTGGCGGGAAAGTCCAATACAACTCTAATTCAAACTTGACACAAAACTAGAAACTTATAAAAACTCCTAAAGACTTCTTATGACCTTGACCACCTTCTAGAGACTCTAAACATGTAAACTAGATAACTATTTATATTGGGTAGTGTTACTCCTACATCACCTCATCATCCTTAATCATTGCTTCATCATATGTTATCATCTCTAATCACTCATTCTTTGTCCCTCATCTCCCCTAATCACTCCCTTATTAATCCTCACCATCACTCATCATCCTTAATCACTCCCTTATCCTCCCTAATCACTCCCTCATTGACCATCACCATCTCTCATAATCCTTATTGACTCCTTCATCATCTCTACTCAATTAGTCCTCATCCCTCCTCATCCTTAATCACCCATCCAATACTTTAATGGTGGTATTTTTTCTTAGTTTAACAATTTAAGGGGATACAAGTGGAGAGTTGAGTGCTACCATAAAATATAAGACATAGTGATCAAAATGATGTGGAGGCAAATTTGAAACATAAATATTTATTACCTATGAAAAAATATGGGCCTATTAGAAATGATGTAATTCAAAATAGAAAATCCATCAAAAAAAGAGAAGCAAGTAAAACCACCATAACACCAAAAATGGGTAGTAAATAAATGAGGATCACCAAGCTATGTGATTTCCTAAAACCAATCAATTGCTTTTTATATGAGGATATTTTATGATCCAAATAATTATAATTAAGGCCTTCTATTTGTATGTCTATTGATTAAGTCTTCATACCAGAGAGTGGAAAATAATTTTTAAATGATTATAACAAGTAGTCCAAGATTGAAAAGTAGTGCTTAATTAATAACTTTAATATTCAATCCAATGAAGAGTGTCACACTATGAGCTCTCTACTTGCACATCTTGAGAAGTGGGTACAAGTTATCTAGAATTATAAAAAGTTAAGTAGATGATAGATTATGAACCCAATGATATGGTTGATACTAAAAATATCTATACTTCCCCCAATAAGAAATAATTTAACACATACGCATTATTTAACATGTATGCATTAATTGAATTTTAATTGAAAACCAAGCCTTTAATATCAGAAACAGCTTGGATTTTTGAGCCAAAGGCTTGGGACTTTGCATCATAGTCAAGATAAAGAGTTTTATGAAAAACCAACAAATTTCAACTTAAATCATCAAATACGCTATGGATTTCAACATCAAAATTCAAAAAATTATTACCGTTACAATAAGCACATTGTCCTCTTTCTAAATGTATGTTTTTAATAATTTTTGGGCTATTTTAAGGGT
Organism: Torreya grandis; assembly: GCA_037957365.1. Lineage (NCBI taxonomy): Eukaryota > Viridiplantae > Streptophyta > Pinopsida > Cupressales > Taxaceae > Torreya > Torreya grandis. The sequence goes on from JARHVA010003791.1 coordinate 851,484, forward strand.
TCAAAGTATATTTATTTCTAACAACACCTTTTTTAGGGCACTACATGTCTCACCATGCCTATTCATGTTTATCTAAATTTTTTTCATTGATCTAACTGCAAAATAAATTATATAGTAACAAACTAGGCCTAATTCTACACATTTTTTTTAATCATTTTTTTTAACGTACTTAGGGTGGGTCGCACAGACGGCTATCCATTTTTTTGTCAATTTCTAGGATATACTTGATTTCAAAATTAATTAAAAAATATATTCACAAAAAAAAATGTTTGTAACACACTAAAAGGTGTAATCTAAATATTCACCAAAGGTTTTCTAAGAATATTTAACAATGCTCAAAAAATGGTGGGTTGCACGGAACGGTCCACTTTAAATTTTATTAAAAAAATAGGAGGTCCTCTTCAAATTTTAAATGTTTAATGTATTTATAATTAACCATTTTTCAAAAAAAATAGTTTTTTTGGAGACTAGACTCAAAATTCTACAATTCATATTTTTATACCATCTTCAAATTTTGAGTGTAGCCATCTCTAATTATCTGTAGAAGTTCACATTTATAAAATTTTAGAGAAATCATGTCCATGGGTAGGCCCTTTTTTATCCCCCATGTTTTTGCACTTACTCGATACGTATAATATTAAATATTTTGTGTGATTGAAAATATAATCATTTTGTTTCTGATGAACTACAGCGAAATAAATTTGTCAAAAATAATAGAATAGATATTCATGGTTTGTTGTGGGTCAATATGAGTTGGTGAGATCATGTTGTAAATTAAGATTACCCATACAAGTATTAGATTACATATTTTGTTTAACCTATGGGGTAATCATTTTGTTTATGATGAACTAAAACCACATAAATTTGTGGAAGGTGGAAGAATAGATAATGACCATTAGTCACAAATATTGAAAATTAGTCTTACCCATACATATATTAGGTTAAATATTTAGTTTGACCCAAGAGATAATCATTTTGTTTATGATAAACTGCAACATAAATAATTTTGAGGAAAATGGCAGAATATATAATAATGTTTTGTTGCATTCCCATATGAGTTTGTGAGATGTTGAAAATTAGGCTTACCCATACATGTATTAGATTAAATATTTTGTTTGACCCATGAGATAATCATTTTCTTTATGATGAACTATAATGACATAAATTTCTAAAAAAATGGCAGAATAGATAATCAGGATTAGTTGCATGCCCATGCAATTAAAATAATTTAAAATAAAAATATATCAAGACACTAAAACACTATTTTACCATATTTCAATAGAACAGAGCCATAATCATGGAAGTCAAACCCTATCGTTGTTTATCCTACCTTGATTTTTACAGCCCATATCATAACAATGTTTTGCTTAAAATATACTTCCTATCTACCAAATTTATTTGACTACATGAAAATAGTCAAACAAAATTCTTATAAACCCTATGATGTGGAAAAAAATCACTATTCATGATGATCACTATTCATGCTGATGAAGTGGCAAGTCCCTCTTCAAGTTGATAAGCTGGCAGGTTACTATCCATTCTAATGAGGTGGCATGCAGGGCATAGTTCTCCACCAAGGCACATGAAACATTTACTTTTGGGTGATATGGATGGATATGGGATGAATTTGGGGATCCATGATTATAAAGTTCTCTTGTCAAAAAAGGAGATATAGGAAACCAAAACCACTATTATATATTTCTCTTGTCAAAAAATGAGATTCTTTACCTTTTTTACTCTTGTGCAAATAAGAAACCAAGACCACTATTCTAGATTGATCATCCATGTGAAGTGGAACAAATTTCCATGTGGGGGATAATGAATATGAGTTTGAATTTAGGTAAAAGGAGATCCTCTACCTTTTTTGGAGTCTTGTAAATGTGGGGGACAAAGATAACTTTCTTAATTTCAAGGAAAGGTTGTAAGCATTTGTATTGAAGAAGTTTGTAAGGAGTTGTAAGGAGTGTTGTTGTGAGGAATTTATGAAGAGAGTGTTGTGAGTTGTGAGTTTATCTTATCTTGATAATTGTTGTCCATGCCTATTCTTTCCATATTAAAACAATATTTTGCTTACAATATACTTCATATTTACTCAATTTGTTTCAATACATGAAAATAATCAAACAAATTTCTTATAAACCCTAGCCACTATAGAAGATAACTATTTTTATATCAATATGGAAATCATTGGAACAAAATAAACATATATTACATGTACATAAATAATAACCAGTAAATTTTGGTCTAAAATAACATACGTAATAAAAACATATGCATTGTATTTAAATCAAATAGGAGAGAAAAATACTCGAAACCCTAAATGTAAAATAACACCTATCATTCACAACACTACAAGTTGAACACACCAAAATTTATTTACCTGCATTGAAATAATGAAACAATTTTTTTATAAACTCTAGCCACTGTAGAAGCTAATTATTTTTATAGAAATATTAAAATTAATGGGATAGAATAGACATTTTATAGCATAAATTTCATAAGTCCTCCTTTTTTTAGCTTTCTCTAGACTTTGTAGTTGGACTGGACTTTTGCACATGTAATGGGTTCACATTGATCCCTGTCTGCCCCATGAAATTATTCTTCCTTTGACATGAGTGCTGAGATTTTTAGAGAGCCATATAGTAGTTTGGGCTTCTTTTGTTTTGTTTTATCCAACTGACGTTATCAAGAAACTTTTTGAAATGATGTATTTTGTCATTCAATTTGAATTTAATGTCATAATCATGACACATAGTATGACTCAAGTTTTGTTTAGGCATGATCTTCCTCCACATGTGTATCTAAAGTTCTAGATTAAAAGGATTGATTATTAAAATCATTAGAGGTGAGGGGAGATATTAGTGGGTCCTATCCACATGGAAAAATATGGGCTGACAACTCCCATGTTTTTAATCATATCAGCAACCATGTTACCCTCCTGATAAATGTGGGTAATTAAGCACTCATTAGTTGACTGAAGGAGACTAATGGCATCTAAAATTATTTGAATAATAGTGTGGGAAGGGTTCAACTTGATTGAAAGGGCATTCAGTATGTTGAGTGAATCCCCTTTGACTACTAACTTGGTAATGTTGAGTTGGATTGCTAATTAGATGCCCAATATAGTAGCTTTAGCCTTTGCCATGTGGTTCGATTGAATTCCCATTAGACCTGCATAGGCTATTATAGTATCCCCTATTGCATTCATGTTGATTCCACCATCACCTGCTTTGTCAAGATTACCCTTGGAAGCACCATCGAAGTATAACCTTATCCAGCCTAAGGGGGGCATTCCCATTTCATGATGCTCTTCACCATATTAGTCTTGGGGGGAGGGGGTGTGAGGCTCTACTTGTTGAGGATAATTTGTTCTACCTCGGTAGTACCCAACCTATTATTAGGAGTCACCACCTAAAAATTATTATAAAATATATAGGCATTCCTAGTGGACAAAATTTGTTATAAAAAGAGGGGTAGGGCTAGAGACCAAAGGAAGACCAAAGAGGTGAGCTTCCAGGTGGGTTTCCATTGGATTATGAGATCAAGGATGAAGTTGGGATTGAACCAAGACAAGTTGAAAAGTTGAAGGAAGAGGTTCCAGACTAAAGACCCAAAGGGGCAATCAAGGAAAAGGTGGGTCATAGATTCCATCATCAATTTACAAAAGACACACCTATTGGGGATGGGCATCTTGTATTTAGCTAATTTATCAATAGTAATAATACTATCTTGAGCCACAAGCTAGAAAAAAATGTTGACCTTGGGGGTAAGGTGTTTAATTTAGAGGTTTTTCTAGTAAACCCAAACCTCCTTCTAGTCTAGGACAACTAAGAAACCCAACCTCACCATATACTCCATGTTGTCTTCCACCAGCCACAAGATATTATATTCCTTTAGGAATACCACACTATAGAATTGTTGGAGTTGAGGATTGAGGTTATTAATTTACCTAAAAAAATTTGCATTGTCCATCTCAATAGGCAGGGATTTCCACTTTGTTCTTCCTTTTGAGGTTGTCTAGTAGTCCTTAACCTTGAGCCATATGGAGAATTTGAAGGTCTCCCTTAGGATGTTCCTAAGGGAAGAAGAAGCTAGGGTAGAGAGTGTGAGCCTTGAATCCTCCTAAAATTTAATCTTTTCACCATTACCAACCTATCATATGCTTCCCCTCTTAAGTAAGGATTTTGAACTTGAGATGGCTTTCCATATGGCAGAACCATCCAGAAGACCTTCTTCCCAAAGAAATTTGTCTTCCTCCTTACCCTCCAAGTAATTCTATTTGATAATCTTAGTCCAATTGTTACATTTTTTCATAACTTTCCACACAAATTTTGTTGTAAGGGCTTGATTCATGATTTTTGTTCTTCTTAGCCCAGGTCCTCCAAGGGCATTTATAAGGCAAGATTTTTCCAATGCCACTAGTGGGAATCTAAATATATCTTTCATGCCCTTTCACAAGAAGCTTTTGTAAATTTTCTCTATTCTCTCAGTAATCTCATTGGGAATCTAGAGCAAGGTCATGAAGTAGATAAGAATACTTTGCAAGGAACTTTTGAGGAATTGGAGCGTGTGCACTTGTAAGAGAAGGGTTCCTTTCTAGCCAATAAGCTTTTTCTAAAATCTCTCTACCAAAGGGTTCTATAAATCCATTTTCATCTTGCCTTCGAATAGTGGCATGCTGAGACAAGTTGAGGGGAGGTTGTTGATTTTTATTTGCCTACCAATTTTTTTGAAAGGGAGGTAGGGTGTTTAGGAAATATGTCAAGCTTTTGTTGAATTTGATGCATTATCTTGATTCTAATTCGTAGTTCATGAGAATGGATTTGAGGACTTTTTTTTATGATACTGAAGCCTCTCCAAGAATGAAAGTATCATCCACAAACTACTCATGGGTGACCAGGTTAGTGTTTTGTGTAACCTTTAGCCCCTTAATTAAGTTTTGTTCTTTGGCTGCTTGTAAACTTCTAATCAAGGTTTCAGCCATAATAATGAATAAATAAGGGGAGAGGGGGTCACCTTGTCTGATTCCCAATTGGTTGATAGCTATAAAATTTTATACAATTCATAGTCCAATATGATAATAATTAATTGACAAAATCAAAATAAATATTAAATTTAGAGAAGGGGACCAATTATTGGATAGGGTCCAATAGTTTTGATTATAGTTGTGACCCCTTTCCATTATTATAATGGAAAAAATATAAGTATTTAATTATGTACAATTGTTTGTGTACTTTTGTAAAAGTTACATATACATTGTATTAAAGTCTTTTCATTTTTTGAATAAATAATATTGAAAATATGAACTTCTATTTATTATAGACATATTAAAAATAAATAAACACTAAAATTAAAAATAATAATGTACATCATACTAAAAAAATAATATCCCTTTCAGAATTAAATTCACTTTTTTTAAAAGTTACTTCTATTTTTAATATTTCATAGGTGTAAATAATTTAAAAATAACCACTTCATTAAATATTTTGTATCCCAAAAAGTCACTTTTATAGCCCTGATTGTAAGTTATAGAAGACACAATCTCAAACATTTGAGGTTATATAATATTACAACTAGTCCACTTACATTTTATTATATCATATCCTATTCAAAATTCAAACATTTGGTTTAAACATTTGACTCCAAAAATTTTAACATTAAAATACAACCTCCTTTATTAATTAGTTGCCCTTGCAAAATTGAATATAAATACATTTTTTAATCCTCACCATTCCCATCAGATTCAAAATTTAAAAAACAAATTATCTTGTCTTTGTGTTATTCATTCGTATTTATCAACATTTCAAGTATTCTTTTCATAGTTGTTATTGATATGTTTTCCATTTATGTTGTGTTATTTATAACTGTGACACATTTCTATTTCTCTACCTCCAATTTTCCATGACTTATGCAAGCACCCACTAAACATTCCCACACATTATTGCTTTTTTGGATGGAAAGAGATTTAAACTTGTGATGGAAGACTGAATGTTTACCACCATAAACACAAATGCATGTTTGGATGGAAAGGAATTTGAACTTCGATTGGAAGACCTTAAAAAAAACTAATATACACACAAATACTTATTTGGATGGAAAGGGATTTTATCTTGGGATGGATGGCAAACCTTGGCCTTACTTTCCAAATCATTATATAATTCAAATGTTGCACTTGCATGAAAATATAAATGCATTGCAGATATGAATAACACCCTAACATGAATTCAAAAAAAAAGTGTACATTTTGATACAAAAAAAATTATTCGTATGTGAATAGAAACTCTAAGGGCTTCCATTGACATAGTTTTAAATATTTATTAACACATTAAATATTTGCAAGTTTTTCAAGATTAGTTATATTTCATCCCTCTAACATGTCAAAGTTACAATATTTATTAAACAATGTATTTAGTATTAAAGGTCATTGGGTTACATCATTATTCATCTCACATTTTTTGCGAGTGAGTGGCATTTTAACATGGTATGTTGAACATGATTAACCCAACACTTTACTGCATGTAAAATTTAATACATCACAGATATAAAGCACACATCAACATGAATTCAGATAATAATTTGGTTTGATACAAAAATAATTAAAATTATTTCCTTGTGAATGAAATCCTTAATTTTGATACAAAGACAATATCATTTTATTGTTATGTGAATAATAACCTTCAGGGCGTCTATCCATGTACCAATATATGTTAAGTCTTCCATTTGGAGATATAATTTGGTTTGATACTAAAATAATATTATTTTTTGTTAAGAGAATAAAAACCTTTAGGGCTTCCATTAAAATACCAATTATTTTGGAGTCAGGCATTAATGAAAACGTGTCGACGATGTGGATTCAATTATGGGTAAAGTTTCATCCCTTTAACATTGTGAATAGGTTAAATATGGTGTACATGGTGGTATTAACCTGCCACATTAATAGAAAAAAATCATCATGCATCTTTGAAAATGGTTCTTGCATATTAAGAATACAACCATTTTCCAACATGGCACTTCCTTGCATATTAATGACACAAGTGTCTTCAAACATGGTCATAGAATTCAGAAAATGATATGGGTTGATAAAAAACATCTACTGGTATGTGAAGGAATACCTTGAGGGCCACCATGACTATACCAGTAAACGTTGAATTAGATGTGAAGCCACGTAAAAACATCATGAGCACAGAAGGCACAACAACAATAACAGGCACACAAAAAGAAAAAGAACACCATTGTGGGTTCTATTACAGGGAAGACACCTGTGTATAAAGTTTCATCCCTCCATTAACATACCACTAAACATTGGCTCAGATGTGAAGGCACGAAAAAAAACCAATGAGTATAGAAGGCATAATAACAATAATATCCAAATGAAAATAAAAAGAACATAGTTGTGTGTCCAGTTACAAGCAATACACTTGTGTGTAATGTTTCAACCCTCCATTAACATACCACCAAATGTTGACTCAAATGTGAAGGCACACAAAAAATAATGAACATATAAGGCACAATAATAATACCAACCACACGAAAATAAAAATAACAGAATTATGGATTTAGTTATAGGGAACACGCATGCGCGTAATGTTTTATCCTCCATTTTGCCAATGGAAAATGTTTTATGAAATGATACATGGTCAATAAATTTTGAGTAAGTTACAAGATTGTTTGGAGGGGGGGTACACAAAAAAGTAGGGAGAGTCATTTGTTGGTGGCATATAGGGTAACATTAAATATACCCCATTAATGCAAAAAACCCCACCAACCTTCATCAAAAATGGCATTGTTTTCTATTATAATGAACCACATGTCTTCCAACAAGACACTTCATTTTTTATTTATAACCCGAAAACTTCACCTAATTATCCAACCCCTCATTACTACTATTCTAACATGTAAAATAATATAAAATAATAACACATGAATAATGTGTAAGAGGAAGACCCTCCAAATTTAATTTACTTAAATTATCATCATCCACAATATAGCCTATATAAGTTCCACTAATATTAATGTGCACACTCGGTCTCATTTTGCCATATGTCATTTTCATTCAAACACACCTCTCGGTCTCTTTGCCTTCTTCGAAGAAGACTCTCCCTGATATGTCCTACTCATAGATGGAGATCCCTCAAAATCATTAGATTCCTCCAAGGTCTGACTAAAGGTCCTTTTATGCTCATAGCTTGCTTGTCACTAAAAATGTTCATATATAAATATTATTGGAAACAAGTTACATACTAGACATGTAACCAAGTTCAAAAAATAATTTTAAACTAATACACAAATTATTTAAACATGTACTTACAAAAATATTGTGGTCATGCTCAATGTGTCTCTAACGTTCAACAGAGTCAGTGAAAAGTCGAGGTTCATGCACAGGAGTTTGAAAGGGGGAAACATGAGAAGGTGCCTTGGTAATCATCAGAACGAGACTATCAGATGTCATCAGATAACCTTGCATACATAATACATTCACATAAGTTATGTTTACCCAAGTATAGAGTAAAATTATTAAAACAAAAATATATTTATAATTTAAAATTACAAACTAACATACCTGAGTGAATCGTTATGCAGATGAAATTACAATAATGCATGTGTTTGTTTCAACACGTAGAGATGGAGGATTCTTCATTGTGGTCATCAACTAAACAAATAATATATAATTATATGTTGATCATAGATCTATATAAATAAATACATGTACATGAAGTATAATACTAATAAAAAATTACCTCTGTATATGTAAACATGCACTGAGTAGCATCGACAGATGTAGTAGTAGACAACCCACAAACTAGCTCCTTCTGCAACATAAAAAATGGCATACATATTATTGAATTTATATGTAAATTAATTGTTACCTTTTAAATACTAAATTTAATGTGTCAAATATATAAGATATATGTATATGTGCATTTGATGTGTGTACACCAAATGTATGTGCCAAAAAATCATCACTCAAAACTATAGCATCTAGGCCCTTAGAAACACCATCATCATCATCTGAAGGTCCAATGCATATAGAACCATAGCATCTATAAGGGTGAGGTCAAGCATGCACACTAGGTGGAGTATCCCCTTTTCCACCCTCTCCAACATCAGTCTCAGAAAACTTACTTATTTACTTAACAAGTGTGTTAATAAGAACATGAAGTGCATGAAAAGTGTCAATCTCAATGAACTCCTTTACTCTAGAGAGGATCTCAAGTTTAAGGTGGATTTTGGGTAGGGATTCTTGTAGGCAAATTAATTACATGATGTGCACCTAAACTATCTTATGCAGAACATTTCCCTCAACCCTAAAACTCTAAGTAGTTAAAATAGTTGGGAAACTCATTGAAGACAAACTCGCAATAGAGTTTCCTCAAAAAATATAATAGAACATCGTGGTTGTTATAAGGTAGGTAATCAAAGACTATCCAGCATCGGTTCTAGAAATTATCTATAATCAAATTGTATTGGCATCAGTGGATTGGGAACCATTTTATGGATAAAGAGAAAGGTGCATTGATTTATGGATCGATGAATAAGGCATAAATTAGGTCTTTTGATATTTATTTATCCTTCACCTCACATGTTGACTATTTGTCAACATACTATTCCTAAATGATGCCCATCTATCAATTTGACTTGTTATAGAGTCACCTTGGCCTAGTACTGACTCTAGGGTATTAGTCATATAGGTACGATGGGTGTTGGTCAAAGTGTGGTCCCTCATTCTCATAATTGTTTGTTTAATTAATATTTTATTATCAACTATGTGTTCAACCATATCCACCTGACTACTTTGGGGTATTTTAGAATTGTAAGAGGGCTAGGAGGGTTAGGCAGAAGGTTAGAATGTTGTTGTATTACACTTAAATGAGCTATTAAAAAATATTTTTTACAATAAAACAATGTAAATCCAAAAAATTGTTAAAATCTAGTGTTAACAGGTTTGGTTTTTACTCACTCATCTCCCCTCCATGGAAACATTATCAATTCATTAAGGTAAGAAGCAATGCTAGTGTGTTTTCTCCTCCTCCAAGCACAACATGAACATAGTCTAGGTTAGAGATGAGATGCAAAAGTAAAATAAAAATGAATTAAGCTCATTCGTAGGCTTGGGTTTTTTATTTTTTTATTCTAGTCATTATAATGCATACGCATTATGTATAATCATTATGCATTATGTATAGTGTGTGTAATGCATACACGTTATAATTATTATACATAATGTGAAGAATTATGGTTTAGTGATTAATGAGCCTTAATTAAAATAGAGTGTACATTTTATTGATATAATGTACATGTATTATACAATACCATGTATGTGTTATGCTAAAACATCTCCAGAATTATCCCATAACTCTGTGCAATTATCCATCACTCAACATTTACAAGTATGTGAATGAAAACCTTAATGTTGACACAAAGACAATTATATTTAATGACATATTAATGAAAACCTTAATTTTTATAGAAAGACAATAACATTTAATAGTATGTGAATGAAAACCTTTAGGGCTTCCATCCATATACAAGTAAATATTCAGTCTTCCATCCCAAGTTCAAAATTTCATCCAAAAATGCATTTTTGTATATAACAATAAATGTTCAATCTTCCATCCCAAGTTCAAATATATTTCTAACTAAACAAATAGTTTTGAGTGGGAATATTTAGTGAGAGCTTGTAAAATCTATAAAAAAATTAGAAGTAGAGAAATAGAAATGCATCATAATTATAAATAACACAACAATGTGAATGAAAAACATATCAATAGCAACTATGCAAATAATATTCGAAATGCTGATAAATATAAATGAATAACACAACACCATTGATTCACAAGGACGTATCAATAACACATCAACAAGAAATAATAATGCATGTCACATATATAAAGCACACAACAACATGAATTTATAAATCAATTTGATTTGATTTGATTAAAAAATAATTATATTTTTTATGTGAATGAAAACCTTAATTTTGATAGAAAGACAATAACATTTACTATTATGTGAATGAAAATCTTAATTTTTATGAAAATAAATAGCATTTATTGGTATGTAAATAAAAATCTTTAGGACTTCCATCCACATACTAGTAAATATTAAGTCTTCCAACCACATAACAAATTGATTTAATACAAAAAATGATAGAACTTACTAGTACGTGGATGAAAAACTTCTTGAAGGAGGATGCAACAAGTCTTCTTGAAGGAGGGAGTAACAAACCTTGGCCTTACTTGCCAAATTAATATATAATCTAAACTTTGTAATTAGGGAAATATAAATACATTGCAGATATAAATAACACACCAACATGAATTCAAGAAAGAATAAAATTTGATACCAAAAAAATAATGTTTATTCATATGTGAATGAAAACCTTCAAGGCTTTTATCCACATCACTGTAAATGTTTAGTAACACATTAAATGTTTGTAGGTTGTTCAAGGCAAGTAATATTTCATCCCTCTAATATGCCAAAAATACAATCTCTATTAAACAATGCATTTTGCATCAAAGGTCATTGGGTTACATCATCGTTCATCTTAAATTTACTACGAGTGAGTAACACTTTAACATGGCATGCTAAACATGATTAACATGAAACTTTAATGTAGGTAAAATTTAATGCACCATATAAACCACACATCAAAATGAATTCAAAAAATAATTTGATTTGATACAAAAATAATCACAATTGTTGTTATGTGAATAAAAACCTTAATTTTAATACAAAGACAATAACATTTACTTTTATGTAAAGAATAACCTATAGGGTGTGTTTGATACAAAAACAATAATATTTGTTTTTGAATGAGTGAAAACCTCTAGAGCTTCCATTAAAATACAATCAATTTTTAGAGTCAGATGTGAATGAAAAAAATTTGACATTGTGGTTTCAATTGTGAGTAACATTTCATCCTTCTAACATGGTGAACATGTTGAAGATAGCATGCATGGCAGTGTTGACATGGCCATTAATGAAAAAAAGCTATCATGCATATTTGAAAATGGTTGTTGCATATTAAAAACACAACTGTGTTCCAAGGTGACATTTCTTTGCATATTAATGACAGAAGCATCTTCCAACATAGCCATACAATTTAGAAAATGTTATCGATTGATTAAAAAACAATAACATTTATTTCCATGTGAATGAATATCTTAAGGGTCACCATGAAAATAACAGTAAATGTTGAATCGGATCTAAAGGCACACAAAAATATCATAAGCATACAAGGAATAATAATAATAATAATAATAATAATAATAATAATAATAATAATAATAATAATAATAATAATAATAATAATAATAATAATAATAGACAAGCAAAAAGAAAAAGAATGATGTAGGTTTAATTACAGGAAAGACACTTGTGTGTAAAGTTTCATCCCTCCATTAGCATACCACTAAATGTTGACTCAAATGTGAAGGTACGCAAAAAAACCATGAATAAAGATGGCACAATGATAATAATGACATAAAAATAAAATGAACACAATTGTGGGTTTAGTTATAGGAAATATACCTATGTGTAATGTTTTAACCCTTCATTAACATACCACTAAAAATTGACTTAGATGTGAAGACACAAAAAAAATCATGAACATAAAAGGCACAATAACAATAAGAACCATAGGAAAATAAAATGAACATAATTCTGGGCTCAGTTACAAGCAACACACCTGCACATAACATTTCATCCCTCCATTCTACCAATGAAAAATGCTCTGTGAAATGATGCACGGTCAATAAATTTTGGGTAGGTTACATGTCCATTTGGGGGGAGGTACACGAAAAGGTAGGAATAGTCATTTGTTGGTGGCACGTAGGGTAGCATTAACTCACCACATTAATGCAAAACAACCCACCAACCTTCTTTGAAAATGGCATTGCTTTCCATATTAATGAGCCATGCATCTTCCAACATGGCACTTCATTTTTTATTTCTGATCCACCAATTTTGTATCATGGTTCTTCCTTTTATATTAATGACCCATATTAAAAGTGCACCATGCCAAAATTTAAATATTGTAAGCTAATGATAAAATAATGTGTTCGATTGAAAATTATTATTGGTCAAAATTTTAAAATTAATTGGTCTTTTTGGTCGCAAGTATGAATCGTACCTAACAATAATGTGTCAACGAAAAACTTGTTATACAACTTCAGACAACATATATTTGTCTCATGGATGACTTATTTAGTCTTTAAAAATATTTAACTATCTAGATTCAAAATTTTACGTTACAAGGTAACATAATATGAAAGATGTAGGATCTCAAGGGGTCCCAACTACTCGTACCCTTGCATTAATATACTGATTTTTATAATATCTATTGTGACAATTACAATAAATAATAATAATGTATAAGATAAAGACCTTATAAATTTATTTTATTTAAATTATCACCACCTAAAATCTAGTTTAATCGAAAGGGTTGTAGATTGACTAGTGAGGATGATGGTGTTAGACATAAGCAAATGCTTTGCTTTTTCCACTTACCCATATTGCCATGCATGTAGATGGTCCTCAAAGATGCACATGATTCAATTATTTATTTACAATGTCCACATATAATCAAATCAAACGTAAACCATTTTCTTTAGTCTCCAATGTTGGTAAAAGTGAGTTCCAACCAACAACATATTTGAGAGCTATCAATCATATATAATTATCCCCTAATGTTATTAATATTAATTTAAAATGTATGTATTTGATTATTTAATTTCTTACCCACGTGATATTTATATAGATGATATTTTAAATAAAAATAAAAAAATATTGTGATAACATTTTAAATTGTGTTATAATAATATATTTTAATAAAATAATTAGGTTTGTATGATGTTAAAATGAGAGAGAAAACCAAATTTAAAATTAAGATTCTGGTCTATTTGAATTTTAATTGTTTGCACAAGATTTATGGCATAAGTGTTTTTATCTTTGATTCGAAAGAAGATGCTTTCTTTGTGGAGGATGATGATATGTAATATAGTGTCTTTGATGAGGAGGTAGATGCAGGGCACTTTTGAGGCCAAAAATCAAGCTAAACTTTAGTATAATAGAGATGGATCCCAAGCCCTTTGTGGGTAAGGTTATAGGGCTTTAGAGGGGATTTTTGAATGCAATCAAGTTCAAGACACTGGGTAAGGATGGAAATATAGGTACAACCCACTATGTAAGTGACATGGTTAGCTTTCCTCTTCAATATAATGTCCCTATTTCTCTTTCCTAGTCATCAGTTTGAGTGGGGTCCAATAGTGCTCAAAGGGATGCTTTTGGTGTTGTCCATGTTGGGGAAGGCTTTGTCAGGGTTTGTAGTTGCTTAATTGTGACAAATGTAGTCCTCCAGATTGATGTTGTTGAGAAGGATGTTGATCTTTGCTCTTAAACTGATTTCGATGCTCAATGTCATCTAAAGGTCTACATCTCTTCCAATTTGGATGGTCTAATAATGATTTCCCCTATTAAACATCGATTTATGTTGAATGCAAGAATGCCATAAATATTTATCACAAATGTGGATACTTTTGTAAATATTTGTTGTCTTCTAGTTCTAACTTTGTTTCCCCCACTCTTATTAGTTCCTTGAGAGAGAAGACCTATGTTCCTTCTGCACCCCTTCAACTTGATGATGTTCCTATTTTTTTTTCAAATGATTTATTAGATCTAGTAATTTCAGATCCTTTTATTCAAGATATGGAGCTCAAAATTGGCTAAATCTTTATTTGATAAATGTGTGGGGGGCTTCCTTTTGTCAACTAAACTTTCCAACTAGGCCTTAGATGTATGAAGTTTCATTATTTCTCCCTCCTCTATGCTCGATTCAGGGTTCTTCCAAGTGGTCTTCCAAATCCCTTCAAACAGAGATTGTGTTTCAACAATAGGTCCTTAGTTTTTCAATAATTTTGAGTTCTTTTCTACCCCTCATCACCCTTTTTTGACCCAAAAAAGGTAAGAATCTTGGTTACTCCTCTTTGGATCAGGTTGTACAATCTTATGCCTATCTTATGAAAAAGAAGAGAATATCAAATCCTTGGTTAATAAATTGGGCTCCTTTTGAAAATAGATGAGGATTCTTGGGGAAATAGATTTGTGAGAGTTTCTATTATCCTTGATCTTTTCAAACTCTCTTTCATTCAATAAATATTTATACCTAATGAGGCTCATGGGCACAATTTATTGACTACGAAAGTCTTCCTTTCCATTGTTTTTATTGTAACTCCTTTGGGCATCATGTAGTTGGTTCTCCTCCTAATGTTTGTGAGCTACCTTTGTCTGACGCTTAGCTATTTTACAGGAAAAAGGACATGATCCCTGATGAAGAATTCTTGTGGTATAACCATGACAAGTTCTACTCAATTATTTTTCTTCTAGTAATGACATCTTGAGATCAAATCATTTTTTTAAAAAAACCTGCAATACAAATTTTATTATCCATAAAAAACCATGGTGTTTGAACAACAGGCCTAAAATTCATTCAAGTTTATATATTACTAAAATAATAATCACTACATATTTGATGAATAACAATAGCTTGTGAGAGGGAAATATTCAAGACAATTAGTGAACATTCAAATAAACACATTTACTTCTACACATTATAATGAAAATGAAGATAAAAATAGAAATAAAAATAAATATATATTATAATAACATCAAGATGTGTTGTTACTAGTTATAATCTAGAATAACTTTAACATATGTTATAGCTAGTGACAACTTATAATTACATTGAAGGGTATTGTTCTTCCTTGCTAATTACAATAAGAATTAGAGGTTTTATTGCCAACTGCAACTTCACATAATATTTTTTATAGAATTTAAAGTTGGTATTATTATGCACAACCTAAAATGACATCTAAAGTGCATTTTTGATAAATATAATTAAAATTTAAAATGATATGAAAAAATATTAGTTACCAATTACAACTTAAGATGGAAAAAAGAGGTATTTTTACTTCTTTCTAGTAACAATAACATCTAAAGACAGTATTGATACATGTGACTACTAGTGTAGTTAATGGGAAACATGGATTATCACTCACAAATGCAGTAAATTATCAAATTGAATATGTTATTTGACCTAAGAGATAATCATTTAGTTTACATCAGTCATTAATATTTAAAATTTGTCTTATCGATAGGGTATGTGCATGAAGTTGGGGGCATTTCTTCTTTCAGTTGGGTTCTTGAGATGTCACTCAGATCTAAATGTCTATATTTTATGATATGAAGATTCACTATTATACCTAGTACTTTATGTTGATGATCTCATTGTTATAGGGAGCACAACATCTATCATCAGCAGTGTTAAGACTACACTTCATGATAGGTTTTCTATGACAGACATGGGCCTATTGCACTATTATCTCAAGATTTAGATAACACAATCTTCTTTCAAGATTACACTTTCATAGCCCAAGTGTGCCATGGACTTGTTAACTTGGATTCACATGGCTGATTGTAGGCCTACACTAAATCCCTTCTTATCTAGAGTTAAACTTGAGGTTCATTATTGCACTCCCTTGGTTGATGCCACATTGTATCACCATCTTATAGGCAACTTCATCTATTTGACTCATACATGGCCTAATATTTCATATGCAGTTGGCATGGTTTCATGATTTATGCAAACACCACATGATCTTCATTGGAGAGATACCAAGCACATTTTGACCTATATTTAGGTAACTATCAGATACAAGACTAATTATATAGTAGGTACAGGTTTAGACTTGGTTGGATACATAGATTCTGATTGGGCTAGTGATTATGATAAGCGTAATTCCACTTTTGGTTACATCTTTCACTTTGAATGTGGCCCCATTTTTTATCATAGCAAGAAGTCGCATGCTATTGCTCTTTAATCTAAAGAGCTTGAGTATTGTTTCATTGTTAATGTTACTACTGAGGCTATTTAGCTTTAGAATATTCTCACTGAGCTTGGTGTTCTATTTCGAAAGCCATCAATCATCTACTATTATAACCAAAGCACTATCCAGATCTCAAAGAATCTGGTTCATCATCAGAGAACCAAACACATAGAGATCCATATGCACTTTATCAGGGAGTTGATTCAGGGAAAAATCATTGATCTCCAATATTGTCCTATGGAGGAGCAGATTGTAGATATTTTCACTAAACCTTTCATTGAGAGCAAGTATCTTCACTTGCGATCACTTATGGGGGAGTCTTGGTGCATATATTTGCTTTATTGCATTTACTTGTATTTACTATTTATATTGGTACACTAATTACTTATTTTAATTAGTTTATTAATAATTTCAACTAGATAGAATAAGCTTACTTAGCTAGTAGTCAACTTGGACACCTATCTTGTTACAATGGAGTTCCACTCCAATATTTAGGGTAAGATAGGATAAGATTGCTTAACTAGTAGTCAACTTGTGTTGATCATTTACACAAGTTGGACACCTATCTTGTTAGTATGGAATTTCACTCCACTATTCATGTATTTAGATATCAATTGAACTACACATGTTGTGTGAGTTACCTGATATTTATCTTGCACACCTTGCTCTATATAAGCAATGGCTATTTATGTATTTTATATTAGATTAATATTAAATTATTAGAGTAATTCATCATATTTGAGTTATTTATTTATTTTTGTTAAAATCTTAGATATATAGTTATTATTTATTACTATTACTATTTTATCTCTTGTTTATGCTTTCTATTAGATTCATTAGATCCTGTAGCTAGTTTTAACAAAAATAGTATTTCAAAATCCAACCAGGATAGGACTTAGGCATTTTCAAGGTCTAAGTATTAAACCTAGGGATTTTAGGACAAATTTTATAATTGATATGCATTTTTGATAAACATATAGTCATTTTTTAGGTTTGTGTGCCTTTTGGATTGATTCTTGGCATTTTTAGGAGTCTTAGTTTTGTTAAAATTCAAGTTTTCAAACCACTTAATTTGAAATTGATGCAAAGTGGTGTTATTGGGGTTGCGTAGGTCACATTAATGACCTACACACATCAAATAATGAATTTATGTTATTTTCACTTATTCATCATCCTTCCCTAATCCTTGATAACTTTCTACTCATGCCTCATTACCTCTAACACTCTCTCATCATTATTGATTATCCCTAATCACTCCCTCATTGACCTTCACTATCCCTAATCATCTCTAATAACTCCCTCATGATCCCTAATTACTCCCTCATTGACCCTCATTATGCCTCATCATCCCTAATAACTCACTCTTTATCCCTCCTCATCCCTCATTAACCCTCACCATCCCTCATCATCTTTAATCACTCCCTCATCATCCCTAATCACTCCCTCATTAGCTCTCACCATCCTTCATCATCCCTAATCACTCCTTCATTGGCTTTTACCATCCCTAATCACCAATTTATCATCCCCAATAAATCCCTCCTCATCCCTCATCATCTCTAATCACTCACTTATTGACCTTCACATTCCTCATCATTTATAATCACTCCCTCATTGCCCCTCACCATCCCTCATGATGTAGAGCCCTATTGTATACTCGTCTTGTCCAAGCTCTTGGCCAATATCCACGTAGATTTCACTTTGTCTTTTCTTTATTGATCTCTATATTTGGACCCTCCACACATTTTAAATTCACATTTGAATTTTATTTATTTCATTTATTCTCCACCATTCTTTGTATGTCTCACTAGACTCTTAATTTTATTCTCTTTACTTAATGCATTCAATCTCTCTTACTTTGAGACTATCCCCCTTACTAGTCATTATGATTTATAAAGACTTGGACCAAATACTTTCTCTAGTTATTTAGGCTTTAATAAGGCTTTGACAAACTTATTTCCACTCCTTTGAGTTATCTATAACTTATTCTCAACCCTACTTAACTTTTCAACACAATCCTCATATCATACACTACCTCTTACTCTATCATAGACTCTTCTTGTATGGACTCAAATCATAAAATCAGCCTCATTTATGGATACCCTATAATATATCCCATTTAATCACAAAATTTTAGGCTTTGGTTCAACTATTTGATAACTTATTTTGGCTCTTTCTACTCTTAAATTAGGTCGTTAGGTTTCCTTCTACTCTATCTACCACACAACCCGCCCCCATCCATACTTATCCATAATTACACAATGTAAAAACACTATATTTTCTTTGTTCATGTTGAACTCAAGATTTTAACTAAATTTCATGAATTATTGACAGTTACAACTCCTAAAAACTCACTTTGAAAGTAGAAACCCTAATATAGGGTTTAGACTAGTTTTGCATACCCAAGAAGGGTCAAAATGAGATTTCAATCTTCCAAAGGCATTTATAATGACTTTTACTATTGGATTAGGTCTTATTTGAACCTATGCACATTTTTCAAGTGTTATATTTCCCTTCTTAATCTACAATAGATTGACTTAACCAAATTTGAATAGAGTGTGTACTCAGTCATAGCTCTGTAGTAATCTGAGAAGAGGTTATTTTTTATAATTCATTAAAAAAAGGGTTATAAATCAACATTAAGGTTGAAAATCCATTTCACAATGTTTACATACTTTAAAAAATCAATTCCTTCCATCTATAAGACTCAATTTGCCAATTTTCATGAGATACCACTTTGACTATGTTAAGTTTCTTGATGACTGCAGGGCTATGTTAGTTTTATTTTTGCTCATCCAAATATATGAAAGCTAATTGAAATAATATAAAACTTCATGATCATATGATAATCAGCTCACCAACATATACATTTTAATTTTTACTCCAATACATGCATATACCTTCTCACACAGATGTATACTCAGAACTTTTACTCGTAGGAGACAGGGTTGTGTTGTTTAACACAGAATGTCCTTAGTATAATAACAACATACAATTTTTAAACACTACTAAGGAATTTTTATCAAAATGATGTGGAGGCAAATTTGACACAAATATTTAACACCTATGAAAAAATATGGGCCTATTAGAAATGATGTAATTCATAATTGAAAATCCATCAGAAAAAGAGAAGCAAGTAAAACCACCATAACACTAAAAATGGGCAGTAAATAAATGAGGATCACCAAGCTATGTGATTTCCTAAAACCAATCAATTGCTTTTCATATGAGGAAATTTTATGATCCAAATAATTACATTTAAGGCCTTCTATTTATATGTATATTGATTAAGTCATCATACCAGAGAGTGGAAAATAATTTTTAAATGATTATAACAAGTAGTCCAAGATTGAAAAGTGGTGCTTGATTCATAACTTTAATATTCAATCCAATGAAGAGTGTCACACTATGAGCTCTCTACTTGCACATATTGAGAAGTGGGTACAAGTTATTTAGAATTATAAAAAGTTAAGTAGATAATATATTATGAACCCAATGATATGGTTGATACTAAAAATATCTCTACTTCCCCCAACAAGAAATTATTTAACACGTATGCATTATTTAACATGTATGCATTAATTGAATTTTAATTGAAAACCAAGCCTTTAAAATCAGAAATAGCTTGGATTTTTGAGCCAAAGGCTGGGGACTTTGCATCTATAGTCAAGATCGAGAGTTTTATGAAAAAACAACAAATTTCAACTTCAATCATCAAATACACTATGGATATCAACATCAAAATTCAAAAAATTATTACCGTTACAATTAGCACATTGTCCTCTTTCCAAATGTATGATTTTTATAATTTTTGGGCTATTATAAGGGCTCAAAGTATATTTATTTCTAACAACACCTTTTTTAGGGCACTACATGTCTCACCATGCCTATTCATGTTTATCTAATTTGTTTTTCATTGATCCAACTGCAAAACAAATTATATAGTAACAAACTAGGCCTAATTCTACACATTTTTAAAAAATCATTTTTTTCGACATACTTAGGGTGGTTCGCACAGATGGCTATCCATTTTTTTTTCAATTTTTAGGATATACTTAATTTCAAAATTAATTAAAAAAACATTCATAAAAAAAAATGTTTGTAACACACTAAAAGGTGTAATCTAAATATTCACCAAAGGTTTTCTAAGAATATTTAATGATGCTCAAAAAAAGGTCGGTTGCACGGAATGGTACAATTCAATTTTTTTTCAAAAATAGGAGGTCCTCTTCAAATTTTAGATGTTTAATGTATTTATACTTAACCATTTTTCAAAAAAAATAGTTTTTTTGGAGACTAGACTCAAAATTCTACAATTCATATTTTTATACCATCTTCAAATTTTGAGTGTAGCCATCTCTAATTATCTGTAGAAGTTCACATTTATAAAATTTTAGAGAAATCATGTCCATGGGTAGGCCCTTTTTTATCCCCCATGTTTTTGCACTTACTCGATACGTATAATATTAAATATTTTGTGTGATTGAAAATATAATCATTTTGTTTCTGATGAACTACAGCGAAATAAATTTGTCAAAAATAATAGAATAGATATTCATGGTTTGTTGTGGGTCAATATGAGTTGGTGAGATCATGTTGTAAATTAAGATTACCCATACAAGTATTAGATTACATATTTTGTTTGACCTATGAGGTAATCATTTTGTTTATGATGAAATAAAACCACATAAATTTGTGGAAGGTGGAAGAATAGATAATGACCATTAGTCACAAATATTGAAAATTAGTCTTACCCATACATATATTAGGTTAAATATTTAGTTTGACCCAAGAGATAATCATTTTATTTATGATAAATTGCAACATAAATAATTTTGAAGAAAATGGCAGAATAGATAATAATTTTTTGTTGCATTCCCATATGAGTTTGTGAGATGTTGAAAATTAGGCTTACCCATACATATATTAGATTAAATATTTTGTTTGACCTAAGAGATAATCATTTTCTTTATGATGAACTATAATGACATAAATTTCTAAAAAAAATACAGAATAGATAATCTGGATTTGTTGCATGCCCATGTAATTAAAATAATTTAAAATAAAAATATCTCAAGTCACTAAAACACTATTTTACCATATTTCAATAGAACGTAGCCATAATCATGGAAGTCAAACCCTATCATTGTTTATCCTACCTTGATCTTTATAGCCCATATCATAACAATGCTTTGCTTAAAATATACTTCCTATCTACTGAATTTGTTTGACTGCATGAAAATAATCAAACAAAATTATTATAAACCCTATGATGTGGAAAAAAATCCATATTCATGATGATCACTATTCATGCTGATGAAGTGGCAAGTCACTATTCAAGTTGATAAGCTAGCAGGTTACTATTCATACTAATGAGGTGGCATGTAGGGCATAGTTCTCCACCAAGGCACATGAAACATTTACTTTTGGGTGATATGGATGGATATGGGATGAATTTGGGGATCCATGATTATAAAGTTCTCTTGTCAAAAAAGGAGATTTTTTACCTTTTTATACTCTTGAGCAAATAGGAAACCAAAACCACTATTATAAAGTTCTCTTGTCAAAAAAGGAGATTATTTACCTTTTTTACTCTTGTGCAAATAATAAACCGTGACCACTATTCTAGATTGATCATCCATGTGAAGTGGAACAAATTTCCATGTGGGGGATAATGAATATGAGTTTGACTTTAGATAAAAGGAGATCCTCTACCTTTTTTGGAGTCTTGTAAATGTGGGTGACAAAGATAACTTTCTTAATTTCAAGGAAAGGTTGTAAGCATTTTTATTGAAGAAGGTTGTAAGGAGTTGTAAGGAGTGTTGTTGTGAGGAATTATGAAGAGAGTGTTGTGAGTTTTGAGTTTATCTTATCTTGATAATTGTTGTCCATGCCTATTCTTTCCATATCAAAACAATATTTTGCTTACAATATACTTCATATCTACTGAATTTGTTTGAATACATGAAAATAATCAAACAAATTTCTTATAAACCCTAGCCACTATAAAAGATAACTATTTTTATAACAATATGGAAATCATTGGAACAAAATAAACATATATTACATGCACATAAATAATAACCAATAAATTTTGGTCTAAAATAACATACGTAATAAAAACCTATGCAATGTATTTAAATCAAATAGGAGAGAAAAATAATTGAAACCCTAAATGTAAAATAGCACCTATCATTCACGACACTGCAAGTTGAACACACCAAAATTTATTTACCTGCATTGAAATAATGAAATAATTTTTTTATAAACCCTAGCCACTGTAGAAACTAATTATTTTTATAGCAATATTAAAATCACTGTGATAGAATAGACTTTTATAGCATAAATTTCATAAGTCTTCCTTTTTTCAGCTTTCTCTAGACTTTGTAGTTGGTCTAGACTTTTGCACATGTAATGGGTTCACATTGATCCCTGTCTCCCCCATGAAATTATTATTCCTTTGACTTGAGTGCTGAGATTTTTAGAGAGGTAAATAGCCATTTGGGATTCTTTTATTTTGTTTTATCCAACTGACGTTACCAAGAAACTTTTTTAAATGATGTATTTTGTCACTAAATTTGAATTTAATGTCATAATCATGACAAATAGTGTGACTCAAGCTTTGTTTAGGCATGATCTACCTTTGTATGTGTGTCTCCACTTCTAGATTAAAAGGATTGAATATGAAACTCATTAGAGGTGAGGGGAGACATTAGAGGGTCCTATCCACATGGAAAAATATGGGTTGATAACTCCCATGTTTGCAATCATATTAGCAACCATGTTACCCTCTTGATAAATGCAGGTGATCAAGCACTCATTAGTTGACCAAAAGAGACTGATGACATATAGAATAATTTTACTAATAGTGTGGGAAGGCTTCACCTTGACTGAAATGGCATTGAGTATGTTGATTGAATCCCATTTGACTACTAACTTGGTGATGTTTAGTTAGATTGCCAATTGGATGCCCCATATAGCATCTTTAACCTCTGCCATGTGGTTGGATTGAGTTCCCATTGGACCGGCATATGCTATAATAGTATCCCCTGTCTCATTCATAATGATGCCACCAACACCTACTTTAACAAGATTACCCTTGGAAGCACCTTTGAATTATAACTTAATCCATCCAAAGGGGGGCATTCCCATTTCATGATGCTCTAAGACATATTAGTCTTGGGGGGAAGGGGTGTGAGGTTCCACTTGTTGAGGATAATTTGTTCTACCTTGGTAGTGCCCAACTTATTTTTAGGATTCACCACATGCCAATTCTCAATAATAGAAACTCATCACATATGGAAGGATCTCAAAAGGTTACAATTTTTGTGATCAAAGATACAAGCATTCCTAGTGGAATAATTTTTTTATAAAAAGAGGGGTAGTGCTAGAGACTAAAGGAATACCAAGGAAGGGAGATTCCAAGTGGGTTTCCATTGGATTATGAGATCAAGGATGGAGTTGGGATTAAACCAAGACAAGTTGAAAAGCTGAAGGAAGAGGTTCCAAATTGAAGACCCAAACGGGCAATCAAAGAAAAGGCGGGTCACAAATTTCATCATTGATTTACAAATAACAAACCTATTTGGGATGGGCATCTTGTATTTATCCAATTTATCAATATAAATAATATTATCCTGGCCCACAAGCCAAAAAAATGTTGACCTTGGGGGTAAGTTGTTTAATCCAGAGGTTTTTCTAGTAAACCCAATCCTCCTAGTCTAGGATAACTAAGAAACCCAACCTCACCATATACTCTCTATTGTCTTCAACTAGCCATAGGATATTATATTCCTTTAGGAATACTACAATATGGATTTGTTGGAGTTGAGAATTGAGGTTATTAATTTACCTGAAAACTATTGCATTGTCCATCTCAATAGGCAGGGACTTTCACGTTGTTCTTCCTTTAGAGGTTGTCTAGTAGCCCTTAAACTTGATCCATATGGAAAATTTAAAGGTCTCCCTTATGATGTTTCAAAGGGAAGAAGAAGCTAGGGGAGAGAGTGTGAGCCTTGAATCCTCCTAAAATTCAACCTTTTCACCATTACCAACCTGTCATATGCTTCCCCTCTTAAGCAAGGATTTTGAACTTGAGATGGCTTTCCATAAGTTAGAATCATATAAAATACCTTCTTCCCAAAGAAATTTGTCTTCCTCCTTACCCTCCAAGTACTTAGATTTTATAATCTTAGTCCAATGCTTACCTTTTTCCATAACTTTCCACATAAATTTTGTAGTAAGGGCTTGATTCATGATTTTGATTCTTCTTAGCCCAGGTCCTCCAAGGGCCTTTAGAAGGTAGACTTTTTCCCATACCACTACTGGGAATCTAAACCTATCTTTCATGCCCTTTCACAAGAAGATTTTCTAAATTTTCTCGATCCTCTTAGTAATCTTACTGGGATTCTGGAACAAGGTCATGAAGTAGACAAAAATACTTTACAAGGAAATTTTGAGGAGTTGAAGCTTGTGCGCTTGTAAGAGAAGGAACTTCTTAGGATTTGAAGCTTGTGCTCTTGTAAGAGAATGGTTCCATTCCAGACAAAAAGCTTTTTCTGAAATCTTTCTACCAAAGGGTTTTATAAATCCATTTTCATCTTGCCTTCGAATAGTGGCATGCTGAGATAAGTTGAGGGGAGGTTATTGATGTTTCTTTGCCTGCCAATTTATTTTGAAGGGGAGGTAGGGTGTTTGGTAAATATGTCAAGCTTTTATTGAATTTAATGCATTATCGTGATGATCCTTCGTAGTTCATGAGAATGGATTTTAGTACTTTTGTTTATGATACTGAAGCCTCTCTAATAATGAAAGTATCATCTGCAAACTACTCATGGGTGACTAGGTTAGTGTTTTGTGTAACCTTTAGCCCCTTGATTAAGTTTTTTTCTTTGGCTACTTATAAACTTCTAATCAAGGATTCAGTCATAAGAATGAATAAATAAGGGGAGAGGGCGTCACCTTGTCTGATTCCCAATTGGCCGATAGCTATAAAATTTTATACAAGTCATAGTCCCATATGATAATAAGTAATTGACCAAATCAAAATAAATAACTTATTGGATAGGGTCCAATAGTTTTGATTGTAGTTGTGACCCCTTTCCCTTATTATAATGAAAAAAATATAAGTATTTAATTATGTACAACTATTTGTGTACTTTTTGTAAAAGTTACATATACATTGTATTAAAGTCTTTTCATTTTTTGAATAAATAATATGAAAAATATGAACTTCTATTTATTATAGACTAGAAATAAATAAAAACTTAAATTAAAAATAATAATTTACATCATACGAAAAAAAGAATATCATTTTTAGAATTAAATACACTTTTGAAAAAAGTTACTTCCATTTGTAATATTTCATAGGTGTAAATAATTTAAAAATAACCACTTCATTAAATATTTTGTATCCCAAAAAGTCACTTTTATAGCCCTAATTTTAAGTTATAGAAGACACAATCTCAAACATTTGATGTTATATAATATTACAATTGGTCCATTTACATTTTATTATATCCTATCCTATTCAAAATTTAAACATTTGGCTTAAACATTTGACTCCACCAATTTTAACACTAAAATACAACCTCCTCTATTAATTGGTTGCACCTACAAAATTGAATACAAATACATTTTCTAATCCTCAGCATTCCCATCAGATTCAAAATTTAAAAATCAAATTATCTTGTCGTTGTGTTATTCATTCGTATTTATCAACATTTCAAGTATTCTTTTCATAGTTGTTATTGATATGTTATCCATTTATGTTGTTATGTTATTGCTAACATTAGCTTCAATGGATTCAATACAACATGATGATGATTTGGATGGTGTTAATACTTTGAGGTCCATCTATTTCAAAACATAACATTTGAAACACAAGAGAATCCACAGTACAATGGAATGTTTTCCCTACTCTACATACTTGCAAGATGTTTTAGACGAGAATTTGAGGAATGTAGGGAAAATTTTAAAGGTCATACATGAGCACAAATATATTATTGAAAAAAATTAAGCATTGCAGTGTCACCATTAAAATTTCCATTTGAAGTGCTTAAAATTTCATTTGATAAGAGTTCTTTTATATTTCAAATGCAAAGTAATTCCTCTAATGGCATTAATTATCTAAGATCCAATGGCTTGATGATATCAAGCATGAAGGTCAAAATAAAAAATAACCCTTATCATAGCTTTAAAGACTCAAGTGACCATCCAGACCAAACTGGAAACAAGGTGCATATTGTTAAAGGTGTGAAAAAGCACAATAAGGTAAAGAGTATGAAGATAAGGTCACCAAAATTGTTGTCTGAAGTGGTGAATATATCATTTAATGAAGAAGATAACCATGGTACTCTATAGAATAAATGTGATTATAATCCTCAAAAAGAAATCTCCCTTCATTTGTGATATTTTCACTAGGGGGAATTTGAAGTTTCTTTGTTTTTTATTCAATTAGCATTAAGTTAAGATCCAAACTATGGTATTGTTCCTTCCTTACTAAATTATAGTGGATAGTGTTTAAAAATCATTTATTATAGTATGAATTGGAATGATCCTTGTATTCAACAAGCATATGTTCTCATTATTAAATTTGAGAAGGCCATAAAATAATTGGAGAGGCAAAGGCATTTAAGTAGAAAATTCAACCTCTACCCAAGCAACATCACATATTGAAATTTACATGATAACTATTTTATCCCCAATTAGTTCATGTGGGAGCCCTCCTAATTTTTTTAACATGGCAAAACATCCCACTAAGGACACATCCCTTGAAGGACCAATTGCAACTCCAATTTCTTTTAATACATGGAATTAAATGCACAACTCAACTTTTTCACCTTGGATGGTGTAATTCTTGTTTTACCTTAAATAAATTCATTATTTTTTACATGTATTGATACAAGAAAAGTATATTATGTAATTATTATGTTACATTACAGGAAATTGTGCAATGTCTAATTTAATGAAGTGTATTAAGTAACGTAATTAAATTGCACTATGTAATGTGATGAAATTTACTTGTTATCTATCATTCAACATGGAAATGGATCATAGGCTTAATGAAATTCACAAAACCTTCACCTGAAATCAAGTTCTCCATTTTTCTTCTTCACTCTTTACTTCAAAATTTGTCATCATTACCCACAAATAAGTAACATCAAAAATAAACAAATAAACAATACAAGCAATAAAAATTTGAGCATTAAAAACTTCCCAAACTTTACAAAAAAATATTAGACAACCATTACAAACTTTGCAAAATTCACAATAAAATAATTGTATGAGCATTACAAACTTCACAAACATGAACTATGATAAGAAACATAATGTAAACAATGGAAGAACATTATAAACTTCGAAAACATATAATGTGTTAAGAAACACAATGTAAAAATAGTAAGAGCAATACAATCATTGCAAATGTAAAAATTATAAAGAAACATAATGTTTTTAATTTTTTTACAAATTCTGTAACTTTGAGCAACCAAGTAAAAATTCCCCCTTCACATCAATCCAACTTCTGTCAAAAACAAGAATCCATGAATAGTAATTGATAATAGAAAATGTGAATGAAATCAGAACAACATACCAATAACACAACAACATGATGAAAAATGTGAATGAATACCACATCAACATATCAATAATACAATAACACGATTTCATAGAAGGAATTGGTTTGATACATCTGATTCAACATTTACTAGTATGTTAATGAAATTATTAAATTTGATAGAAAGACATTAATAGTTATTGATATGTAAATAAAAACCTTTGGGTTTACATCCACAAATCAATAAATGACCCTTAGTTGCATATTAACGACCCATATTAACTTCACATCATTCCTGATTGTATAAATTTAAAAAATAATATATGACACTCAAAATTTATGATTTT
Organism: Torreya grandis; assembly: GCA_037957365.1. Classification (NCBI taxonomy): domain Eukaryota; kingdom Viridiplantae; phylum Streptophyta; class Pinopsida; order Cupressales; family Taxaceae; genus Torreya; species Torreya grandis. The sequence goes on from JARHVA010003791.1 coordinate 880,268, forward strand.
GTGAATAAAAACCTTAATGTTGATACAAAGAAAATAACAATTACTAGTACATTAATGAAATCCTTAATTTTGATAGAAATACAATAATATTTACTAGTATGTGATGAAAACCTTTAGGGCTTCCATCCACATACCAATAAATATTCAGCCTTCCATCTTAAGTTCAAATTTTTATCCAAACATGCATTGTTGTGTATAGCAGTAAATGTTTAATACTCCATCCAAAATTCAAATCCATTTCCATCCAAACAAATAATTGCATGTGGGAACTTTTAGTGGATGCTTACAAAAGCCATGGAAAATTGGAGGCAAGGAAATAGAAATGTGTCACAGTTACACAACAACGTGAATGGAAAACATATCAAAAAAAAACTATGTAAATAATATTTGAAATATTGATAAATGTGAAATAATAACACAACAACATTAATTCACAGTAACATATCAATAACACATCAATAATAAATAGTAATGTGTCACAAATATAAAGTAAACAACAAAATGAATTTAGAAATCAATTTAGTTTGATAAAAAAAAATTGTTGTTATGTGAGTGAAAACCTTAATTTTGATACAAAGACAATAAATTTACTGGTATGTAAATGAGAACTTTAATTTTGATACAAAGACAAAAACATTTACTGGTATGTGAATGAAAACCTTCAGGGCTTCCATCTACATACCAGTAAATGTTAAGTCTTCCAACCACATAACAATTTGTTATAATATAAAAAATAATAACATTTATTGGTATGTGGATGAAAGGCTTCTTGAAGGAGGGAGCAACAAACCTTGTCCTTTCTTCCGAAATCATTATATAATTTAAATGTTTCAATTTCATGAAAATATAAATGCATTTTAGATATAAATAACACATTAACATGAATTCAAAAAAAAAGTGTATTTTTTTATACAAAAAACAATTATTCATATGTGGATAGAAACTTTAAAGGCTTCCATCGACATAGTTGTAAATGTTTAGTAACACATTAAATATTTACAGGTTGTTCAAGATAAGTTATATTTCATCTCAATAACATGTCGAAGTTACAATATTTATTAAACAATGCATTTAGCATTAAAGGTCATTGGGTTACATCATTATTCATCTCACATTTTTTGCGAGTGAGTGGCATGTTAACATGTCATGTTGAACATGATTAACACAACACTTTAATGCATGTAAATTTTAATACATCACATATATAAAGCACACATCAACATGAATTCAAAAAATAATTTGGTTTGATAAAAAATAATTAAAATTATTGCTATGTAAATGAAATCCTTAATTTTGATACAAAGACAATAACATTTTATTGTTATGTGAATAATAACCTTCAGGGCATCTATCCATGTACCAATATATGTTAAGTCTTCCATTTGGAGATATAGTTTGGTTTGATACTAAAACAATATTATTTTTCATTAAGAGAATAAAAACCTTCAGGGCTTCCATTAAAATACCAATAATTTGAGTCAGGGGTCAATGAAAACATGTCGACGATATGGATTCAATTGTGGGTAAAGTTTCATCCCTCTAACATTGTGAATAGGTTCAAGATGGTGTACATGGTGGTATTAACATGCCACATTAATAGAAAAAAATCATCATGCATCTTTGAAAATGGTTCTTGCATATTAAGAATACAACCATTTTCCAACATGGCACTTCCTTGCATATTAATGACACAAGTGTCTTCAAACATGGTCATAGAATTCAGAAAATGATATGGGTTGATAAAAAACATCTATTGGTATGTGAAGGAATACCTTGAGGGCCACCATGACTATACCAGTAAACATTGAATTAGATGTGAAGCCACGTAAAAACATCATGAGCACAGAAGGCACAACAACAATAACAGGCACACAAAAAGAAAAAGAACACCATTGTGTTTTCTATTACAGGGAAGACACCTGTGTATAAAGTTTCATCCCTCCATTAACATACCACTAAACATTGGCTCAGATGTGAAGGCACGAAAAAAAAACAATGAGTATAGAAGGCATAATAACAATAATATCCAAATGAAAATAAAAAGAACATAGTTGTGGGTTCAGTTACAAGCAATACACTTGTGTGTAATGTTTCAACCCTCCATTAACATACCACTAAACGTTGACTCAAATGTGAAGGCACACAAAAAATAATGAACATATAAGGCACAATAATAATACCAGCCATACGAAAATAAAAATAACAAAATTGTGGATTTAGTTATAGGGAACACACATGCGCATAATGTTTTATTATCCATTTTGCCAATGGAAAATGCTTTGTGAAATGATGCACGGTTAATAAATTTTGAGTAAGTTACAAGCTTGTTTGGAAGGGGAGGTACACGAAAAAGTAGGGAGAGTCATTTGTTGGTGGCGTACAGGATAACATTAACTTTCCCCATTCATGCAAAAAACCCCACCAATCTTCATCAAAAATGACATTGTTTTCTATATTAATGAACCACACGTCTTCCAACATGGCACTTCATTTTTTATTTATAACCCACACAACGTCCAGCATGACTCTTCGTTTTATATCACTGATTCATATTAAAATCGCATTATGCCAAAGTTCAAAAAATTATAAGCCAATGATAAAATAATGTGTTTGATTGAAAATTATTATTGATATTTTTTAATCTCAAATATTAGTCATACCTAAAAAATGACATATCAACAAAAAAATCTGTCATACGACTTTCGTCCTAAATTTACTTATTAAACGACTTATCTAAACTTTAAAAATATCTAAATCTAATTTTTTACTTTACAAAATGACGTATTATAAAAGATGTAAAACCCAAAAATTAAAAGTCCCGACGACTTCACCTAATTCTCCAACCCCTCATTCATACTACTCTGACATGTAAAATAATAAATAATAATAACACATGAATAATGTGTAAGAAGAAGACCCTTCAAATTTAATTTACTTAAATTATCATCATCCACAATATACCAGATGTCACTTGGTCTCATTCTACCGTATGTCACGTTCCTCTGAGAAAATATGAAGTGTAAAAAGTCAATTGTCGTGTCTTACACTGCCCTAAAAGACAACACATGAATCATTTATTTATTTATAATGTCCACATATAAGCAAATCAAACATAAGCCATTTGCTTTCGTCTTTGAAATTAGTAAAAGTGAGTTCCAACCAATAACATAATTGAGAGCTATCAAATCATATATTAATTATTGCACATGTTAATATTAATTAATTAGTATGTATTTGATGATTTAATTCCTTTGAGTACATGTCATTTACAAATATTATATTTTAAAAAAATTATATGATGATCATACTTTAAATTGTATTTCTAATAATATATTTTAAGATAATAATTAGGTTTGTATAGCTTTAAAATGAAAGGGAAAGTTAAAATCAAAATTAAGAATTTGGTTTGTTCGAATTTTGATCATTTGCATAGGATTTTTGGTTTAACTATTTCTATGTTTGATTCAAAAGAGGATGTTTTCTTTATGGAGGATAATGATTTGGAAGACCCTGTCTTTGATGAGAAGCAAGTTTAGTTTTGAGACCAAAGCCCAAGATTAACAGTAGTAAAACAAAGATGGATCCCAAGCCTTCCATTATCAACAAATGTACATCATCTAAGACATTCTACTCACCAAAAATCGTCCCTCTCTTTGCCTTCTTAAAAGAAGAGTCTCCTTGAGATGCCCTACTCATAGATGGAGATCCCTCATTCTCATAATTGTTTATTTAATTTATATTTTATTATCAACAATGTGTTCAACCAAATCCACCTGAATACTTGGGGGTCTTGTGGAATTGTAGGAAGGTTTGGAGGGTTAGGCGGAGGGTTAGAATGTTGTTGTATTATACTTAAACGAGCTATTAAAAAATAATGTTTACAATAAAACAATGCAAATCAAAAAAATTGTTAAAATCTAGTGTTAACAGGTTTGGTTTTTACTCGATCATCTCCGCTCCATTGCATCATTATCAATTCATCAAGGTAAGAAGCAATGCTAGTGTGTTTTATCCTCCTCCAAGCACAATGTGAACGCAATGTAGGGTAGAGATGAGATGCAAAAGTAAAATAAAAATGAATTAAGCTCAATCGTAGGCTTGGGTTTTTTTTTTTTTTAATTCTTCATTATAATGCATACGCATTATGTATAATCCTCATTATGCATTATGTATAGTGTGTGTAATGCGTACACATTATAATGATTATACATAATGTGTAGCATTATGGTTTGGTGATTATTGAACCTTAATTAAATAGAGTGTACATGTTATTGATATAATTTATATGTATTAAACAATACCATGTATGTGTTGTGCTAAAACATCTTCAGAATTATCCCCTAACTTCGTGCACTTATCCGTCATTCAACATTTACAAGTATGTGAATGAAAACCTTAATGTTGATACAAAGACAATAATATTTACTAACATATTAATGAAAACCTTAATTTTTATAAAAAGATAATAACATTTACTAGTATGTGAATGAAAACCTTTAGGGCTTCCATCCATATACAAGTAAATATTCAATCTTCCATCCCAAGTTCAAAATTTCATCCAAACATGCATTTTTGTATATAACAATAATTGTTCAATCTTCCATCCCAAGTTCAAATATATTTCTAACTAAATAAATAATTTTGGGTGTGAATGTTTAGTGAGTGCTTGTAAAAGCTATAGAAAATTAGAAGCAGGGAAACAGAAATGCATAATAATTATAAATGACACAATAATGTGAATGAAAAACATATCAACAACAACTATGCAAATAATATCTGAAATGCTGATAAATATAAATGAATAAGACAACACCATTAATTCACAAGGACGTATCAATAACACATGGACAAGAAATAATATTGCATGTCACATATATAAAGCACACAACAACATGAATTTAGAAATCAATTTGATTTGATTAAAAAATAATTATATTTTTTATGTGAATGAAAAATTTAATTTTGATAGAAAGACAATAACATTTACTGGTATGTGAATGAATATCTTGATTTTTATGAAAATAAATAACATTTATTGGTATGTAAATAAAATACTTTAGGACTTCCATTCATATACTAGTAAATATTAAGTCTTCCAACCACATAACAAATTGATTTAATACAAAAAATGATAGAATTTACTGGTATGTGGATGAAAGACTTCTTGAAGGAGGGAGTAACAAACCTTGGCCTTACCAAATTATTATATAATCTAAATGTTACAATTACGGAAATATAAATACATTGCAGATATAAATAGCACACCAACATGAATTCAAAAAAGAATAAAATTTGATACCAAAAAAATAATGTTTATTCATATGTGAATGAAAAGCTTCAAGGCTTCTATCCACATCGTTGTAAATGTTTAGTAACACATTAAATATTTGTAGGTTGTTCAAGGCAATTAATATTTCATCCCTCTAACATGCCAAAAATACAATCTCTACTAAACAATGCATTTTGCATCAAAGGTCGTTGGGTTACATCGTCGTTCATCTTAAATTTACTGCGAGTAACATTTTAACATGGCACGCTGAACTTGATTAACATGACACTTTAATGTAGGTAAAATTTAATGCATCACAGATATAAACCACGCATCAAAATGAATTCAAAAAATAATTTGATTTGTTACAAACATAATTACAATTGTTGTTATGTGAATAAAAACCTTAATTTTAATAGAAAGACAATAACATTTACTGTTATGTGAAGAATAACCTTTAGGGTGTGTTTGATACAAAAACAATAATATTTGTTGTTGAATGAATGAAAACCTCTAGAGCTTCCATTAAAATACCATCAATTTTTAGAGTCGGATGTGAATGAAAACATTTCGACATTGTGGGTTCAATTGTGAGTAACAAATCATCCCTCTAACATGGCGAACATGTTGAAGATAGCATGCATGGCAGTGTTAACATGTCCATTAATAATAAAAAGTTGTCATGCATCTTTGAAAATGGTTGTTGCATATTAAAAACACAACCGTGTTCCAACATGGCATTTTTTTGCATATTAATGACACAAGCATCTTCCAACATACCCATAGAATTTAGAAAACGTTATCGGTTGATACAGAAACAATAACATTTATTGCCATGTGAATGAATATCTTAAGGGTCGCCATGAAAATGTCAGTAAATGTTGAATCGGATGTGAAGGCACACAAAAATATCATAAGCATATAAGGCACAATAATAATAACAAACAAGCGAAAAGAAAAAGAATGATGTGAGTTTAATTATAGGCAAGACACTTGTGTGTAAAGTTTCATCCCTCCATTAGCATACCACTAAACGTTGACTCAAATGTGAAGGTACGTAAAAAAAACCATGAACAAAGATGACACAATAACAATAATAACAAGAACTAAACCTTTAATATCCTCCTCTAACAAGAACTAAATATTTGATTTGCTTTTAGCTTCATTGTACCATTACATTCCAATTTGTCACATTTTATTACAATGTACGAACTTAGGTGCGAGCTACTTTCCTCTCGCCTTCGTTGTAGCTTTAAATTCCAATTTGTCACATTTTATTACAATGTACGAATTTAGGTGAGAGCTACTTTCCTCTCGCCTTCGTTGTAGCTTTAGATTCCAAGTATATGGCATTGATAACATGGCTTGCAATATCATGCTAAACGATGATTGGCTAAGATTTTTCCAATTATGACTGATAATTATGTCGTGGTCCTCTGTGGCGTTACGATTCACTTTTTAAAAACATTTTCTCTAACATGTTTTTTGAAAACAAGTGCGATTATATTTTGGAATCTTCTTTTTTGTTTGGGTCATGTAAGTTATATAGATATTAGTTCTTTTTGATAAGTTATTATGATTAGCAGTTTTATTCTGTCAAAATTATAGAAGTGTTAAATTCAATCTTTTTTATTGGTGTTTAAAATTTTATATTTAAATGAATAATATTACAAATGATTATTTTTATCAATCAAATTTTCTTTTTAAAAATAAGAGTTGAGATAGAAAATTCTAATAATATATGGAAGGGTTTAAATTATGCAATTATTATTTATGATTTTTAAAATTTAAAGTAGTATTTATTTTAAAAAATTTAAAAGCCCCTTGAATGGGACCATACTATTGGCATGTTATCCATTAAATTTTAGGAAGGCCTTTCATCTGACTATGTTATTAATTACTTATTAACGCATGATATATATTGAGACTTAGGAAGTCTCTTATATGGGATCACACTATTAACAAGTTATACATTGAAGTAATGATGCTGAAGAAAGGGAAGTTAGCGAAATGCTTAAGTACTAGTGGGATATGCCATTTAGTTTGTCAAACTCAAGGTATGAGTGTCAAACTTAAGGTATGAGTGTCAAACTATTGATAGGGATGTTAGTATTGGAGAGAAGGATGCTTAACTACTATTGGGATATGCCACTTAGTTTGTAAGATTAAATGCATGATTGCAAAAGTACCAACATCGATGTTAATGCGAAATAGTAGGAGGAATGTTAATAACACATCAACGTGAGGTATTTCAACTCAAAGACATACTTTAGTTCCAAAGAGTATAATGACGCTAACACATCAACTTGAGGACTTTCACCCCAAAGATATGCTTCTGAATTACACACCCAAAACATAATTAAAAGTTAGATTATTATAGTTGAACGAAATCCTCAATTACATCACATGATAATAACCACAAGCTAGAGAAGGTCCACAAGGCATGACTATAAAACAAAAGGTAACATTAATACCAAATCACCCAGAGAATTTCACCCTAAAGGCATGTCTCCAATTTTATAAAGTTTTTAGCACCAATATATCCTTATAAACCACCTCTTTCTCATAATTTTTATACATGTAGGATTATTAACACACACCTAACATAATTAATGAGTTAAAGCTTTATAGTGGAGTGAAATCCTCAACATGGGATATACTACTTAATTTGTAAACTACTGTTATGACAAACAAATTGATCGACGTGTAGACTTGCAAAATGTCTCATTGTAACTCGTAGCCATGCAAGCCTCCTCACTCCTCTTACTGAACTCGGGATCCTTAATTTTGTAACATCTCACATTAAACACACAACCTTGTGGTAATAAGCAACGATGGCCCAACTCCTCGTAGTAGTCTGCACAACTCTTATTTTCCACATAACTTCCCTAATACTTACCATTCTTTAGAGAGCATTACCCATGCTATGAGAATATTTTACTAATTTCTTTTTTAGTTTCTAAAGAGAGCAATGCCCATGCTATGGGAATGCCTATGGAAAGAGATAAGATATTCAAGTCTAGAAGATCAAAGGATAAGGATGTGAGCTTGTTTTTGACTTTGCTCCAACCGTGTTTTCACCAATGGGTGTTGGAAATACTTTGTTGAAAATTGTATCTAATTCATTAAACCTTTTTGTTAGTAAACCTAGACAACTTTCTTCTGGAGTAATAGGGGAAAAGAAAAAGGCACAGGGAATTTTTTTATAACAATCTAGTAAGTCAAAATCTACAAATGACCTGCAAGTAAAACATCCTCTTGTTAGAAATCAAAGCTTCACAACCAAAGCTCTGATACCATATGTTAAGAATAAAAATATGATACTACATGTTAGATAAATGAGATATATCCTACATTGCAAGAAATTAAAATGTGGAATAATAAGCTACAAAAATGAGACAAGAAAGAGGAACACATTATACAAAAGATTACATGGAAATCTTGCAATATGCAAGGAAAATCCATGGGCAAAATGCCAACTTTCAAAATTTATATTAACACAACAACTCTATTCTACAATAGATCCTCTAGTAACTCCTTCAGTGCTATCAAACAAGCACTCACTGCTTACACTTAAATCATTCAGGTTGTGAACCAAGTATAATAATGCCTCCAAGATCCAACCTCCAAGCATGCAAGCTCAAGCTTACAAAGATCCTCTAACAAGATGAGTTACAATGAGAAAGCTCATGTGTATTAATAGCATTTACAACAACAGAGAGAGAGAGAGAGAGGGGAGAGAGAATGCAATAGTGGCCAAAAATGAATCACACTTAGTGGGATGTCATGTGATCCATAGTGGTGTTGTCTTCATGTGTAAAAGTCTTCAATGCATCTTCACTTTAGATAAGAAAATGTGCCACCTCCATGTGGATCCAAAACCATTGTCTCCCATTCACACATGTGAGGACGATCTGCTACAGTAGCCTTCTTTCCTTCATTCTTCATGTGACCACATGAGTCCAAAAGGTGCATGTAATCACCTTTGGACTTTCTCCACACTTGGGAATCTTGGAAACATCTAGAAATACACCCCACACCAACCCTTTTATATTTTGCACCATGTGACAACACCCATGTGACTACCAAGGACAAACCCATATGCCTTGGTGAAGTGTTATGACCCACTCCCATCACATCGACCTCATCACTCGAAAGGGCTCTACATGGGCCAATGCCACATCACTAATCAACCACATCATCCACAAGCCACATCACCAACATACCACATCACCATGAATAGTTCTATGAATAATGATTCATGAATAATTACTATGAATAATGACTTTATATCATAACATACTTCCACTTAAAGTCAATATACATAAGTTTTTACCATACCTAAATATTCTACAACCAACTATCCATCTATGCCCTTTGTTTCCCTAACACACACCAGTAGAAGTTTTTTTGCACTAATAAAACTTCTCTGCCTTGACAAACTTTATTAACATCTACTACTCCATAAAATATTACAACACTTGAAGTGACTCTCAATTCTCCATAGACCAATCTTCCAAATGTTATTCCACCATAAGCCGTCTCACAACTCCCACTGCTTAAGAATATCTAATTTAGTGCTTACCATGGCATCACGAGGCTTCCTACTCCTGATGAATCCAATACATACAATAAAAAACATGTCTTTTCTTATATTATATGACTCTCCTTGAAAGACAACTCATAATGTAATAAATGAGGTACTTCATTGCTTTCATGTCCTTGTACATCTCCATCCTTGGTTTACTCCTACCACCTTCATCGTATCCTTGTCACCTGAGCCATCACAACAATGATCATGTTGGGGCCTACATCTAACATGTCAACAAAACATAGTAGCAACATCCGATATCCACTTTGGATCTCCATGAAGGTACTAAATATCTTGTACTACATGTGTTATGCCTGTTTAAACTCATACAGTGGCTTCTTCAACATGCAAACCAACAACTCTTTACCTCATCATATATTTATCTCTCCCTAAAAGAGATCACCATGTAGGAATGACGTTGTTCCAACTCCTTGAACAATAAGTAAATGTATCACTCTTGATAGTAGTGGGGAGAGAAGTTATCTTAGAAGTCAAAACCAAACTTCTCCACATAGCCTTCGAAGCTATCAATATGACACAAGTTTACTGGACCAATCACATCTCCTTGGAAGTCATTGCACTACTCAATGCATCACTTTATTTATCAAGTTTTTGAGCCTACATCTGAAATGCATCTTTCTCTATCAAATGTTGCCAAAACACCAACTCATGTGCCTTCAGTGTTACCCCATGCATTGATCTACTTGGATAATGCCACAACCGTATACACAACACTCTATCACCCTGATGTATATGTTTAACACCGACCTTCTCCTTCTAGTAAAATTAGGTCTCAGTTGTTCTTATATTATAGCCTTCAACTACCATCATGTCAAACATGACACAAGTTGACTAAGCATAGCTTCAAGGAAGTTGTCATACTAATCAGTGCACTAATGTACCTATCAATTTTTTTATCCTAAAAAATGCATCCTACTTTATTGCATATCTAAACACATGGCTTTCTCCTTTCAAGAACACTAGGTCTCACTTGTTCATTTGCATCTTCATCTTCCTCATCCCCAACCACTTCAAACTAGGTACAGCTTCAGGTTTCTATGTACCTCCTTATTTTACATGGATTTTTCTTCAACATCTCAACTAACAACATCTGGTCAGTAGGATACCACGTCATACACTCCTTTTGTTTGTTTCCAAGAACCATAAAAAAGGCATGCCTTATCTTTAACCTCCTCCAAAGGAGACCAACTTGTTCCTCAAGATGTATAGTTTATTCTCCATTAGGACCACTGTCTAGGTTGCTGACATGTATGGGAAAGCTTGTTAAGCTTTCTCCTTCAATTCTCATGCGGGCTTCTCCTCAGCAACATGAATAAAATAGGATCTTCACCAAGAGATCTCACACCTTGCTCCACATAGAGATACTTGCCATAAATTTTTTTTTGTTCTTTAATCTCCAACTTGGTCTCTCTTCCTGTCATAGTAGCTTCAAGTTGAACAAAATAGCCAACATCATAAAACACTCACACATGGAGTTTTTCACTATGGCTTTGATATAAAATATTAGAAATCAAAGCTTCACAGCCAAAGCTCTGATACCAGATGTTAGGAATAGAACTCTAATACTACATGTTAGATCAATGAATTATATCCTACAGTTCAAGTAATTAAAATGCAAAATAACAAGATACAAAAATGAGATAAAAAAGAGGAACACATTACACAAGAGATTACATGGAAACCTTGCAATGTGCAATGAAAAACCATGTGAAAAATGGCAGATTCCAGACTTCATATTAACATAGTAACTCTCTTCTACAACAGATCTTCTAGCAAATCCATCAGTGCTATTAAATAAGCACTCAATGCTTATACCTAAAGTATTTAGGCTGTGAACCAAGCAAAACAATGCCTCCATGATCCAACCTCAAGCATGCAATATCAAGCTTACATGGATCATCTAATAGGATGAGTTATAATGAGAAATCTCATGCTCACTAATATCATTTACAACAAGAGAGAGAGTGGAGAGAGAGAATTCAATAGTGGCCAAAAATGTGCCACACTTAGTTGGATATCATGTGATCCATACTAGTGTTGTTATCTTGATGTGAAAAAATCTTCAAGGCATATTCACTTTAGACCAAAACATGTGCCACCTCCATGTGGCTCCAAAACCATTGTCTCCAACTCACACATGTGACGATAATCTGCTATAGTAGCCTTCTTGTCTTAATTATCCATGCGACCACATGAGTCTAAAAGGTGCTTGGAATCACCTTTAGACTTTATCCACACATGAGAATCTTAGACACATCTAAAAATGTGCCCCACACCAACCCTTTTGTCTTTTGCACCATGTGACAACACTCATGTGACTATCAAGGACAAACCCATGTGCCTTGGTGGAGTGTTATGCCCCACTCCCATCACATCATCTTGATCACTCAAAATATCCCTCTATGGGCCTATGCCACATCACCAATCAGCTACATCACCCACAAGCCACATCACTAACTAGCCACATTACCAGCATTCCACATCACCATGAATAATGATTGTGAATAGTGATTCATGAATAGTGAATTCACATCCTAACACCTCTTAAGTTGGAAGAAAAGGATTTAAATATAGGTGAGTTCAGTCCTTTGGTAAAGAGGCTACAAAAATCCAAATTTAGATATTTATCTTGGGAGAAGGCTATTCAAGTGATTAATGAACTAGACAATCTTATATCATCTTAGAAAGGAGCATGAAGAACATAAAATTAAGGTATGTCAAGATAAAAAATCTTTAATTAATGTAATTGATGGCTTCAAAACTTCCTTAAACATGGCAAGGATTCTTGGTAAAAAAAAAATGTAGAAGTCCAACTATGGTGTATTTTTTGATATTGAAAAAAAGATTGATAAAATTGATATTCAAAAGGGCTATTGCAAACAAAATTCCAAAGTTGACCTCCCTAGCTATGTTTGAAGAGACTTTTATAAATTCTACAAATAAAGATAAAAAGATCATGTGTGAGGCCTATCTACATAATTTAGTTTTTCCCATGTATTCCTCCCGAAATCTGAATTTATTGGTAGGAGAAATTCATATTATAGAAATTTTATGTCCTACATTTGTAATGAAAACATATGTGAGCTTGAAAGAAATTGTTATAGGGATCTTAAATATGATTTTCCTCTATAGATAAGAGGGGACCATTACAAGGGCTATAAACTAAGTTACTATGAGGTATATTACTCTATGGGCTAGAAGGGATGTTTTGGAGTCTTTTGTGGATTTGGGTTCATATTTTATCAAAAAGGTCTTTGATTCTTGCTCAAGTAGATTGACTATTTTGACAACTATGTTAAAAATGAAGGAGTCCCATTCTCTGTCTAATATTTTAAATGCCCTAACAAGAATGATATTTTATTATCATATTGTTATCCACTCTTTTAAGGACTAGATTGACCTCAAATTCCATTATCCTCCACTTTGGTTTTAAATTGTTGAAGTTGAAGGATTTAGTATCCTCTCAATGAACAAGTGATTGACAAATGGAATGAGATGAAATGTAAGATATGTTTTATTCTTCCTTAGGATTCACCACTTTTTTCTCCTTTGGATTTTAGGATGGTTTATGAAAAGGAATTGCTTTGGTATTTTTCACTGGAAAAAACTTTTCCTTAGAAAACCTTTGGGTAGAGCCTTATAAGTTGGAATGGATGATAGTTCTTAGCATTTATAAATCATTCTTATCATTTTTGTTGGTGGTGGGGTTTTTACTAATGGTTGTGGAAGCCAATGAATAAAAATTATAGACTTTTATTGTTTGTATAGTATTTCTTTTTACACTTTTAATTAATGGGTGGGTCTAGATTTTAGCTGAGAAAGGTAATTCATCTTCATTATGAGGACATAACTTGTTTAGGTTTCTTTTAATATAAATATTATTTTTTATTTATGGGTATGCAAAAGCCCATGTATTTTTAACTAAGAAAGATATTTGTGGACAATCTTTTTTTCTATATATAATTTTCTACCTATGGGATCTTTGGTATGACAACAATATATTTTGATCCTTTTGATAATATTTTTTTTATACTTTTCTATATTAGTATAAAATGGGTAAGGGACCCCATAACCATTGTTACAAATTAAAAAATAGAAATTCAATTAGTAAAATAAATGAGTTTTGTTGATATAAATATAATTTTTAATAAATACTCATTGATTTTATGTCTTCAAAGCCTATGAGAAATAAAAAATAGATTTTTGATAAATTTTGTTTGGATTTTTACTCAAAGTTTCAAATCGCCATTTGTTATCACAAGTGGTGATTGAATACATTGATAAAAATACACACAAAGTTTATCCAAAGTTATATTTTTCATTTAATATTTTTTTTAATCTGTTAATTTTTATCATAAAGATACATTCTTATTTTATATTTTTATTTAAAACATATTCAAATAGTTTTTTTAATATAATAAATTTTTAAACAAGGACATGAAATGGTAAATCATGTCGAAGTTGATGCATTTTTGGAAGTCATGAAACACGAAGTAATATTTTGTAGGTCTAATTTTTTAATAGCTTTATAAATACATGTTGAAAAGGAAGTGACCATGTGGCTTAGTTTGATTAGAGGTAGCAAAGTGAAAAACGACATACAATCATAGATATTAATGAGTTGAAAGCGTCATGTAGGCTTAGTGTGTACAAATTTTAAGTGAAGGCTGGCACATGTTGTAACATGATTGGATGAAAAAAATATACATTTTTGACACAAGTATATGAACATGTTTGAGTATTTGAGGGATCTATACCCACTTAGTTTAGCATATTTCATTAGGTCTAGTCTTGAGTGAAATTTTAATAAACACAATGAAGAGTTTTGATGTGAATTACGTAAGTTATAATTGTAGGCACATAAATCCATCCACTTTCTTTATCATCACTAATATTACTATTAGTCGACACTAACTTTGCTTATGTAATTTATCCCCTCTAATTCAGTCTTATTATCATCCCTTTCTAATCATTTATCTAATATTCCCCTTCATTATTCTTCATTTATTAACCTTATTCTTCCTCGCTTCTTCATTAATTCTTTTAAATGTCTATTATCCTATCCTAATCCCACTTATCTATTATTTGGGAATTTTAAATTTCCATGACCCACCTACCCACCTACTAAGCCTATTCCTAGGCTCTCCTACATCCCTAATCCCTAATCACCCACCTAATCCCTATCTAATCCTATACCTAATCCTAATTAGTCCTTAAGAGGATTGTAGAATCCTCCAATTCTATAATCCTCTCTAACTTAGCCTTCCCCATCTAGAACCCTCTATTCTAGAGGTTTCCAAGAAATTCAAAATTCTTTAAAAAATCCCCAACCATTGATCCCAATGGCCCAAGATTGAGTTATATCCATTGATTATTCCCTTCATTTTCTATATAAACAAGCCATTTCTCTATGGCTAGGACAACTAGAAAACTAACTAGCAACAATATAGGATACTCATGAATCCATAAAATCTTCATGTCCATATGATCAACTAGAAATCAAGAAGAAATCTACTAATTTTATGCTAATCTAATCCTTGAATCCACCATCAACATCCTTAATCATGCCAACATAATGTCAAAAATCTGAGTCTAAAGTAATATCAATCCAATCTTCTTATCTTTATCCATTTAATCTTCGCTTGGATTAATTAGATTTAAGATTATAATGTTGGTTTGAATTGTGTATTCGTCTTTTTGTATTTTATCCTAATGGATCTAGATCTTGCTTAGGTAGTTTGATGTTTTGGGTGGTTTAAATTACATAGTTTAATCCATATAACTGAAAATTCCTACTATATTTTGGTGACCACAGTGGGACTTACTCCCTAAATGTAACCTTTTGACCTTGCTGGAAGTGATTTAGTAGTTTATAGGAGCAAATGGACCAAAATAAAGGGCTGGATTTGATAAAATAATCATGTATAGGTGAATTGATTGTGCACTAGTATTCATAATATTGCAGTCATGGTATTACAAAAATTTAAGTGATATTGCATTAACCATGAATTTAACTACTAATGGTCTTGGTTTTGACAAGATTTTTACCCTTATACAATACCATAATTCAAAAGTTGCATTTTTATATCGAAAATAGCGATTTTGCATTATAGTAAGTGATTTTGTGCTAATAGTGTTTCCTTGACCCTAATAGGTTTTTGGTGGTCTATAAAATCATGACTTTGTGAATTGCTATATTGACTTGCAAGTCATGGTATTGTAAAAATATTCACAATATTATGATTTCTCTTAAATCTACTAATATTTGTCCTTTGACATTCTTACCTACAGGTTCAATCTTGACATTTTTTATTTTGTAGGGGACTAATAATCACGTAATCACCATATAAACCCTTTTAGAATCCTGTTTAAGTGGCTTTAGATCTCAATATATATATTTTGCTAACCACATTTTGAAATGAGTTTTATCTGTACAAAACTTGTTGTGTGCTACTTGACAGTAACAATAATAAAAGCAAATGCAGGATCATCTAAAGGAAAAACATCACAGTCTTAACCTTTTTATTGTCCTTTATAAAACTATTAATCATGTAGTCACAATATTGATCTGAGAATAGCGATATTGCATTGTCAGTAGTGATATTGTGATTAAATCATTTTAGGGTTGTTCTATCTACTATTTAATATATCTAAATCCACAACGCAAACCTTATGTCAACTCTAACTAGGGAAACATCTTGTTGTTTTACAAATTGTGCTTGAGATTGCCTATTTTGATAAAAATCTTGATGTCCCTTCACAAATTTTGGATACATAGCTAAAGTTTTTTAATTTTCCATAGTCATCTATAAATATTTCTTAGGCATTTAAGCATCTAGGTTAATTTGATCATCTAAACACCTACATTTTTGTCAAAAATCTAAAATTTTGAAGTTTTGAACTTTCTTGCAATGTCACTAATCTCATTGTTGTGATATCGTATTATGAGTCATGATATTGCATAAATTGTCACGGTTTTATAGAAAATTGCATGATAACCACTAGCGGTTAAGCACTTTTTTGTAAAATTATGACTTTGCAATTGTGATATTGCTTAATAGTCATGATATTATGGTATTTGATTGTGATATTATTTTTGGTCTAACTGTGCATCTGTGGTATTGCATTCTGAAGTTGTATTTTTGCACTATTATTTGCATTCAATTTTGTCTTTTTTGAGAGCATTTTTAGTGTCATTTTTAGTGAATTTTGAGCCATATCGAGCCTTCCACAAGGCCCAAATTACCTCTGGCATTGGATGTGGGTGTTGCCCTAGGACATCGTAAGGGGCACTGCCCCTTGACCTCATTGGGAGCTACAGCCCCCAGACCCCCACATCATGGCCTACTCACCCAAAGAAACTATAGAGCCAAATCATGATTTTTTCATTGGTTTTTATTAAGGCATGTTGGACTAACATTCTATTTCTTGTAGGGGTGAATCTAGAAGTGAGTTTGGCTTGTTAACATCTTATTTTATAGGGTATATCTTAGTCTAACATCTTGTCTTGTAGGTTACCTCTCAACATTGTCAATCGAAACCACTAATTACTGTCTTGCAAGTGGCCTCTTTAAAAGTGCCACTTGAAACTACTAATTATTTTCTTATAGGTTGCATGACAAAGACATTTTGGCATCTTAAGAATCATTTTATTTGTCTAAGATTTTTGATCATTTTAATCACTTGTTCTGAATTGTGTTGTATATTCTTGCATCTTATATATATCTCACATTTAATTAATCGGTTAATTAATAATTTTAGCCTACTTGTTTATCACCTAAGGGCTATGGTGGTGTATGCTCTCCTTGCATCTTTGTGGTGATTCCTAAAGAATCAAAAACCACCCACAAACCCTATAATTCTTTATTTTATAGGAGCAACATGACATGGAATTAACACCCACACAATTTCCATAGTCTTAGGGGGATAGTGATCATGGATTTCACCACCATTCACTAATCTAAACTCCGTGTTCTAGCAGAGTATAAATATAAGGGACAACTATCATTAGGCCAAGTCATTGACCCCATATAGGTCATCCATGAAGGAGAAGATTTAACTCTTTGAATCAAGCATTACACAACACCCTATATAGACTTGGGCCCCATTGTACCTAGCATATATTGGGGATTCCCCTACAGAGCCCATTTAGCCTAGCTTAAGACCTTATGGACATAATAGGTGACTTGTTATCAAAATCAGGATCAGCTCCTAATAAGCCACTATGTGCAAATAGGATTGAGACAGTTTGGGAGATTCTATAATGGGTCATTGGCCTACAGTCTCACCTACAAAGTAATTAGGCAGTGTAATCATTGAGTGACACACCCATCATTTTATGAATCTTAGGCTTGTGGTTTGATAGATATGGTGAGTGTTGTGTTAGACTCATGTTGTTTGTGAACCAATTCATCCTTTTACCTAAACCTATACACACTTATCTAGGTCTTTTGTACATATCATCATCTTATACATCCTTGACTTATCATCCTATAATTTTATACATACTTATCATCATTTTTTTGTGCATATTATCTTTATACATCCTTTCATTAGTCTCATATTATTTCCCATCACCCTCTTGTCTTAATCCCATCCTATTCTAGTCACATCCACCCATCATTGGTCATTACCTGCATCACTTGCATATCCTAATCAAGTCTTGTCATCCCTCTATCACATCTTATCATAGTCCAACCTCATATTATTCACTTAGCCTTAACATTAAACATTCCTAGCATCATCTTTATCACTTGTTCTACCTTATTTATAATAAATCTTGATCACCTCCTAGTCTAATCTCATCTACATCACCTACATATTCTAATCACAACTTATCTTAAATTTACTTTATCCATAACCAATTTTTTTATCTTGATCTTATCATGCCTTGTCACCTTATCCACCTAGTCCTATTCATAGTCCAATGCAATTAATACATTAGTCCTCATCCACATTGGCAACCACTTCTTATTAGGGTCCTCATCATTACCTTGCTTGTATCTATTCAAGTTTGAATCATAATCATTATCCTATCAATCCAATCATCACATCATATTTGAGTTGATCATATTAGTTTTGAACTAGTCTTAATCCAATCAATCCCATCGTAATTAGTCTCTTAGGCTAGTATATCCCCTCATATAATATTTGAGCTTGTGATAGCTCACTTAGTCATATCCAATCTCAATCATCGACATCTAACTCACATCCTAGTTTGGTCTAATTGATCTAGTCTTACTTCATCAAACATCACATCACATTAGACATCTAGTCAAACTTGAGATAGGACTAAAGCAAGCCTTTGTCAAAATTTGTCCCATACATCCCATCTTTATCCCTTAATCTTTCCATTCAATCCCCTACACCTTTTGATTGGGGTTGATAAATCCACAGCATCCGTGCTTTCTCCCATCCTTATCTAAGGCATCTAAAACAAATTTTATCAATACCCTGATTGAATAATGCCTCATCACTAATAGTGACATGCTCCTTTCTCAGATCCTTGAGATGAGCACTCCATGTCCAATAGACTTCAACCCCATCTACCTATTATTACCTCCAATTCAAACCCATTCATGTGAGTCACATTCTAATCCTACTTCCACTAATCATAGCTAGTTGGTGAACCCTTCCTACACTAGCAAATGGAACCCAATCCTAGCCACCTCATCTACTACTAGTCTACTCACCCAAATGTGTTAACCTCCATCTGATCTAATGTCTAATGATTCCACATCTAAGTAAAAAAATGAAGAGAACCCTATAATTCTCTTCTTATATCCTTAGAATCTCTCTTTCATCAACTCATTATTGCTAACATGATGGTATACCCACCCATACGACATCTTGATCCCACCAAGACTAAGCCCTCCTGATATAAAGCTAACTAATATTATGTATATCATCAAACCTAAGGGTATACCATTAATTAATGTCATAATTTCTAAAATTATTTCCAAGACCTCATTGCCCGTGGTGACATAGAAATTAAGGATAAACTAGATGAGTCTATATTCTTGGGTGCAGAAAAAGAGGAATACCAATATTCCATTCTCGATCACGATTCAGCTCTTCCCTCTTTAAGCCAAGGTCAAGACACCACATCCATCTTCCCTAGTATCCCCATCTTTGACAAATCCTCCATTGAAGATGACTCTATTCCTCATGAACCTAGTCCTTCCTTCCCTCATGAGTCCTTCCATGGGCCTATCTTTGTTAAATCCATTATTCCTCCAGCATCTCCCCCTCATCCCTCATATAAAAAGCCCCCTATTGAGAGGTCAAATGTTGACAATGAATATTCTACTAATAACATTGCATCTTGTATATTATAATTAGCATCATAGTCAATACAAGTGTTATTTACACTAGGATCATGTTCAACACCAGTGTTTGAATCAGATTCCTCATTATCCCTCATAGACGTTGATGATAATGCCTGCCCTTTTGTAGGTTCCTCCACTGTAGATGATAATCAGTCACCAAGCATATCTTTTGATTAGGATGATTAATTCATCATAGAATTATTGTAATATTTATCTATAAAAGATTTTCATAGTGAATTTGGTCTTACTTTGGATGCATATACTATATCTAGTCTTAATGATCCTTTTGTTGATCTTGAGGAGATCTTCTCTAATGTCAAAAATGGGTCCCCTAAGAACCCCTATGAGGACCATGCTACCCAATCACCACTCATTGACATCATTTTACCATCTTCTCTACCTTCATCCATCATAGACCCCTTTCTTCCTATCAATGATCATTTAATCACCTCCCTCCATAAGGATGAATATAAACATACATCATTAGACTCTTCCTTATGCAACATAATGTGTGTCACAAATGTAGAGGTCTAAGACCATATTGAAAAAGTCAATCATAATAATCAAATCATCTTTGATCCCATACGTCAAAGTCTAGAAAGTTTAAGTCATCGGCCTAATCAAAAAACATATTTCCCTAGTGAATCCCAATATGAGGCATGAGGGTATCATCAAATTCAAAAATCAATCTCCCCTGGTGAAGCCCAAAATCAGGCACCAGGGGGTAATCAAAGTCAAATCTAGTAAAAAAATCAATATAATATCAAAATCACTAATGGTATGACTGATCATCCATCAAATAATCAAATCAGAGATGAACCACAAAGTCAAAGCATATGAGATCTCTTGTAGTATTTTGTCATATGACACCAATCAAATGAAGAATTTCCAACATCTCCACTGATGTGTGTGACTGCTAGTCCTAATCACCAATCATCCATCACACCATCCTATCATGATCCTCTCCTCCATTCAAGTCCACTACACCTCTATCTGCATCAAGACATAATCTAATCCATACTCGCATTGCACTCCTGAGTAACATCATCTCTTATAAGGGTGATGATGATACTTGGCCTAGATATCTAAAAAGATCACCATCAATAATCACAAAAGGCCACATGGACCTCAATACATCTAGTGATGATGACATGATCCTAACATCACACATCACTAGAATAGGTGTCAATTGAAAATTATATAAATATTTGTATCTTGCATCTCGTACCCATATCTAATAAATCAAGATGCCCAAAAAATCAAAAAAATCAAAAAATAAAATAAAATAAAAAATATATTTTGTCTAATGGTGAAAACCAGTCTTCTAACATCTTGGGCAAGTACCATGATGAAAATCTAATTTTGATATCATGTTAAAATAATATCTTGTCCACATTTTACCTCAACACTTGGGGGAAAAATCCATCCATTTCATATCCCTTGTCCATCCCCTCCATCTAGTATTCTTACCCATCATCTAACATCATTTATTGCATCCTATTATGTCCATGATTTATTCTAATCTTTGCCTTCGTAAAGAATGGAATTTATATTGAGAAAAGTTTTGTAATCATCTTGGCATATACTCCAATGGACACTTAAGCAACTAAACATTTGGTTCCCTCACTATGTGGTCATTGGCAATCCCTCATCCATTATTCCTTGGTCCTTATCTCCTTTCAGCGTCATCCTCATGCTCTTGTCATCCCATATATTATTTTACCTATCCATCTTTATCCTGGTTGTTAATCTTAGTATTCCTTTTGCTAGTAACCCCATTTATATAGTGTACATACATATTCTAAAAATAACTAAAAATTAAAATATTCCAAAAACCATAAAAATTATAAAATTTGAAAAATCCAAAAATAGTCCATGGTGTCTTGTCTTATGCCTTTTTCCATAGTCAGATCCATCTCCATATCTTTTATTTTTCATAAACATGTCATCCACCTTCCTATTTTAAACTAAGGGCAAATCTAGTCTATATCCAGTTAGCATTGACCTAGTCTTACTTTCACCTTATCAATCTTATTAATTTCATCTAAATCTCCAAATTTTCATCCCAATCCTAATATAAGTCTCCATATCCTAATCCTCATATAATTCCCTCCCCCAGCTCCAAACCCATATCCATATCCTTACCTAAATCCTAATCATTGTCATTAGTCTATTCCAAATTATAGTCTACCCCAAATCCAAAATCACATCATCATCAACATAACCAACTTAGTCCATCCCATAACCTAATCACTCATCCCATCATTAGATAAGACACAATGACACTACATGTATATACTTGTGTGTTACTTAGATGCTTTGTGTTGTGTGTCTTGCTTGTATGTCTTTTGTTGTGTATATAAATGTTTATTTTGTTGATCATTTATTTCTAGTCTTGCATCTTGTCTCTTTTTATTTGTTGGGAAATGAATAATGATGCTCTGAGGTCACCAAATCTATAATAATGCTTATAACTTCCCTCAATGATGTAGAGTTTACTATTTGCCCATGCACTTTGGCACAATGTCCTCTTGATCATACTTATATCATGGGGAAAACTACCAAGTTCTATATTTATCAGATTGATTAGATTATGGTGAGATTTATGACAACTGTGATGGATTGATCATCTACACCCTCATAAATTATCTAATCATCTAATCATCCTTACTTCCCATCACTAATATATTCCTCTCGACCACTTTGACTAACATCCAATCTTTTATTCTCATAATCTTCATCTCATCATTTGAATCATATCCTTTAACAACTAACAATCATCATCTTCTTCCATCGTGTTCATTTATCCTCTAATCAAAACTACATCAATCTGAGGTCTTTTTAGACTATGTAGGCAACATTTGGCCATGTTTTAGTGCCCAAAGATAGCTCAGGCATTCTCTCCTCTTCCCCATTATTTGTCATCACATCTCTCATATAATTTTTCATCCTTGTATCTTGTATCAATCAAATCCTTGAGCTATAATATAACTTCAATCATTAATTGACCAGTCTATTGATCAATCACCATCTATGTATTCATCTCTCTAAACTTTTCATCGATCACCCATACCTATCGATTAGGCCTGACAAGTCACAATATTCATATTTTCTTCATACATCATCCATTATCATTGATTGTTAAATTCATCATTTATAGTTTATGGTTCCTTCCTTGATTGGGGTATGGCCAAAATCATAAATTTATACTCATCTATCACTCCCTTGTATGAGTCCTTACTAGGGGCATCATTGCTACTAATTGCATTATGGCTCATCAATTTGATTCTTCCCCTTCATATTTTTATCACTTGATCATATCATTTCTTCTTTTTCATCTCCTTCATCATATTACTCAACTTTAGCTTTGAGATACACCTAACATAAATCTTATCCAATTAGTCTTATCCTAGCCTATAATTATCCCTTGAATGCATCCTTGTTTGGAATACATCAAAAGCTTACAGCATTTTTTCATATCATCATCATGTTGCATTTGATTCCCCCTTGAGATGTATCAAAAAACATGACACCATCATTTCTCCTTCCTATGCATGTGTATTTGCCAGGGGCATAATCTATTTGTAGCTCACTACTCAGGTTGAGTTTATTTTCTTCGTCATCTATCTCACATATTGCATCCCATCCCCTTACTTATTCATCACATCCCACCATTTGTTTCCTCTTTCGAGTGGCCATCCATCTCCTTCCTCCCCACATGTCCCCTTGAGGGGGCATCATATCCTATGATATCATCTACTAACAGACATCCATGAAATGGTTTTTATTTGAAAGACCATTACTCCTTCCACTTCATCCACTCGCAATGCCCTTTCAAAGAGGGGGAAAATGTATTCACCTAAATCCACTCACTTCCTTTATCATCACAAATATTACTATTAATCGACACTAACTTAGCTTATCTAATTTATCACCTCTAATTCCATCTTAATATCATACCTTTCTAATAATCTATCTAATATTACCATTAATTATTCCTTATTTACTAACCTTATTCTTCCCCACTTATTTATTAATTCTTCTAAATCCCCATTATTCTATCATAATCCCACTTATCCATTATTTGGGAATTTTAAATTCCCATGACCCACCTACCCACATACTAAGCCTATTCTTAGTCTCTCCTACAACTGTAGTCCCTAATCACCCACTTAATCCATATCTAATCCCCTACTTAATCCTAATTAGTCCCTAATAGGATTTTAGAATCCTCCAATTATAGAATCCTCTCTAACTTAGCCTTCCCCATCTAAAACCCTCTATTCTAGAGGTTTCCAAAAAATCTAAAATTCTTTGGAAAATCCCTAACCATTGATCCCAATGGTCCAATATTGAATTCTATCCATTGATTCTTCCCTCCATTTTATATATAAACAAGCCATTTCTCCATGGCTAGGATAACTAGAAAGCCAACTAGCAACAATCTAGGAAACTCATGAATCCATAAAATCTTCATGTCCATATGATCAACTAGCAATCAAAAAAATATATACTAAGTCCATGCTAATCCAATCCTTGAATCCATCATCAGCATCCTTGATCATGCCAACATAATGTCAAAAATCTAAGTCTAAAGTAATATCAATCCAATCTTCTTGTCTTTATCCATTTAATTTTGGTTTGGAACAATTAGCTTAGGATTAAAATGTTGGTTTGAATTGTGTATTCATTTATTTGCATTTGATCCTAATGACTCTAGATCTTACTTAAATAGTTTGATGTTTTGGGTGGTTTAAATTGCATATTTTAATCCATATAGCTCAAAATTCCTACTAAAACACTCCTTCCCTCTATCACTTCATAATGTGAAGAAGGGGAAAAATATTAATCCATATAAGTAAATTCAAGAGTTATAAATAATTAATCTGAGATAATAAATATGTAAATTAATATGAGATAGGCATCTTATAAATTGGCTTGGATTATTAATAAATTTACATTAATACTTACTAAGTAGTTAAAAAAAATTCACATGCATATTTAAATATGACGTATTAACCCATGATAAATAAGAAAATCTGAGATATCATATGAAATGCAATAATTTGGAGATATTTAATTAAACAAAGATATAAAATGGAAATAAATAGTTATTTCAAGATAATGAAAATAAAAGGTAATTAAATTACTCATGGAAAATATAAAAGGAAAAACAATCAGTTGCATGGAAGTATGCCATGCAATACCCATTTGTAAGCGTAGAGTATTTATAAAATAAGGTTTTAAAGTTTATTTAGAACTCTATGATATGTGGTAGTACCATTAATCTGTGCTAATTAATTTAATTTGAGTTAATATAAATAATATAATTAACTAGAGAATGAATATGAAAATGTGTGTGTGTGTGTGTGTGTGTGTGTGTGTGTGTGTGTGTGTACACATAAGTAACCCAAAATATTCTTCTTCCTTTCTGTGACTCTGTGATGTGAATAAGGGTAAAAATATTAATCCATATAATTAATTTTGAGACTTATAATTAGTTACTCATAAAGATAATAAATTATTACATTAATATGAGATAGGCATCTTAAAAATCACCTCATATTAATTAATACCACTATATTATTACCTTTTAAGTAGTTGAAATTTTTTTGTCGGCATATTTAAGTATGCCATGATTAATTGGGATAAGTAAGAAAATCCAAACAATTATATCAATACAATATAGTTGGATATTTTTAATTGAACTGAGATATATGATAGAAATAAATAGTTATTTTGAGATAATAATGATCATACATAATTAAATTACTCATGAAAAATATAACACAAAATTTGCACAGGAGTATGGCATGCAGTACTATTTTTGGAGCCTAGAGTATTTATGAAGTAAGGATTAATATTTTATCTCAAAATCTATTATATATGTTTTTGATATTAATAAGTTGCAAACAAGGGTGTAGATCCCTATTACAAAAATCCCCAAGGGCAGAAAAATAGGCCAACGAACATGAACAATGAAGCAACATAAAATAAACAATAGACTAACACAAAACCATTAAAAACCCCAAAACCAAAAACAACAAATTAAATCATAACTAATTAAGTAGAAAATTCCATTCATCCTTGAGGAAGCCTAGAAGTTCATCCTTACTAGTGGCCTTTCCATCCTTGTCCACCTTCTCTCCCTGAGCATCCTGCAAGACAACTAGTGAAGTAGTAGCTCGGTGAATCACTTTAGAGCACATGGTAGCAAGAACCTTCATTTTCGTCTCTAGAGAGAAAAACCCACTCTTAACATCCTTGAAGTCCTTATTGAGTTGAATATAATTAACATAATTTTTTTCACTAGCATCTTCTTTCCTAGGGGTTTTCAGGGACTTGGTGTCCCCTTATCAGAGTCATAAAAGGAGTAATTTAACTCCTCAAAATAGTTGGCACCCTCCTATTTCCCTGGTTGATCAGGAGTCGATTTGACCTGCATGATCTCCACCTCATTCTCTAGATTTGAGGCTGAAGAATAGTATACAATCTTCAACACTAGGGTTTTTCCATCAGCCAATCTACTTGACCTTCAAATCTCAACTTCCTCATAGTACTCCCCTAGACCTTTTTACCTTTATCTTTCTCAACAACATCATCCCCTTACTCCGAAAGCTCGAAGTGCCCTCTGTCCACAGTAGATTTTGCTTGCTTCTCAACACTAGAAGACTTCTTGACTTTTTTCTTGCCTAACTTCCTAGGTGTAGAGTGATCACCAGTATTTATTTTCCTTTTTTTTCACCTGAGTGGGAAGGGATATTTTTCAATTCACACAAACACTCAGCTACCACTTTTCGCAATTGGCTAGGGGATCTAGTCACACCGCCCATGGGGGTCAAGATAAAGGGGCCCTACAGAAGAGGGTTATTTTTTTGAGACTCAAGTAGGGTCTTAGAGCCTTTCTTCTTATGGGGTCAAGATATAAGAGTATTAATGACTATATCCTTAGGGTTATGGGAATTACCAAAAGGGCCCAAGGAATCTTTCACTATATGTTTAGTGGTCTTGATTCGACCAGGGCTATCGTACATAACGTTCAAGGGGATATTATCATTCGACTCATTATCATTAGCCTCATCCACTAGAAAGACTTTAATGGGCTTACATGGATGAGTGATAGGTGGAAATGGTAAAGACAAAAAACTAAGCCTTGCTAAAGTGGGACAGCTACAACAACAGGGTTACTTTCAAACACATTCTTAGAAATCTTCACAGAGGAATCCAAAAATGACAAAAGATAGAACAGAAAATTAACAAGTACCTTATGATGAAAATGGTTTAATAAATAAAAATGATAGTAGTAGTAATACTTGAACCTATCTTCTAAGGTAATATATTTCATAATAACAAATCAAACCTTATCCCAAAGGTTGACGAGGTTCTCCCTGTCGAAGTTGCCTTATAGTCGAATCGATGACTCACCCTCTCTAAAAATTCTCTTCATGCCTTCAGGTTCCTAGACTTTGGTTTGTTTCTTCAACCTTTTCCCTTCACATCTCAAACCTGTAGCCTTAGCTATAGTATCTTTGCTCACTTCAAACTTAACTCCACCAACCTGAACTTTATGATCCTCATCCTAAGACATAATAAATTGAATAGATATCTTTTCATCGAATTCATTAAGGCATTCTAGGAGCAGAGTGATACCTCCATCATAACACAAACTCCATAGCATGGCATCAACCTTAAATTCTACATAGGATAATAGTTCAATTCAAACTTTGTCACTACCCATAGTTAAATTCTTCACAATTTTGATGAAAAGATCACACAAAGCAAACCCTAACACCCAAGGATAATGTGACTTAATATAAAATTATCTAGAAATGATGATGTGGATATCATCATTAATTCATCTCTTGATGTCACTCGAACACCCAAGCTCATCCTTCAAATCATTCACACTGATCAAGTAATAATTACAAGTGTAATGAAGCTTGTGCAAGTTATCAATTAGAAAATGCACCACTAAGATTTGATATATCCTCATGGGATATCTAATTACTTGCCTTAAATTTTTACTAGTTTGACTCTAACTGATGTGGTCATTACCATCACTTAAATTATAATCATGCATCATCTTAGCTATATTGATGACAACCTTTTTTCCCCCTTTTGATGGAAAATGTCTATCAAAGATCCACCAATTATAATATATATGCAAATATATTCTAAACAGTAATGCTCTATGAGGGTCATTAGGATGAATAAGGTTAGGCCTCTATTTGAAGGTGATCTCCAACATTTATAGGTAGATTGTTAAGATTCCTCTAGCACCTTATATAGAAGAGGTTGATACCCATAATAGACATATCATCCACCACATGGTTTCCTTCCTTGTAGATATGCTTGACCTCAAATACCTTAAAGCCAAAAAGGAGTTTCTTTATATATTGTATGATATCCATAATCTACTATCCCACCCTCACTTTCTTCTTAAAAAATCAATGATAATCTTGGAATCACCTTCGATTAGGAGGTTTTTAATGCCAATAGCAAAAGCCACCTTAAGACCCCAGAAGAGGCCATAGCCTCAATAACATTATTGGAATCTTCCCCCAACCCTCTATCATAGGTAGCTACAAGCTCCCCCTTATTAGATCTCAGGACTCCACCCCGACTTTCCTGACCTAGGTTACCTTTTCTATCCCCATCAAAATTGAGCTTTGTCCAACCATCAGTAGGGGGAACCCACTTGGTAGTAGAAAGAGCAATGCTCTTAGAGTCATCAGTTTTAGAGATGTGAGCCAGGACACTCCATTGATTAATAATATTTGATTCAAGATTATTGGGAGGAAATTTAATAGCTTTCAAAGTGTTATTAGAGATATTTTGTTGCAGTAGTTTAGTAATCATATAGAAGACCTCATTGGGAGATTTTTCTTTATCTCTAAATAACCTGTTGTTTTGTTCCTTCCAAAGTCCCTAAGCCAAGATAGGGGGATATGAACCCATATCTCTTTGCATATAGGATGAATAAAGGGGGTCAACCATCACCTTATGATGGCTAAGAGATCATGATTCATACTCTAAGAGACTCCAAGATTCTACATAATAGTGCTCCAAACCTCCCATGAGAACTCACAACACAACAAAAGGTGGGAAATAGATTCTTCCTCTTTCATGCATAGTGCGTAATGGTTAAGGATTTGGAAGCCTCTGATGTAGAGGTTATCCATAGTAAGTATATTATTATGTGTGGAAAGTCACCAGAAATGATTGATCTTGGGAATAAGGTTGTGATTCCAAACCCTTCTCCATAAGTTAGAGTCCTTATTAGACTCTAGGAGTAGATTCTAAGTAGACCTGATTGTAAAAATTCCCATTTTGTCTTTTTCCCATAATAATTTATCCTTTGAGGGGAATATAGGAACCCTGCATCCTTGGAGATAGAGTTGTAACTCCTCAATAATTGTGAGGACATTCTGGACCTGATAGCAGTCTAGTAGCTATTTTCAACCACCATTTATAGGAAGAAGATAATCAATGACCAACCTCCCAAAGTAAGCAATGGCCTTTCAACAAGTCTTTAGAGGTTTTGGATCTTATATAGAGTGGTACCCTTTAACCAACTATCTTCATAAAATTTTATGGATCTACCATCTCCCAACTTCCACTTAATACCCTGTAGCAGTAAGGTTTTGTTTTTAAACACATTATTCCAAATCACCGAACCTCTAGGGATCCCAATGGTGTGAAGGAAATCATCAATAATATTATTTGAGAGGTACTTTTCTCTCATGATCTTACCCCAGTCCTTACTTCTACTCAAGAAATTCCACCTAATATTAGCCAAGAGGGCTTTGTTGATCAAGTGAATTTTTCTAATCCCAAGACATCCTTGGAATTTAGGTCTATAGACTTTGTCCCAACTAACTATGGAAATCCTCTTTTTTTCTTCCACACCTGACCATAGGAAATTCCTTAGAATTCTCTTGAACTTCTATGTAATATATTTAGGGATTTTGAAGAAAGAAAGGGAATAAATGGGAATTCCCTAAAGGGAGGCCTTTAGAAGTTGGTATTTTCTAGCTTGACTCAATAGCTTACCTTTCCACCTAGCTAACTCCTTTTGAATTCTTTCAAGAATTGAATTCTAATATATGGGAGGAACATCCTTAACAACTAAGGGAAGGCTCATGTAAGTACTAAAAGCTCACCACTTGAACAAACAAGAATCCCCATGATTTTCTATTGAAGGTCCATAGAAGTGTTGAAAAAGTAGACCAAACTCTTGTCATAGTTGATACATTGGCCACACGCATCCTTGTAGTCCTTGACTACCTTCTTCCATTTCCCATCTTCCACCACTAACATAGCACCAACGAGGATAGAGTCATCCACAAACTATTGAATGGTAGTAGGAACAGCTATTGAAGTAGGCTTAATGCCTTTAATCTCTTGGGATCTTAATAGTTTCATCAAACTCCTACTTAGAACCTCAGCCATAAGAATGAAGAGGTATGGGGATAGGGGGTCACCTTGCCTAAGACCCCTACCAGCATTGAAAAAACCCTAGAGACCCCATTAACTAGGATAGAGTACTTGATAGTGGTGACTCAAGTTTTGATAAGCTACATTATTCTATCCTAAAACCCCATTTTCCCAAGGACTTTGAATAGAAAGTCCCAAGCCACTCTATTGTAAGCCTTATAAATGTCCAATTTGAAGACCTTCCCCAGAAAATTATTTCTTTCCATGGAATGAATAAATCATGAGTGTTTATGGTAGTATCTAAAATTTGTCTATTAATGACAAACCCTTTCTGACTATTACTGACCAAAATTCTAGGATTGGTTGTAATCTGAAAACCAATATTTTAGAGAATATCTTATAGACATTATTACAAAGGCTAATGGGCTTGAATTCCCCCATACAAATAGGATCTAGTTTCTTTAGAACAAGCACTATGAAAGTGTGATTAAGTTGTTTCAATAATTTTCTAGTCCTAAGGAAGTTTGAAGCCACCTCAGTAACATCCTACCCCACTATATCCCAAACATATTGGAAAAATGCCAAAGGAAAACCATGTGGGCTTGGGGCCTTGAAATCACCCATCAAAGAGAGGCAAGTATGTACTTCATCTTCATTTACAGGTTTAGTAAGGAGATTATTATCTTCAACATTAAGCTAGGTAGGGATAATGTCAATAAACTCTTGCTTCTCCATTCTATCCTGAATAACAAGAAATTTCTAAAAATAGGTGGCAGCCACCTACCCCACTTGAATATCTGACTAGATTAGAGAACCATTATCATCCATTAACTTAATAATGTTGTTTCTCTTCTTGTGCCTCATGGCAGATTGATGGAAGAAGGAAGTATTTATATCCCCCTCTCTGAGCCATTGCACTCTAGATTTATGCTTCCAAAAGATTTCTTCCTTCTTTAATAGTTCACTCCATTCCTTTCTCAAGAAATCCTCTTGCAGAAACATATCATCAATGGTGTATCCATCGGCCATCTGTAGCTGAATTTCAATAAGGTTGGTAGATATATTTCCAAAGGTATACTTGTTCCAACCTTTGACCTTTTTTTTCACAATATTTAGCTTATGTGCCAACCTAAACATGGGGGATTTTTGGATAGTGATATTCCACTAACTAGCCAATTGATCTCTAAAGCTTGGGTGATGAGTCCACATTAAATCAAACCTGAAAGGGAAATGACCCTTTCTCTCTCTATCCTTCCATGATTAAAGGAGAGGGTTGTGGTTAGAGGTCATCTTTGGGAGGTCTTCAAGAAGATAGGCACTAGTGTAATCCCAATTAGAGGTGACCAACACCCTATCCAATCTAACTTGTATTAAGTTATCACCTTTTCTTCGATTAGACCAAGTAAAATACTATTCTTAAAGATCTAGGTCCATAAGACCTGTGTTATTGAGAAACTTAGCCAGGTTAGCCATGTTCTCAATGGAGTCTAAAATACCACCCATATTTTCTAAAGGATAGATTGGGGAGTTGAAATCACTGGCAAGCATCCAAAAATCCTCCTTGTTTCTCCCAATAAAAATGGAAAGGAGATCCCATAACTCCTTTCTTGTATTTCTTTAGTTAGGAGCATAAATATTGACTAAATTATAACATTTATTATTAGTAACCATCTTAACACACAGACTATTCTTTCATCTATAAATGAAACTCCTTTTCACAACATTACTATTCCACATAGCGACGATACCTCCTGAAGCTCCTAAGGCATCACTTATACAATACTCAGTGTTAGGCCATATTTCTTTTACAATAAACTGAAATCCTTCAGCTTTCATCTTGACTTCCTGCAGTAAGAGGATATCAATTTTATTATCATAAATCTAGTTCTTAATAAGGAACTACTTTTGAGAGATATTGAGCCCTCTAATATTCCATAAAATGATCTTCATTTACCTTGGACTTTCTTGGAGACAATCTCCAGAGTCCTCTATCCACCCATAACAATGTCCTTGTTGACAAAATTTTGTCTGTTTCTCTTTGGGTGGGTCTTCCTACTTTAGAATCCACCCCAACATCAATATTTTTCCTTGTTTGACCTTTGCCTTTATTTTTAGTAGTGGTCCAACCCTCAAAATATAGATCCTTATCAGTCTTACTAATCCCCACTTCAGGGGTTAGATTAAGTGAGTTTTTCCTTGGTGAATTGAGATCTTGTAGTTTGTTGCTAGTTCTTTCCCCTTTGACTAGGATTTTAATCCTTTCTAAAGATAGATTCATTGCCATTGTCCACATTATACAACTCATAACTTCTTGAATCTAGGCCAACATTAACCTTGGCCACCTAATGTATTTCCCCTTCCTCTAAACCTTGAAAGGGTGGGGACATTACATTAGGATGACTAGTTGTTCCTTCATATTGAGCTCAATGACAGGAGTCTTCTGAGCCTCTCCTTGAGAGGTGAAGATCTTAGGATTTTCACCATGTCATCAGAAAATCCTTTGTCTTCTTCCCTTAACTTATCTTCATTATTCTCCTTTTGGGGTGTGTTAATGATATTTAGGATGTCCTCCCTAAAAGGATAGTCTTCCTCAACTCCATTAGTTTGGCTTTCCAAAAAAATGGAGCTCTTTTTATTTACTTTACATTGAGTTATGAGGTGCCCTTTTCTGTTACAATTTTGACAAAATATCATGGCATTCTCATACTGAATAGGTTGAGTCCATTGACCAAATTTAGATGTAAGAGTAATGGAGTGTGGTAGAGATTTATTAATATCTACACTAACACAAAAGCAAGAAAATACTAACCTGGACTTATTCTTGGTAGTATTGTCCAAAGCAATGAAGTGATCAAAACTATTCACTATCTATATGATCACTTCCTCATCCCAATACTCTAAGGGGAGACCTAGAAGTCTCACCCAAACTCAGGCCATTTTGTTCAGATCTATAACAACATCAAACCCCAATTACCATTTTCAAAGAGAGAGGTTGTGCTTTCAATACACCCATGGCCCCCCCACAAGAACATGGGTGAGATCTTCTCTAGCTGTAAACTTGAAGAGGAACATCCCCCCTAGCTATGGCACTAATCGAAACACTACCTTTCACCTTCCATTTGGTAGCAACCCATCTCCTCACCAAATCAATATTTGGTCTAAAGTCAGAAAAATACCAATAAGAGCTCGTTCCATTGAAGAAACTATTCTTTCCACTATAATATCAAGTACTTTAAGAGATAAGCCATCCTTTGACTCTAATAATAGTGGGGCAACTCTCTGTTTCTCACAATTACTATCCCCCAGAAGGACATTCTTTCATGCATTAGAAACTGATGCATCACCCTAGGTTACGAGTTTAGAATGGCAGCTTGAGGTATTCCCAAAGTTAACCCATACCGAGTGGGAGAGGGAAGAGGGATTAGGCCCCCCCCCAGGTCCCCCACAACCATGGCCAAATTCAAAATTTACATAAGTGGTTAAACATGTAGAGTGTGCTTCTATTTAATGTTAACACTCTCATAAGTGTAGCATATTTATGTTTCATTTTCAACAATCTATGATATATGTTAGTATCATTAATGCATGATAATTAATTTACTTTAAGGCAAAATAAATAATATAATTAATTGAAGACTATATATACATAATAATAATTTCAAAATGATGCAAATAATTTAAGTAACCCACCCCCAGGGTTGTGCCTCAATGGTAAGCCATTGCAATGGTGACAACTAGGTCACAGGTTTGATCCTGATTGAACTACGATGTGTGGTGGGGTGTATTTGTGTGTCATATAAAAGACTAGGGAAGCTTTCCTTATATTGTATTAAATGATTATCACTAATAATGGCATACCACTCTGGGATGTTGGGCCAGACTGATACCTCTAGATACTAAAAAAATGGAAGTAACTTAAGTTAACTAAATATCTCAAGTCATTGTATTTATTCCTGCATCTTAAATATAATTAAATATCTAGGGTTAATCATGTCATATTTAAAAATCACATGAAAATATTTTAACTACTTAATAAGAATTAATGAGGTGGTATTAATTATTTTGAACTAGTTTTTACAAAACCTTTAAATTCATAGATCCTAAAGTCATGCAAACTACATAGACAATGAAAAAGGGTTATTTCAGTTTATTTTGG
The DNA here is from genome assembly GCA_037957365.1 of Torreya grandis. NCBI lineage: Eukaryota > Viridiplantae > Streptophyta > Pinopsida > Cupressales > Taxaceae > Torreya > Torreya grandis. The sequence goes on from JARHVA010003791.1 coordinate 915,070, forward strand.
GTAGTGGGATAGTGCCAAGTGGCCTGATATAGTGTCATATGCCACCAAAAGTGTTTAGGGATTCTTTGAGTTAATTAAATTATTCACATCATCTTTGGATTGTATGTGTGTGTATAGTTTCCAGTTGATTATATTACTCATATTATAATTGGTCCACTTACTTTTTATTATATCCTATCCTATTCAAAATTCAAATATTTGGCTCTAACATTTGACTCCACCAATTGTAACATTAAAATTCAACCTCCTCCATTAATTGGTTGCACCTAAAAAATTGAATGCAAATACATTTTCTAAGCCTCACCATTCCCACCAAATTCAAAATTCAAAATTCAAATTATCTTTTTGTTATAGTATTCATTTGCATTTATCAACATTTCAAATATTCTTTGTATAGTTTTTATTGATATGTTTTCCATTCATGTTGTTTTTTTATTTATAATTGTGACGTATTTATATTTCCTTGCCTTTAATTTTCAATGGCTTTTGCATGAACCCACTAAACATTCACACACATAATTGTTTGTTTGGATGGAGAGAGATTTGAACTTGTGATGGATGACTAAACATTTACTACTATACACACAAATGCATGTTTTTGATGGAAAGGGATTTGAACATTAGTTGGAAGACATTTAGAAAAAATAGTATACACACAAATACTTATTGGATGGAAAAGGATTTAAACTTGGGTTAGAAGACTCGATAGTTTGGAGGGATGAAATGTTACACACAGATGTGTTTCTTGTAACTAAAGCTACACCTATGTTATTTTTATTTTCATGTGTCTATTATTGTTATTTTTATTGTTCTTTCTATTCTCATTGTGTTTTTGTTTGTCTTCACATCTGATTCAACATTTATTTGTATGCTCATGGCAACCCTCAAGGTATTCATTCACATGCCAATAAATGTTATTATTTTTGTATCAACCCATATCATTTTATGAATTATATGGCCATGTTAGAAGATACTTGTATCATTAATATGTTAGAAAGTGCCATGTTGGAAGGCATTTGGCTCATTAATATGGAAGGAAACACCATTTTCAATCAAAGTTGTTGGGATTTTTTTGCATTACTATGGAGATTTAATGCCACCCTGTGGGCCAATAACAAATGACTCTCCCTACCTTTTCACGTACCCCCACCCCCCCCAAATCGGTATGGAACCTACCTGAAAGAAATGGACCATGAAACATTTCGTAGAGTATTTTTTGTTAGTAGAATGGAAGGATAAAATGTTATGCACAAGTGTGTTTCCTGTAACTAAACCCACAACTATGTTATTTATATTTTTGTGTGGTTGTTATTGTTATTGTGTTTTCTATGGTCATGGTTTTTTTAGTGCACCTTCATATTTGAATCAATGTTTAGTGGTATGTTAATTATGGGATGAAACATTACACATAGGTATGTGGATGGACTATCTAAAGATTTTCATTCGATACAAGGAGCATTCAAATTCACCCTATAATAAAGGAGTTTGTAAAGGTTATCCACTATAATTTAGAAATAAAGGAACAATACGATAGTTTGGATCTTAACTCAATGACAGTTGAATAAAAATAAACAAGCTACAAATTCCCCCCAGTGCAAATATCATAAAGGAAGTGAGAAACAAATTTGAGGATTATTCAGTATCTACTTATGTTGGTATGAAAAGACCTCAATCATCATTGGAAATGAATAATTCAGATGAGGGTTATAATTATGAAATAGCAAGTGAAAAATTGACTATAGAAGAGAACCAAAAGGATAAAGAAATCATGGAGGGAACTACTGGGAAAAAATCCTTCATTATTCTTAGGATAATTTAAAGTGGCACACTCCAAGAAGTAATGAAAATTCTACTTTTGTAAGCAAAATTCATCACTACATTTATCTTCAAAGAAGTCAATATAACATGATGATGATGATTTGGATGGCGTTAATACTTTGAGGTCTATCTATTTGACAGTGTCACATTTTAAACACAATAAAAGCCACAGTAAAGTGGAACATTTTCCCTACTCTACATACTTGAAAGACATTTTAGACAAAAATTTGGGGAATTCGAGGAAAATCTTTAAGATCATACACGAGCACAAAGATACTATTGAAAATAATTTAAACATTGTGGTACCACCACTAAAAATTCCAATCAAAGTGCTTAGATTTCATCTAAAAAGAGTTCTCTTGTATTTCAAATTCAAATTAATTCCTCTAATTACATTAATGATCTAAGATCTAGTGGCTCAAACACATCAGACATGAAGGTCAAAATACAAAATAACCCTTATGATATATTTAAAGACTCAAGTGACCATCCGGACCAAATTGGAAATAAGGTGCATATTGCCAAAGGTGTGAACATGCACAACAAGGTTAAGTAAGAAGATAAGGTCACCAAAATTGTTCTCTAAAGTAGTGAATATATCACTTGATGAAGAAGATGACCATGGTACTCTAGAGAATAAATGCGATTATAATCCTCAAAAATATTTCTCCCTTCATTTGTGATATTTTCACTAGGGGGAATTTGTAACTTCTTTGTTTTTTATTTAACTGGCATGGAGTTAAGATCCAAACTATGGTATTTTTCTTTTCTTCCTAAATTATAGTGGATTGCCTTTTAAAAATCCTTTATTATAGTGCGACTTTGAATTTTTCTTGTACTCAAGAAGCATATGTTCTCACTAGTAAATTCAAGAAGGCCAAAAAAGAATTGGAGAGGTGAAGGCGTTTAAGCATCTAATTCAAACCTCTACCCAAACAACATCACATATTGAAACACATGATAAATATGTTGTTCCCAATTGGTTCATGTGGGATCCCTCTTCCTAAATTTTTTAACATGGTAACATATCCCACTAAGGACACATCCCTTGAAGGACCAACTCCACTTTCTCTGAATACATGGAATTAAGGGCATATCTCAATTTTTCCACATTGGATGGTGTCATTCTTATTTTACCTTAAAAAAAATTCATTGTTTTTATAGGTATTGATGCAAACAAAGTACAATATGTAATTATTATGTTACATTATAGAAAATTATGTAACATATAATGTAATGAAAAATATTAAGTAATGTAATGAAAGTACATCATGTAAAGGAATGGAATTTACTTGTTATCTACCATTCAACATGGAAACGGATCATAGGTTTAATGAAATTTAAAAAACTTTCACCTGAAAGTGAGTTACCCATTTTTCTTATCCGCTCTTTAATTGAAAATTTGTCATTATTACCCATAGATAAGAAACATCAACAACACAGATAAACAATACAAGAAATAAAAACTTAGCATTCAAAACTTTACAAACTTTGCAAAAAAATATTGCATAAGCATTACAAACTTCACAATAAAATAATTGTATGAGCATTAAAAACTTCACAAAAATAAATTGTGTGAAGAAACATAATGTAATCAATGGAAGAGCATTAAATTTTTTGAATAAATATAATGTGTTAATAAACACAATGTAAAAAAAATTAAGATTAGTACAATCGTTGCAAACATAAAAAGTGTCAAGAAACAAAATGTAAAAATTTCACAAATGTTATAACTTTGAGTAGCCAAGTAAACGTTCCCCCTTTACAGTAATTCAACTTCTATTAAAAAAAAAGAATATATGAATAATAATTCAAAATAGAATTTTTGAATGAATATTACAACAACATATCAATAACATAACAATTTGATGTGTTAATGAATATCACAACAACATATTAATAACACAACAGCATGATTTCCCAAAAGGGTTTGGTTTGATACATCTGACTCAAGATTTATTTGTATGTTAATGAAATTCTTAAATTTGATAGAAAGACATTAACACTTAATGATATGTGAATAAAAACATTTAGGGCTTCCTTCCAAAAACTAATAAATGTCCCTTTGTTCCATATTAATGACCCATATTAACTTCACATTGTTCCTTATTGCATAAATTTTAAAAGCAATTCAAAACTAATATATGTCACTCAACATTTATAGGTATGTGAATGAAAACCTTAATATTGACACAAAGACAATAACATTTACTATAATGTTAATGAAAACCTTAATTTTTATATAAATATAATAACATTTACTAGTATGTGAATGAAAACATTCAAGGCTTCCATCCACATACTAATAAATGTTCAGTCTTCCATCCCAAGTTCAAATTTTCATCCAAACATGCATTTGTATGTATAGTAGTAAATGTTCAATCTTCTAACCCAAGTCCAAATCTATTTCCATCCAAACAAATAATTTTGTGTGGGAATGTTTAGTGGATGATTTCAAAAGCCATGGAAAATTAGATGCAAGGAAATAAAAATGTGTCACAGTTATAAATAACATAATGACGTGCATAGAAAATATATCAGCAATAACTATGCAAATAATATTTAAAATATTGATAAATGTGAATGAATAACACAAAAACATTAATTTACAAGAATATATCAATAAAACATCAATAATAAATAATAATGATCACATATATGAAGCACAACAACATAAATTCATAAATCAATTTGGTTTGATAAAAAAATAATTATGTTTATTGTTATGTGAATAAAAACCTTAATTATGATACAAAGACAATAACATGTATTTGTATGTAAATGAAAACCTTCAGGGACATACCATTAAATATTAAATCTTCCAATCACATAACAATTTTTTATAATACAAAACATAATAACATTTACTAGTATGTGGATGAAAGGCTTCTTGAAGGAGGGAGAAACAAACTTTGGCCTTACTTGTCAAATCATTATATAATATAAATGTTGAAAGCAAGGAAATATAAATGTGTTGTAGATATAAATAACATGCTAACATGAATTCAAAAAAGTATAAATTTTGATACAAAAAAAATGTTTATTTGTATGTGAACAAAAACCTTCAGGGCTTCCATCCACATAGATGTAAATGTTCAATAACACATTAAACATTTGTAGGTTGTTCAAGGTAGGTAACATTTCATCCCTCTAACATGTCGAAGATACAATATCTATTAAAGAATGCATTTTATATCAAAGGGAATTGGGTTACATAGTTGTTCATCTCACACTTATTACGAGTGAGTGACATTTTAACATGGCATGTTGAACATGATTAACATAACACTTTAATGTAGGTAAATTTTAATGTATCACATATATAAAGCATACATCAATATGAATTCAAAAAACAATTTGGCATGATACAAAAATAATTAAAATTATGGTTATGTGAATGAAAACCTTAACTTTGATATAAAGACAATAACATTTACTGCTATGTGAATAATAACCTTCATGGCGTCCATCCACGTACCAATATATGTTAAGTCTTTCATTTGGAGATACAATTTGGTTTTATACAAAAACAATAATATTTGTTATTAAGTAAATGAAAACCTATAGGGCTTCCATTAAAATATCAATAATTTTTATGTCACATGTGAATGAAAACATGCCGATATTGCAGATTTGGTTATGGGTAATGTTTCATCCCTCCAACATGGTGAACAGGTTGAAGACGATGCACATGTAGGTATTAACATGCCAAATTAATGAGAAAAAAATTATCATGCATCTTCAAAACTGGTCATTACATATTAAGAACACAATTGTCTTCCAACATAACACTTCCTTGCATATTAATGACACAAGTGTCTTCCAACATGGCTGTTGAATTCTGAAAATGATACAAGTTGATATGAAAATAATAACTTTTACTAATATGTGAATTAATACTTTGAGGGCCACCATGAATATACCAGTAAACATTGAATCAGATGTGAAGGTAGGCAAAAACACCATGAGCATATAATAATAATAATAATAATAATAATAATAATAGGCACGCAAAAATAAAAAGAACATAGTTGTGGGTTCAGTTACGAGCAAGAATTTTGTGTGTAAAGTTTCATCCCTCCATTAACATACCACTAAATGTTGACTTGGATGTGAAGCAACACAAAAAACCCATGAACATAAAAGACATAATAAGAATAACATCCACATGAAAAAACAAGAACACAATTGAGGGTTCAGTTACAGGGAACACACATGTATCTAATGTTTCAACCCTCCATTAACATATCAGTAAAATTTGACTTAGATGTGAAGGCACATAAATAATCCATGAACATGGAAGGCACAATAACAATAAGAACCACGTGAAAATAAAAAGAACACAATTATGGATTTAGTTACAAGAAACACACATGCGCATAACATTTCATCCCTTTATTTTATCGACAAAAAATGCTATGTGAAATGATACATGGTCGATAAATTTTGAGTAGGTTATATGCTCGTTGGGGGGGAGGTATGTGAAAAATCAGGGAAAATAGTTTGTTGGTAGTGAGAAGGGTGGCATTAACTCGCCACATTAATGTAAAAACCCTGCCAACCTTCATCAAAAATGGCATTGTCTTCCATATTAATGACCCACGCTTCTTCCGACGTGGCACTTCGTTTTTTATTTATGATTCATGCATCTTCCAACATGGTTCTTCATTTTATATCAATGACCTATATTAAAATCACATTCTACCAAAATTTAAAAAATTATAAGCTAATAATAAAATAATATGTTTAATTAAAAATTATTATTAATCAAATTTTTAAAATTAATTGATTTTTTTGATTGCAAATATTGATTACATATAAAAAATGACATATTGACCAAAAAAACTCATCATATGACTTACATCTTATATGTACCTATTAAATGATTTATTTAAACTTAAAAAAGATTTAACTATATAAATCCAATTTTTTTCATTACAAAATAACATAATATAAAATATGTTGAACCCTAAAATTAAAAGTCCCAACTACTAATTTATTTCCCTTGATTCCTATAATACCTAATTCCTATAATATTATTGTGACATGTGCAATGATGAAAAATAATAACACATTAAGATGAAGACCCTCCAAATTTTAATTTACTTAAATTATCATCACCCACAATATAGCCTAGATAAAGTTCCAACAATATCCCAATTGTCACTAGGCCTGACCCACTATTAACGTGTAGACTGGGTCTCATTCTATTAAGTTTAACATTTGACAAATATTAAGTGTAACATTTGAGAAATATTGTCATGTCATTGAGATTTCCCTAAAAGACATCACATGAATCATTTATTTATTTACAATGTCCACATATAAGCAAAATCAAACGTAAGCCATTTACTTTAGTCTTCGAAGTTAGTAAAGTGAGTTCCAACCAACGACATGTTAATAATCCTATATTAATTATTATTAAAATTAATAAATAGCATGTACTTGATGATTTAATTCTTTATTTGTTATTTATAAATATTTTATTTAAAAAATAAATAAATAAACTGTATTATAATAATATTTTAAATTGTCAAGTGGAGAAATAATAATGTTTAGTAAGATTTATGCTTGTCATGTATTACAAGATTAAATTTAAATTGAATAACCTCACTCATCTTCTAACAAACCCCTACTTTACTCTTGTAGTAATTCTACATTGGACCCTACCCTGGATGATTCTATGTTTCCATCTAAGGATGAAGATTCGTTGTCCTGCAAGGAGATTTCTTCTAATGTCTTCTCCACGTCTGAGCTTACTACTATGCCTCCATCTTTTGTATGTGGTCTGGAGCATGATTTCCATAACTAGCATGCTTTTAGTCCCCCTATCCCCCCTACCCAGGTTGATGAATATGCTTTTCCCCCTTTGACTATTGGCTCCAACCCTTCACAGCTCATCTCTCTTGGTGTTGGCGATATGGATACAACTTTTGTAGTGGTTGTCAACTTCACTCAACCATTGAAGGTGGTGTTTTGAACTACATCTTTGATGAACTCCAGCCTTCATGTCCAAATTCCTTAAGCTCCCAAGGCTATTCTGCTTAGGCCCCCCCAAGCTTCTATTCAACTTGACCTAAATTTTGCTCCAAAGGAAGGACACTCAGGTGGATGCCCAAAGGACTATTTTTTTCCTCTTCCCCTCTTGGTTCTCCCTCACTTCCTCTAGAGGCTATCTTAGATGTGGTGGTTGGGGGCTCCATGACTTGTTGGGTGTATGCAACGTACAAGAATGATTTTAACCGATTCTACCACTGCATTGACTTTTGAAAATCTTGGATCCCCTTGGGATCTAAGTCTATGACCCCTCCTTTGGTGGATGCATCTTGCTTGTTTTCTTCGACCTCTACTACAAATCTTCTATTAGGTGATGTTCAAATTCAAATCACCACATTGGTTCCTGAGTTATAAATCCCTAACCTTCCTCTGTGTGAGATGGAATCTAATATTGGTAGCAAATCCCTGATCAAGAAATGTGTGGGGTCATTCATTTCTCCTTCAACTCTCTCAGCTTAGACCTCTAAGGCATGGTCTTCCATCGCTCCTCTTTCCTTCTCCTTGTTGCATGTTGGTTTCTTCTTGGTGGAATTTCAAAGCCTAGCTAACAGAGATTTTATTTGGAACTCTAGTATGTGATTCTTCAATCATTTTGGCCTTTTCTTTTGCCCATGGAACCCCTTCTTCTCATTGGATCAGATTCAACTCAATGCTATCTCGATGTGTTTTTGGGTTTATTTTCTCATTTTGGTGATGAGGAATGAGAGCTTCATCAAACTCTTGGTGGATAAAGTTAGATCTTTTATGAAGATTGATGTTTCTTCGTAGGGCCTCAACATTATTTGTGTTTATGCTTTCATTGATCTCTCCAAGCCAATCTCATTTTTGGTTAATTTGCTCTCCTCACATGGCTCATGGATTCAACATCTCAATTATAAAGGCCTTCCTTTCCACTGCTTCCATTATCACCTGCCTAGTCATTGCATAGGTAAGTGTCCCTCTAAGTCTTTTCAGCATCCTTAACAAGTTTGAAAGAGGAAATAAGGGGTGCTCGACCCAAATTTCAATTGGCATAATCACAAAAAAATCTACCACTCCCCTTTCTCTCACATTGGTTCTTTTGCAAAGATGGGTGTTGTTGAGGCATATCCTAGGTTTGTTCCCCTACCCCCTCCCCTCTCCCCTCAACTTGTTGAGGTCCCACCCACCCTACCCCCATCCATTCCCTCCATGGAAGACCCCTTGTAGGAGGTTCTAACCTCTTGATCAACCCTTCCTCAAGGGGTCCTTCTTGGGCTTCTGTTACCAGGCCTTCTAAGCATCATGTAGATGTTGGTACCTCTTCGAAGCATCATGAATAATTTTTAAGGGCAAAAATACACTCTCTTATTTGTGATGGTTCCCAATGGACCTTGAAAGATATCCTTTCTAGGTGTGGGAGATGGGTAGTCTCAGCATGTGGTTAAACCCTACAGGTGGGCAGTTGGTTGGTCTTGTTTTTGGGTGATGAATTGTTTCACTCCCCTTTTTGGGTTTTTTTTGGTGGATTTTTGTTGGTTGTCTATTTTTTAGGGGTTTTGCTGAGGTTTGGTTGAATACTAGTGGCTTTAGCTTCTTTTCTCTTTGTTGTTCTTCCATTTTTTAGTTTTCCTTAACTTCTTGCTTCTTCTCTCTCTCTTGGCATGCTCCCTTTAGAGAGGTGGTATCATTTGTTTTCATTTTTTTCCGTTGTCTTTCTCTTTTTGTAATGATAAATAGGCCCTCAGTTGTGTTTTGTGTTGGTTCATAGCTTCAGTCAAAAGCATTTTACCCTATCAAATAAAAAAACATTTTAAATTGTCATAATAATATATTTTTAGATAATCACTCAGTTTGTATAATATTGAAATGAGAGGGAAACCCAACTTAAAATTAAGAATCTGGCTCATTCAAATCTTAATTGTTTGCACAAAAATTTTGGTTCAAGGCTTTCATCCACATACTAATAAATATTCATTCTTCCATCCCAAGTTCAAATTTTCATCCAAACATGCATTTTTGTATATAGCAGTAAATGTTCAATCCAACACTCCAAGTTCAAATATATTTCCATCCAAATAAATAATTGTGTGTGGGAACATTTAGTGGGTGCTTACAAAATCCTTGAAAAATTAGTAGGCACATAGAAATGTGTCTTAGTTATAAATAACATGACAACATGAATGAAAAATATATCAATAACAACTATGCATATAATATTTGAAATGTTGATAAATGTGAATGAATAACACAACAAAATTAATTCACATGAACATATCAATAACACATTAATAAGAAATAGTAATGTGTCATAGATATAAAGCACACAATAACATGAATTCAAAAATCAATTTGGTTGGTAAAAATAATAATCATATTTGTTGTTATGTGAATGAAAACTTTAATTTTGATACAAAGACAATAACATTTACTGGTAAGTGAATGAAAATCTTAATTTTGATACAAAGACAATAACATTTACTTGTATATGAATGTAAAATTTTAGGGCTTCCATCCACATACATGTAAGTTTTAAGTCTTCTAACCATATAATAATTTGGTTTAATACAAAAAACAATAGCATTTACTAGTATGTGGATGAAAGGCTTCTTGAAGGAGGGAGCAACAAACCTTGACCTTACTTTTCAAATCATTATATATAATCTAAATGTTTTATGCAAGGAAATATAAATGTATTGTAGATATAAATAACACACCAATATAAATTCAAAAAATTATAAATTTTGATATAAAAAAATAATGTTTATTCATATGTGATTGATGAATGAAAACCTTCAGGGCTTCCATCCACATAGTTGTAAATGTTTAGTAACACATTAAATAAGGCAAGAAACATTTCATCCCTCTAACATACTGATAATACAATCTCTATTAAACAATGCATTTTACATCAAAGGTCGTTGGGTTACATCATCGTTCATCTCACATTTACTACAAGTGAGTGAAATTTTCACATGGCACGTTGAACATGATTAACATGAAACTTTAATGCAAGTAAATTTTAATGCATCATAGATATAAAGCACATTTCAACATGAATTCATAAAACAATTCGATTTGATAAAAACTAATTACAATCTTTGTTATGTGAATGAAAACCTTGATTTTGATACAAAGACAATAACATATACTGTTATGTGAATAATAACCTTCGGGGTGTATCCATCTACATGGAGATATAATTTGGTTTGATATATAAACAATAATATTTTTTGTTAAGTGAATGAAACACTTTAGGGGTTCCATCAAAATACCAATAATTTTAGAGTTAGATGTGAATGAAAACATTTCGACATTGTAGGTTCAGCTGTGGGTAACGTTTCATCTCTCCAACATGGTGAACAGGTTGAAGATGGCATGCATGGTGGTGTTACCATGCCACATTAATGGAAAAAAGGTCATCATGCATCTTCAAAAATGGTCGTTGCATATTAAGAACAAAACCATCTTCCAACATGGCCATAAAATTCAGAAAATGATATCGATTGATATAAAAATAATAATATGTATTGTTATGTGAATGAATACCTTGAGCGTTGCCATGAAAATACTAATAAATGTTGAATTAGAAGTAAAGGGATGCAAAAGCATCATGAGCATAGAAGGCACAATAAAAATAACATGGACGCGAAAAAAAAGAACATAGTTGTGGGTTCATTTACAGGGAAGACACTTGTGTGTAAAGTTTCAACCCTCCGTTACCATACCACTAAATGTTGACTCAAATGTGAAGGCATGCAAAAACAACCATGAATAGAGAAGGCACAATAACAATAACAATGACGTGAAAATAAAAACAACACAATTGTGGGTTCAATTATAGAGAACATATTTGTGTGTAATGTTTCAGCCCTCCATTAACATACCACTAAACGTTGACTCAAATATGAAGGCACACAAAAAAACTATGAAAAAAGAAGACATAATAACAATAATAACCACATGAAAATAAATAGAACACAATTGTGGGTTCAGTTATAGGCAACACACTTGTGCATAACATTTTATCCCTCCATTGCCCTGACAAAAAATGCTCTATGAAATGATACATGGTTGATAAATTTCGTGTAGATTACATGCTTGTGTGGGAGGGGGGAGGTATGCGAAAAGGTAGGGAGAGCCATTTTTTGGTGTATTGGTCTTTTTGGTCACAAGTATCAATCATACCTAAAAAATGACATGTCAACGAAAAACTTGTGGTACGACTTTCGACAATGTATATCTGTCTCATGGACGACTTCTTCAGACTTTAAAAATATTTAACTATCTAAATTCAGAATTTTACATTACAAGGTAACATAAAATAAAAGATGTAAGATCTCGAAATTAGGGGTCGCAACTACTCGTCCCCTTCCACTAATATACTGTGTCTAATAATACCTATTGTGATAGGGACAATAAAAAATAATAATGACACAATAATAATGTGTAAGACGAAGACCCTAAACATTTAATTTACTTAAATTATTATCACCTAAAATATAGTTTATTCGAAAAGGGTGTAGTTCGACTAGTGAGGATGATGATTGCTTATATCCATCCACCACGATACAAATCCCTCTAGATACTTAATATGAAAAGTCAAACTGTTAAACCCCTAATCATATCTTAGGTGATTACGGTGCAGATACCCCTTACTTTCACTGCTTAACTTTAAAAACTCACTGATTTAAATATATAATTCCTCGATATTATAAATCTGTCATATATTTATTTCCAAAATATACCCAAAAATATCAACATTATATATAATTCAGTGATAAAGTTCCAAAAATATTCCAATGAGCCTAGCCCACTTTTAACGTACAAATTGGTTCTCATTCTGCCGTACGTCGTTTTCATTTGCCTCTCCCAAATGAAAAAAATGAAGTGTAAAAAGTCAAACATAAGCAAATGCTTTGCTCTTTCCACTTCCCCATATAAGCAAATCAAACGTAAGCCATTTGCTTTAGTCTTCGAAGTTAGTAAAAGTGAGTTCCAACCAATAACATAATTGAAAGCTATCAAATCATATATTAATTATCTGCACATGTTAATATTAATTAATTAGTATGTATTTGATGATTTAATTGTTTGAGCACATGTTATTTAGAAATATTATATTTTAAAAAAAATAAAAAAAGTATCGTAATAATATTTTAAATTTTGTCATTACAATATAATTTAAAATAATAATTAAGTTTGTATAAGGTTGAAATGAGAGGGAAAGTCAAATTCAAAATTTAAGAATTTGCGTTGTTTGAATTTTTATCGTTTGCACAAGGTTTTTTGGTCAAGTATTTTTGTGTTTGATTCAAAATAGGATGTTTTTTTGTGGAGGATGATGATCTAGAAGACAGTGTCTTTGATGAGGAGGCAGATGTAGGGCACTTTTGAGGCCATAAATCAATGTAGTCAAGTTCAAGACACTGGGTAAGGATGGAAACATGGGTACAACCCACTATGCAAGTGGCGTGGTTAGCTTTCCTCTTCAATAGAGTGTCCATATTTCTCTTTCCCAATCTCGGTTTGCATGGGGTCCAATAGTGCTCAAAGGGACGCTTTTGGTGTTGTCCATGTTGGGGAAGGCTTCGTCGAGGTTTGTAGTTTCCTGATTGCGATAGATGCAGTCCCAAGGGTTGATGTTGTTGAGAAGGACATTGATCCTTACTCTTGAACCAACATTGATGCTCAACATATTCCAAAGGTCTGTCTCTTCCACTTCAGATGGTCCAACAATGATTTCCCTTGTTCAACATCGATTTACATTGAATGCAAGAATGCCACAAATCCTTATCACAAATGTGGAGACTTTTGTAAATCTTTTTTGTCTTCCGGTTTTGACTCTATTGCCCTTGCTCTTATTAGTTCCTTGGGAGAGAAAACCTATGTTCCCTCTGTACCCTCCAACTTGGTGATGTTCTTATTTTTTCTCAAATGATATTCTACAACGAGTAATTTAAGATCCTTTTATTCATGATATGGAGCTCAACATTGGCTATATCTCTGTTTGGTAAATGTGCAAGGGCCTTCCTTTCGTCAACTAAACTTTCCAACTGGGCCTCATATGTATGGAGTTCTATTATTTCTCCCTCCTCTATGCTCGATTTGGGTTTCTTCAAAGTGATCTTCCAAAGCCCTTCAGACATAGATTATGTTTGGACATCAAGTCCCTAGTTTTTTGGTAATTTTGGGTTTTTTTTAACCCCTCATCACCCTTTTTTGACCCAACAAAGGAAAGAATCTCATTTGCTCTTCTTTGGATCAGGGTGTACAATCTTCCACCTACCTTAAGAAAAGAAGAGAATATCAAATTCTTGGTTAATAAAGTGGGTTGCTTTGTAAAAATTTGTGAGAGTTTGTGTTATCCTTGATCTTTCCAAACCTCTCTCATTTGATAAATCTTTCCTCCTTGTGAGGCTTGTAGACTCAATTTCTTGATTATGAAGGTCTTCCTTTCTATTGATTTTGTTGTTTCTCCCTTGGGCATCATGCAACTAGGTATCCTGCCAAGGTTCATGGGCTAGCTTTGTCCCATGCTTAGCCAGTTTGGAGGAAGAAGGACAGGATCCCTGATGAATACTTCTTGTGGTGAAACCACGACAAGTTCTACCCACTTTTAGCCCCCTCTTAACCCTTCTTAGCCCCTAAGGATAATGTGGTTTACCCCCAACAGGTGGAGTCCTTGAAGGCTATGTCGATCCTTGTTCCATCATCGTTAAGCCCTCAACAAATTGAGAATGTTTCCTCCCCTTCTTGACCAGAGAGACCAAAAATTGATGTAGGCTTTATGACTAAAAGGAAAGGTCAAAGCTCAGATGCAGAAACATTGAAAGAGGAAGTGGAAGGAATGGTGAAATATATAACTCAATGGATGATGGAGGATGTTCTCACTCAATGAGGGAGAAGATTAGCTTCTGCATGCGATTAATTTTAGCTCCTTAGCTTGGAACACTTGGATTTTTGATGTGAATGACTCTCCCTTTGGTCCTATTCTTATTTTTTAGTATGTTGTTTGTTTGTCATTTTTTTGTTGATGGCCAACAGAGTTGTTTCTTTGATTTCTCTCTTTACCTTTAGTATGGTAGTTTTTCTCTATGGTTAAGGTTATTCTTAGATTTTTTCCATTTTTTTAGTTTTCTGTTATGTTAGGTAGTTTATGACTCTTGTGGGAATCAGGGCCTATTTTATACCCAAAATCGATTCAAAACTTTGATCAATAATATTGTTAGGAAAGAAGAATCCCTTTCAAAATCTTCTTATTACTAATATAAAAATATTTAAAATTTATCATATTAATATCTTCTAACTAATAAAATTATAAATAAATAATTTTTAAAACTTATGAAGATTAAATTAATTAAATTTAAAAAAAAAAAATATTAAACAAAAATTCATACTTTGTATTAATTAAGTGACTAAAATTTATTCTCACACATAAAACCTTTAATATCCTCCTATAACAAGAACTAAATATTTGATTTCCTTTTAGCTTCATTGTACCATTACATTCCAAACTGTCACATTTTATTACAATGTGGGAGCTACTTTCCTCTCGGCTTCGTTGTAGCTTTAAATTCCAAATCTATGACATTGATAACATGGCTTTGCTAAACGATGATTGGCTAAGATTTTTCCAATTATGAGTGACTTTAGGCAAGGGTACCGCCAATAGAAATTATTAAGGCTGGCCGTGTAATGGTGAAGCACATGCAGGTGTCAATGTCAACATTTTGAAGGTGAAAGCTTTTATAATTGATAATCATGTCGTGGTCCTATGTGGGGTTATTGATTCACTTTTTAAAAACATTTTCTCTAACATGTTCTTTTAAAAACAACTCGGATTATTTTTTGGAATCATTTTTTTTTTTTTGGGTTTGGGTTGTGTAAGTTATATAGATATTAGTTTTTTTCGTTAAATTGTTATGATTAACGGTTTTATTTTATCAAAATTATATAAATATTAAATTCGATCTTCTTTTCATTGGTGTTTAAAATTTTATACTTAAATAATTAGTATTGTAAACGATTATCTTCACCAATCAATTTTTTTCTTAAAAATAAGAGTTTAGACAGAAAATTCTAATGATACATAGAAGAGTTGAAATTATGTAACTATTACTTATGATTTTTAAAATTTAAAGTAGTGTTTACTTTAAAAAATTTAAAAGCTCCTTAAATGGGACCATGCTATTGCCATGTTATCCATTAAAATTTAAGAAGGCTTTTCATCTGACTATGTTAGTAATTACTTATTAACGCATGATATACATTGAGATTTAGGAAGTCTCTTGTATGGAATCATACTATTAATAAGCTATACATTGAAGTTACAATGGCGAGGAAAGGGAAGTTAGCGAAATGCTCAAGTACTAGTAGGATATGTCATATAGTTTGTCAGACTCAAGGTATGAGTGTCAAACTATTGATAGGGATGTTAGTATTGGAGAGAAGGATGCTTAACTACTAGGATATGCCACTTAGTTTGTAAGATTCAATGCATGATTGTAAAAGTACCAGCGTTGATGTTAATGTCAGAGAGTATGAGGAATGTTAAGAGCACATCAACATGAGGTATTTCAACTCAAAGACATGCTTTAGTTCCAAACAATACAATGATGTTAACACATCAATATGATGATTTTCACCCTAAAGATATGCTTCTGAATGACATACCCAAAACATAATTAGAAGTTAGATTATTATAGTTGAACGAAATTTTCAATTACATCACATAATAATAACCACAAGTTAGAGAAGGTTCATAAAATATGACTATAAAATGAAAGATGACGTTAATACCAAATCCCCTAAAAAATTTCACCCTAAAGAAATGTTTCCAATTTTATAAAATTTTTAGTCCCAATATATCTTTATAAACCATCTCTTTCTCATAATTTTTATACATATAAAATTATTAACACACCTAACATAATTAATGAGTTAAAACATTATGATGAAGTGAAATCTTTAACATGAAATATACTACTTGATTTGTAAACTACTTTTATGACAAACAAATTGATTAATGTGTAGACTTGAAGAATGTCTCATTGTAGCTTGTAGCCATGCAAGCCTCCTCACTCCTCTTACTAAACTTGGGATCCTTAACTTTGCAACATCTCACATTAAACACACAACCTTGTGGTAATAAGCAACGATAACTCAACTCCTCGCATTAGTCCATACAACTCTTCTTTTCCACATAGCTTTCCTGATACTTATCATTGCCCATGCTACGAGAACAATTTACTAATTTCTTTTTAGTTTCTAAAGAGAGCATTGCCCATGCTATGGGAATGCCTATGCAAAGGGATAAAATATTCAAGTCTAGAATATCAAAGGACTAGGATGTGAGATTTTTTTTTGACTTTGCTCTAGTCATGTTTTCTCCAACGGGTTTTGAGAATACTTTGTTGAAAATTGAGCGTAATTCATTAAACCTTTTGTTATAATTCGTTAAACCTTTTTGTTAGTAAACCTTCAAAACTTTCTTTTGAAGTAAGAGGGAAAAAAAAAGGCATAGATAATTTTTTTGGGATAAAAATCTAGCAAGTCAAAATCTGTAAATGACCTAGGTAAAACATCCTCTTAAGTTGCAAGAATGGGATTTAAATTTGGGTGAGTTGCGTGCTTTGCAGAAAGAGGCTACAAAAGTCCAAATTTGCATATTTATCTTGGGAGGAGGCTATTCAAGTGATTAATGAGCAAGATAGTCTTATCAATTAGTTTAGGAGGGATCTTCAAGAACATAAAATTAAAGTATGTTAAGATAAACAATCTTTATTTAATGAAATTGATGGTCTAAAAACTCCTTTCAATATGGTAAGGAGTTTTGGTTTTAAAAAAATAGATGTAGAAGTCTAATTATGATGCATTTTTTAATATTGAAAGAAAATATGGATAAATTTAATGTTCAAAAAGGTTACTGCAAATAAAATTTCAAATTTGACCTCTCTAACTATGTTTAAAGAGACTTTTAGAAATTTTATAAATAAAAATAAAAATATCACATATTAGGCCTATCTACATAATTTAGTTTTTCCTAGGTATTCCCTTTGGAATCTGAATTTATTAGTAGGAAAAATTCATATTAAGAAAATTTTATAGACTACATTTATAATGAAAACATATATGAGCTTGAAAGAAATTATTATGGGAATCTTAAATCACATTATCCTATGTGATAAGAGGAGAGCATTACAAAGGCTATAAACTATGTTACTATGAGGTATGTTGCTCTGTAGGCTAAAATGGATGTTTTGGAGTCTTTTGTGAATTTGGGTCCATATTTTATCAAAAAGGTCTTTGTTTGTTGTTCAAATAAATAGACGATTTTGACAACAATATTAAAAATGAAAGAGCCCCATTCTCCAGCGACTATTTTAAATGCTTTAATAAAAATAATATTTTATTATCATATTGTTATCCACTCTTTTGAGGACTAGATTGGCCTCAAATTCCATTATCCTCCACTTTAGTTTTCAATTGTTAAAGTTGAAAGATTTGGTATCCTCTAAATGAATAAGCAATCATTAACAAATGGAATAAGATGAAATGTAAGATATATTTTCTTCTTCCTCAAAACTCACCACTTGTTTCTCCTTTGGATTTCAAGATGATTTGTGAAAAAGAATTGCTTTTGTATATTTCATTGGAAAAAAAATTTCCTTAAAAAACCTTTGGGCAGAGCCTCATAAGTTGGAATGGATGACACTTCTTAGCATTTATAAATCCTTCTTATCCTTTTTGTTGTGGAAGCTAATGAATATAAATTATGGACTTTTATTGTTTGTATAGTATTTCTTCTTATAGTTTCAACTAATGGGTGGGTCTAGGTTTTGGTTGAGAAAGGTGATTCACTTTCATTATGAGGACATAATTTGCTTAAGTTTCTTTTGTTAGAAAAATTGTTTTTTAGATACAGGGATGTAAAAGTCCATATATTTTGTAGTTAAGAAAGATATTGGTGGATATTTTTTGTTTTTTGTTTTTTTTTCTATGTATAATTTTCTATCTATGGGATTATACGACAATAATATGTTGTGATCTTTTCGATAATATTTTTTTAATATTTTTCTATATTAATATAAAGTGGATAAGGGACTCATAACTCTTGTTATAAATAAAAGTAAATAAAAATTCAATTAGTAAAATAAATGAGTTTTGTTGATATAAATATAAATTTTAATAAATACTCATTGATCTTATGTTTTCAAAGTTTATAAGGAATGAAAAATGGATTTTGGATAATTTTTGTGTGGATTTTTAGTCAATTTCTCGAATCATCATTTGTTATCACAAGCAGTGATTGAAAACATTCACAAAAAACCACACAGTTTATTCAAAAATTTATTTTTCATTTAATAAAATGTTTTTAATATGTTAACTTTTATCATAAAGATACGTTATTATTTTATATTTATCTTTTAATAATATCTAAATTATTTTTTTAATATAATAACTATTTAAAAAAGACCATGAAATGGTAAATCATGTCAAAGTTGATGCATTTTTGGAAGTCATGAAACATAAAGTAATATTTGGTAGGTCTAATTTTCTATTAAATTTGTAAATACATGCCAAAAAGGAAGTGACCATGTGGCTTAGTTTGATTGGAGGTAGCAAAGTGAAAAGCAACATACAATCATAGATATTAAAGAGTTTTAGGCATCATGTAGGCTTGGTGTGTATGAACCTTGAGCGAAGGCTGCCATGTGTTACAACATGATTATTGAGTATTTGAGGGATCTATACCCACTTGTTTAAGGATATTTCATTAGGTGTAGTTTTGAGTGAAAGTTTAATTAACACGATGAAGAGTCTTAATGTGAATTATGTAACACCCCTTCCTCTATATAATTTTATAAAGTGAAAAAGTGAAAAAGGGTAAAAATATTAATCCATATAAATAAATTCAAGAATTATAATTAATTATTTTAACATAATAAATAATTAAATTAGTATGAGATAAACATCCTACAAACTGACTTAGATTATTAATACATTTACATTAATACTTATTAAGTAGTTAAAAAAAATTCACATGCATATTTAAATATGACATGATTAACCCACGATAAATAAGAAAATATGAGATATTATATGAAATGCAATAATTTGGAGGTATTTAATTAAATGGAGATATCTAATGGAATAAATAGTTATTTTGAGATAATAAAAATACAAGATAATTAAATTACTCATGAAAAATATAAAAAGCAAAACTATGAGTTACATGGAAATATGTCATGCGATATCCTTTTGTAAGTCTAGAGTATTTATAAAATAAGATTTTAAAGTTTATTTAAAAATATGTGATATGTGGTAGTATCATTAATATGTGTTAATTAATTTATTTTGAATTAATATAAATAACATAATTACTCAGAATATATATATATATATATAATTTGGGATATTCTTCTTCTTTTCCATGACTATGTGATGTGAATAAGGGTAAACATATTAATCTATATAATTAAATTTGAGATTTATAATTAGTTCCTCATAAAGATAATAAATTATTACATTAATATGAGATAAGTATCTTAACAAGCACCTTGGATTAATTAATACAACTATATTAACACCTTTTAAGTAGAAAAAAATTCATGGGCATATTTAAGTATGGCATGATTAATTGGAAAAAAAAAAAAAAAATCCAAATAATTGTATGAATACAATATAGTTGGATATATTTAATTGCACTTAGATATTTTATGGAAATAAATAGTTATTTTGAGATAATAACAATCAAACCATTAGATTACTCATGAAAAATATAAAATGAAATATTGTGTGTTGCACGGGAGTATGGCATGTGGTACCTTTTTGTGAGCTTAAAGTATTATGAAGTAAGGATTAATATTTTAGTTCAGACTCTATGATATATGTTAGTATCATTAATGCATAATAATTAATTTACTTTGAGGAAAAATAAATAATTTAATTAGCTGAAGACTGTATATACATAATAATTATTTGGAGATGATGCAGATAATGTGAGTAACCCTCTCCATAGTTGTGTCTTAACGGTAAGCCATTGCAATGGTGACCACCAAGTCATGGATTCAATCTTGATTGAACTATGATGTGTGGTGTAAGAAAGTTGTGTGTCATAAAGAGGACCAAGGAAGCTCGCCCTATATTGTATTGAGCGATTGTCACTGATAATGGCATGTCACTCCAAAATGTTGGGCCAAACCGATACCTCTAGGTACTAAAAAATGTAAGTACCTCAGAGTAACTAAATATCTCAAGTCATTGTATTTATTCCAGCATCTCAAATTTATTTAAATATCTAGAGTTAATTACGCCATTTTTAAAATTCACGTGAAAAGCCTTTAACTACTTAACAAGCATTACTGAGGTGGTATTAATTATTTCAATCTAGTTTTTAGGAAACCTTTAAATTTTCAAATCTTAAAATCATGAAAACTACATAAACAAAAAAAAAGTGTTCTTTCGATTTATTTTGAGTAGTTTGATAATGTTAAATAATCTAATATAATGTTTAAAACCACCAAAAATGTTTGAGACTTTTTCAAATTAATTAAATTATTTACATCATCTATATATTATATATGTATATATAATTTCCAATTAATTATATTATTCATATTATTTCAAAGTAAAATAATGTATCCCATATAATAAAACTATCATATATCACAAAATCCCAAATAAATTTTAAAACCATATTTCACAAAAATTATGAGCTTGCAAGAGAGTGTCCCATCGTAGATTCCCATACATCTCACTTGGTAATTACCTTTTTAATATTTTTCTCAAATAATTTAATTATGTATTAATTCAAATTAATTCAAAATGTATTTCTATATGATTTAATTTATAGAAACCTAGAAGAAAGGTATATGAAAAAGGTGTATCATTGGGTTTCTCAATGGGGTTTCTAAATAGTATGGTCCCGTGTTCCTTAGATCACATAATTATTTAGGGGTTAAACAAAAGAATTGAAATTTCTCTGAGCTCCAAGCAGTAGCCACATGATAGGGTCCCATAATGGCATTATAGACATCACACAATCAATAAAAATTAAATTCAATTGCATATGCCCATGGGCATCATTTGGATATACTCATATGTGAATAAATTATACCCATATGCATCAATTGCATATACCCATATGTGAATAAATTATAATGTGTAAGCCACTATTATGGTTTAATTTCTAGTTTACAACCGGCCATGATTTTACATGGATAAGAATGAAGACCATGTAATAGCGCCAATATCTATAATGGTCTTATAATTACTTAACAACTCATGCATGGGAGCTTCCATTAACATGTGTGCTTTGATGTAATCGCATTCATTATTGCTTCCATGAAGAATTTGTAGATATATGTTTACAAAATAAGAATAAAAATAAGGATAAACAATTATATGAAATTTGGATAGCTCAAGCTTATTGGTCTTCCTAATGGGATCATGATCCTATATCTAGCGTTGTGGGCTACTCTAATGGATCCAACAAGCACTGCTTATCTAAAAAATTGGTGGATTCATCAATGGATTAATAAGAGGACAAAGATAAAGGATTGTGTGATGAAATTGCAATATACCTTTCAACCTCCTCCCCTTGATATTTAATTTCTTCTTTCTTTTTCAATATGATAGCTCTTGTAATGAATGCATCCCACCTAAGTATTCTTCTTCTACTATTGATTTTTAATGGCATAATTTTTTTTGGGATTGTATCATTTTCATTGTTATTTAGATTAATGATTGTGTTTATTAGTATTTTTCCAGATAAAATTAAGAAATAGATTTAATGATTGAATCCAAAGAGTCTCACAATTAAACTTAATTCAGTAGTAATAATGTTGATATATAAATCAAATCTCATAAAATTTTACATTTGAAGTTTAAATATACAATTAATCAATCAAATAAACTATAATCCTAACAATATCAAAATACAAAAACAACAATTTGAAGTCCAAATATACTATTAATCAATAAATAAAAAACTATAATCTTAAAAATATCAGAATAATATCTGATTGACAAGAGAAAAAAGAGAATAATTTTAAATACAAACACCCAAAATGAAATTTTTTATCTTATTTTTAATTTAACACAATAAATTGTAATGTGTTCGAATAAGTGTAAAAATAAAAAATATCATAACAATAAAGATATACAATATTTAAATTTTTTGATTTTGACAAATGTTGAATATATAAAATTACTAATTTTGTAGAACATTAAGAAAAAATATACAAGTTAGCTTACGCGTAAGTTTTTATGGACTGTTTTAATTATTGCATAGTGAAAATTATAAGAAGATATGAATGCGTAGAATTAAAATCAAGAACATAATCAAAAATATAATTTGGATAGGTTCACTATAAGTGGACTTCGGTGTAATGCATTTGATTCTATTGACTACGAACTTGTTCCAGTTTACTAAGATAGATGACTAATAAAAAAAGATAAAGAAAATGTACTTATGGAAATGATAGATTAGAGGTAAAAGTAGAGGATATCCCTATACATGATCGTTGTAAATGGACAAAATCATAGTGCACTCAAATCCATTGAGTATGGACTTGTCCCTATCGATTGTGTCAAAAAATTGACCGTTGCACCTTTTGTGCCTATGTCTATTGAATAACCTAAGATATCATGATTTGAATTATGCCATGCATATTTTTTTGATTTGATTTTCTTATCTTTGAAACCCTAAGGTCACTTTAATAGCTTGAAACTTGAAAAAATGATGGGAGTGTAATGGTTTGAGTTGACCTCAATCACCTCCTTAATGATTGATCACTTCCTATGTATTCAAAAATCTTATGAGGGAAATCAAGCCCACGTAGTTCTCCCACCTGCAGTAATAATGAAAATTGGCTCCTTTAACTATATGCATGTACCTCGAAAATAGATTTCATAGTTGAAAATGTTAGCTCTTGACTTAATTTAGAAGGCTCTTTACTTGGCTTATGGCTACTCCAACATGTTATGAATGATCTTGAATTTGGAAAGAATATGAAATATTTTTTTGATGTGAAATAGTGTGTAAGCTTGAGAGTAGTGATTGTGAAGTGAGATAAATGAATGAACTTATATGTGTATTTATATAAAAACATTTTGACAATTTACAATAATCAACCATGTGAGTTGTGTGCGAAGACCCAAAATAATGTTTTGAATTTCATAAAATAACCATTGTTTGGTGTGGGACACAACTGATTTAAGTGAACAAAATCATGGAGCCCTCATGTCTGCATAGTAGAGACTTGTCTAGAAGAACTAGGGATAGATATACTTTGTTCGAGACAATATGAAGGTGATTTTATGTAGCTTAACCATTTGACATTGATAGGTTTGTATAGTATTAATGGTAAACAAAGGGTCTAGTGTGTATATGAATAAAAGGATTAGAAGAATGGTGAATAAGAGTCATGTAATTGTGCATAGGTCATGTGGTTTAGGATGTGTCAAGAATTAGCATTGTTAAGTACCATGACCAATTTTTTATGTCTACATTCCCCTCTCCCCCACTTTGTTCTAGTAATGAAATTGCTAGAGTAAAATAGAGAGATTTGAAACTAAGTGTCCACAACACACTTTTTATTTGAGCTTATACTTTAATTATGTAGTGCACTAAAATTTAGAAAACCATGAAACATCTCATGAAGTAGTCAATTTTTACATTTGAAATTTAAAAAATTTAAAACTTTTGAAATTTTGAAAAGAGAGCAAGGAAGTAGTACACCTATATGTAGGTAAAGCCAAGTTTTCCCTATAACTTGTAACTGATGGTGGAGAATTGTGCCCCCTTGTTGAAGCACTTGGATAATTTTAACTAATCAAAAATTAAGAGTGATCAAGTCAAAATTTGAATAACTAATGAATATCTTGAGTTGAAAAGATGTATTATTCTAACCCTCATGAATAGGGAATAATATCCAATGTGCTAATCCAAAAAGGTGGAACCACAATCACTAGAAGTGATTTCATGGCTTTTAAGTGTCACTAGATTCAAACATACATCAACTACAGACACATTGTACTCCTTATAAATTATTATGAAATATTTTCATTAAATATCCAATGAGCCTAAATTATCCAAAAAAGTCAACTTTTTTTTATAAAAAATTGTGTGTGTGTGTGTGTGTGTCCCCTTTGTCATGGTCCCTTAAGAGTTTTAGGCTTTTTAAAAAGGGAATCAAGACTATCAATTACATCTTCTGTGAGGTTTCTGGTGGGTGGCTCTCATGGGATATGCTTAAAATTAAATACTAGCATAAGAATGAGGATGGAAAGTCTATTTATGAAATTCATAACTCCATACCTAATGTTCATTTTCAAAATATTGATGTATCTTATAGAACCCTAAGGTGGAAAGACTAGCACTGATCTACTGTTACTCTTTTATGCCAATATAAACTCTAAATTGGATATCATCTTCTTGCCCCTGAATGTATTCAGAGTGAAACCATCAACCACCATTGGAAGTTAAGGTCCTTGGATGATGTCTAGGCTTTAAAGTTTGCCAATATTTAGAAAGCCCATATTGAGCCCCAAAAAACTCATTTTTTTGGGTGTATTCTTAAATAGGGCCTACTAGTTGGATATCGCCTCAAACACATGAGGGTTTCAAATCCCACTTGTCATTAAGCTAAAACCTTTAAAAACTTATTTTGGTTTTGCCCTAACATTCAATCTAATTAGAAATGGATTCATACCCTTTTCAACCTTTTCTTCTAGAATTATTTACTTGGAAAATGGTTCTTCTTAGGGGCCTGACCATGTTACGTACAAAATACAACACTTGTAAGTATATATTTCATGTTGATATTTTTTTCATAAATGGAAAGATAAAAATCATATTACTTTAAATCATGAAGCTATAGAAAGAGATTTTTTGGTGACTAATAAAGTTACTGTTATCTTTAATATTTTTCTTTAGATTTAAGTCTAGGCGGATAATGTCCACTTGGAGGTGGAGCACCATCAAACTCTTTTAAACCACTGGGGGAATAATATGTGTGTTGTTAGTCGGGTGCTCCCGGATCATCTTCACCATTATTCTCCTTCTCAGGGCCAGGGCCAATATTTTTGTCATTGTCACTCTAGGAGTAGGTAGATATCCTCTCCCCATTCCTATTAACCTTCACCTCCTTTTGGGGGTAGTGTGTTTGACCATCTTATAAGTCATGGTGGTAATGGGTGGGGTGATCCTCCCCAAGTTAAGTTTCCATGCTTTGTTCTTGCCATTTTTCCTTCTTGGTAGGTCAAGAAAATTGAAAAGAGTAGTGAAATGATGGGTGTTAGTTTGTCCCTAATATAGAAGACCCTCCATGCACTAGTGTTTGTGGGGGGGGGGTACGCTTGATATCCCCCTCCTCTGCCTCTTTCGACTACCATGTTGTTTAATGCTATCTAGTTGCCTTGTTCTTTGTGGTTGGTGGTCCTTGGTATAGGGATCTTTGGTTTTATCACCCTTTTTATTGAACCACACTTCTATTATGGTTATAACTATTATACAACGTTAATTTTGACACTTTTGGCGATGTAATTTTTATTTTGTATCAAGGCTTTCTCAAGTCCAATGCGACTCACATTATAAGGTGTGATTCCCTCCATCCATTTTTTATATGATTAATGATATATGATTATATTTCATAAATAAAAGTGTAATTTTAAATTATATATATATATATATATATATATATATATATATATATATATATATATATATATATATATATATATATATCCCTCAATAAGATGTTAAGAAATATTCTTGAAATAATAACTATAAAATTTTATAATTCATAGTTTCATATAATAAGAATGTATCTATTGACAAAATTAAAAAATAACTTAAACCTAAATTAATCTTAATTAGATTCTTAGTATATGTTGTGATAGGTACAATAAAAATATGATGACAAATTAATAATATGGAAAATGAAGACCCTACCCATTACCACGTATTATAATTTAGACGTTACGAAAGCGCTTCAACATAAGTAGACTTTAGCAAATTTTATTGGTACCTACATAATAGGTATCTATTGTAATCGGCTAGCTTTATTTTTTTGCCTTGAAATTTGTACATCTAATGAAAACAATGTATTTTTCCATATTTATGAATTTGAACATTAGTTCTAAAATTTCAAGTAATAAAAAAATAGATAAATTAAATTATGTAATTTTTATTGGTTGGAATAGAGTGACATAAATAATATTCTAGGGAAATGCGATATTTATCAAATATAAATATATCTATTTTTCATCTTAAAAATACTTCTAATGTTACATGATGGTCTCACTGTAATTATTGAATGTCAGGTAAATGCATCAAATGGGAAAGGGACAAGTAATGATTATTGAATGTCGGATAAATGATGTGGATGGGAAAGGGATAAGTACTAGAATATTTTCTACTTTTTGAAGAGACAAAAAGACAAACATCCAATTTAATTGATATCACTATCAAATTGAAAGCCTATTATGACCAACAATGCACAATCAATACTCTTTTAGTTTTGTCAGTTTATGCAACCTATTTTCATATTTCTTACCATGTAGTTGGTTATTGAACTTCAGGCCCCTACTACCACCCGACCACTACTTCTACAAAATACCTTCCACTATGACCATGTAACATCGAGTAATGAGGAGCCAACACCTAAAGCAGAAATTAGTATCATCACAATGGTCTGCCGTAGAGGTATGTTTACTATTGTAAGTAATTATATGTGTAAATCATCTGAGGTTTTAATGAGATATCTTTTGGAATGCATTTATTAAATAATTTGATGTAATGTCTAGTGGCTAGTTTTCACCAACCTATTAGAAACATTATACTTTTAGGGGAAGTTTTGTTTACAAGGAGACCCTTCTTCCATTGATATTATGTTGTCCATGGGTTTTAATATCAGGGTTGGGGATATGAATTGAAAATTGGCACTCTAAGGTATTGAATATTATAATTTTATTCATCTTTTCATATACTATTTTATTTTAGTAAAAAATAAAGAACATCACCATGTACAGAAAAGTAACAAAAGATGCACTAAAACCACTTATACTTGATTTACCAAATTTTAATGCAACTTGTTTTAGTGTATTTTGGATTATTTTCTATATTACTATTTTTAATTGGACATTATTATCCAACTATATTTTCTTGTTGTTAGGTCCTTGCAAACCCAAAACATCATGCCTTTTCATTGCCCTCTATTATTTCATGTGGACATATGTATCATAACTCTTATCTCTTTCTCACATTCAATTTGTTACATACACCTACTTTATGTGCTTTCGTTATTTACTCATAATACATATCATCTCCACACATGCAAACATCATTCTCATCAATGCAATCATAACATTATGACTTATAAACACAATAAATATAAACCATATCCTACCTATAAAAAAAACATCAAGAACCCTAAATCACAACATACCAATATAAATAATAAACAACAAGAACACACCATTATAACATCATAACAACATATTATTCTCATCAAACGTCATCCTACAAAAATTCCAAAATATCATCCTATCTATGAGTATTACATCCTCATCCTATCTATAAACCACATTTTCATAATCATCTCATAAAAAACATCATCAAAACCTATCTATCAAATATTCATGATCATGTGTAAACTAAACTACATAACAACAAACATCTTGATCGAAAACATGTTGTCAACCACATCATCATATAAACAAATAGTCATCATCATCCATCATATCCATCATCAAATACCTAAACTAAAGAGTCAACAATAAACCTATGCATAAAGCATCATATATGTCATCCATAATCCATAAACATCATTACATCATGATCATAATGCATCAATACATAATCAACTAAACATCATAAACATCATAACATAATCAACATGTTATCACTATAATCAAATGTCAACAATATAATCAGCATAATCAATATATGATCATCATAGACATCAATAGGGAAATACATGAAATACTGTATCCATGTCTCTCTCACTCATATACATCTCATGTCATTGACATGTAGGTTGGTATTAAAATCAAAATCATATACATAATCTCATCTATCAGGCCCCTAGTACACCACTACCACTAGTTCCATCTACACCTACACTTGCACTACCATTTGGTGGTGGCCCCCCTAATATCACTACCTATCCCACTATCAAGGCCCACTATCTTGAAGTAGCTATAGATGGACCACTTGATAGGCTAGCCTTGTACTCTCTATATCTCATCTCCTAAGGTAAATAAGCTATCACTATCACCTCGTAATATCTTAACTCCTTGATGGTGGTTAGATATCATGTCCTTAGAACTGTGTCAAGTGGTCCTCATACTATTACTATGGCCTCTCATACCCTCTATCTTAATGCATATCTCTCTTGAGTCACTAATCTAAGAGAGATCCTTGCTTGATCCTGCTTGCCAGTCATGATAGCAACCTAACCCTATAAGGTGACAATTTGTGCCTATAAAGTGGCCATCATCCATGTAACCCAGTAATCTAGGCTTATGCTTTTGCCAGTACTACTATCACCTAACCATCCTATGTCAGTGCCCCTACAGATTTCACATCCATATGCTGTTACCCCTATCAACCCATCTTAAGTTAGCCACTACATATCTAGCCTGGTACCAAGCCACATATCCATCTATGACACCAACATCATCTATGGGAGCTCTTGTTGGCAACTCTTCCTAGTCCAAAATGATATCCTATAGCTACAGCTCTAGGAGTAATAACTTGACACCCTCCCTCTTGTATTGAGGTAAATATAGTGGGATCCCCTATACCAATCCAAACTACCACCATACTCAATCAAAGGGAATTAACTTAGTCTCCCCATCTCTCCTCCCATAAATCTAGTGGTAGCTTTGTAAGGATAATGTATGATACCAGTGCCTGGGCCAACTAGACCAACCCACATATAGCCTTCATATCACATCTCCTACAACCAAACCCTCCAATTCATCTCAGAACTAGTCAATGTCTCTGGCTCTTCCACATCCCCCTATCAAAACATCAATATACCTCTACTGCATGAAGCCAATTGGAAAGGCTACATGGGTAAAACCCTACCATAGTACCCCCAATGGTCTCACAACCCAAATATGCTCATATTACTAATAGTGGAACATGAAACTGACATTGATCTTATACCATCTATATGCTCAAAAGGCCCAGAGCTCCCTGTAGATTTGGACTAGTAGTACTAGGGCCCATCTAAACATAGTCCTCCCTAAAAACATCTCCACCAATACCCCCAGTAGCAAGTATGTAAATCATCAATGGATTG
The DNA here is from genome assembly GCA_037957365.1 of Torreya grandis. Classification (NCBI taxonomy): domain Eukaryota; kingdom Viridiplantae; phylum Streptophyta; class Pinopsida; order Cupressales; family Taxaceae; genus Torreya; species Torreya grandis. The sequence continues at coordinate 945,222 of JARHVA010003791.1, forward strand.
AATCTATAAATATAGAATAAGTCACTACCATCATCATCATCATCATCAAAAAACATCTATTCCCTAGGGCCCTCTGGTATAATGTCTTGATCCCAAACCCACCTTCATGCCTATTGGCATGAACCTGGTCTACTAAATATAAGAGATCAATGTGGTAGTCCTACTCATCACTCTCAATATGATAAATGAGCTCCCCCTAAATAGGAAGTCATGTGATCCTAATCACATCCTTCAATAGGATGGTCATCTCTCTAGTAGGCAACATAAAGGTGTTCATCATTGGGTCCCATCTTTCGATGAGTTCAATGATCATGGTTGCATCCCACGATGGGTGTTGATAATGAATCATAGCTCTTAGGCTAGTTGTATCCATATGCCTCCACTCCTCTATGGTCATTGCATCCGAAACCTTGATAAATATCTTAGGGACTTGATCCCTCATCTAAATTTGGCCACAAGCCTACACAATAATAATATTAACATGCATACTTTATTTTCTATATCACTACCAATATACACTTATCTCTTTTTAACCTATTCCCACCTCACCCATTACCTCTATTATATTCCCTCTATCAATAAACCAAACCCTCTCCCTTATATACAACATGCATCTCTCCCAAAATGCTTGCCCTAATTATCCAACACCATCCCTTAAACATCATTATGACAACCTAAAACATTTTTATTTGATAACTTCCACTCATCATATCTACATCTTTTTATTACACTGCCACTCTATACTTCCCTTCAAACATGTTACCCCTTTATTACCATTTGTACATTTGGCACAACTTTTCCAACTTTCATCCCCTACAACACTTTTAACCACTTTACCACTTGACTTTCCTCAGTTCTACCCACCTTTCACCTTCCTAAAAATTTCCACTTTTACCCATTCTCACTTAAACCATTCTAAATTTTAAACATTTTATTAACTTTTCAATACTTCCAAAGCAACATGCCTACTACAAATTTTCAACCAAAGTTTAAATATTTTCCACCTTTTACTTTACCTTTCCTACAATCCTTTGACCATAGACGGTTCCTTAAACCATTGATGGTCCCTTAGGATCCTTTTACCCCTAGGTTTGACCGTCAATGGTCGAGCTGAACCGTTGACGGTCACTGTGTGTGACCATCAATGGCCCAACCCTTGAACCCTCAACCTCATCTACCTATATAAACCCACTCCCTCCCCCAATTAACTTACCTAGACTAACCTATCATCCATTCCAAACCTAAGATACCATCCACATATTAAATTCATCTACATATTTTCCTAATTCAATAAAACCTTAAAACTAGGGCATAATTTCTCCTAAAACTAGTTTAGAACCCTACCCAAATTATTCCACACTAACTACAATAAACCTAAAACATAAAAAATTCAATTATTTATTCATTTCACAACATATCCTACCTCATTATGTGAATGATGCCATGGTTGAAGCCCTTATCCAACCACTCAGCCTTGCCCTCATCCACCCTCCATCTAGTCAAACCTTGAGCTCCTCAAACATGCTCTCACCCAATCCACTACCACCAAATCAGCATGCTCACCACACAAACAAAAAATCACACAAATTACCTAGAACACAAATTCTAAATAAGCCAAATGGTGAAAATGACTTCACATTTTACTTTTATCTTTTTGGCTTTTTAGGGTTTTCCTGACCATCAACGATTAAAGTGACTATTGATAGTCAACCTTGGGGAAACCCCTGACCATTGATGGTCAAGATACCATTTTTCTTTCTCCTCTTTCAAACAAACCCCACCTTACTACCAATCTTTTTGAATAACTACATTTGGCCTGAAGTTTTATTGGATATTATGTCCATGTAACTATGTAGGCAACGTCCACTTGCTTAATATATATGGAGTCATCTCAACCATTCCCTACCAACCCATACCCACCCACCCAACCATTACACCATGTCCACCTAAATATTGGTCATTTTTTACCTAAACCATTCTCTTGTTTTGTGACAACTTTGCATGGTCATTTTGACCATACCAACCAACCTTGCCATGTTGAACTCTTAAAATTTGCACCACCTCATGCATTACCTGACCAATTATGTTATTTCATAGAAACACTTATGACCTTGGATACTTGTAACCAACACTAACCCTATCTTGAGGGCTTGATAGGCCTGACCCAATCAGCTATGACCAATGTTTTGGATCAACTATCCCTATCACATGTCCCTTTAGACTCAAACTTATTTCTACCAACATTGGCAACTTTAGTCTTTGCACGATCTTGACTATCACCCTTAGTCACATTTTATGCACATGTTTGCATCTCAAATGAGCTAAAATTTTTATGTCACCCACTTTGTGACTACCCATTTATTATTTATCAAACCTTGACCCCATTTTGCTTTCACCTCATCACCTCTTGGTTTGAAGGGGATCACCTTCTCCCATACTTGGGGTAACCATACCTTGACCAATAATCTATTTTTATTCTACATCTTATGAGATCAAATCCACATAAAAAAAATGGGTATAATGTAGACACTCAAAAACTACACATGATAAATTTTGAGGTTAAACTACCTTTTGACCCTCACCCAACCTTGTGTTTAGTAGACCACCTAGTCAATTAGACTCATTTACTAACTTGAACCTATCAAACCCCTAACTTAACACATATAACTAAACCATTTAATTCATCCCTTTAAACCATTTTATTTTAGTCCCTCAACCACTGATGGTCAACCTAACCATCGATGATTAGCCTGACCATTGATGATCAGGGCTTAAAACTTGTTTTAAAACATTGACAATTTTGTGCGAGATAAGTATCTCCCTAAACAAAAATTTGATTTTAAAATTAGATTTAAAATGTTAAGAATTGGAAACTTTATTCTCCTATCAAATTAGTAACTTCTTCCATCCCAATTAGCAACTTCATCCTATAAAAGGAGAAGAGGAGGAAGTGAAAAAAAGGAAAAAGAAAAAATCTACAATCTTGCATCCAAGCTTTCTTGCATATAGGTATCCAACATCCTTTTAGCAAACAAAAAACATCATCAGAGACTCGAAGCTCTATCAAAATCACTTTTTAAAGCTGAATTGTTGTCACTCTGGCCAAATTACTTCAACCTTACACAATTAAGTTTCAGGTATCTTTCACTTGTTTTCATTGATTTATCTTGTTTCTAACCTTCCTACCCTATCAAACCCATCAGTATCTTATTTTTTACTCCTTATCCCTATAATAGACCTCCATTTATCAAATACCTAATTTGTACCTTCTTTTCTGATCATTCTAAATTTATATAGGTAACCACCGATGGTTAGCACAACTGTTGATAATTACTTCAACCATCGATGGTTACCCAACTGTCAATGATTCACCTGACCACTGAAGGCCACTATGGTATAAAAATATAATAAGATATTTTTAGCCTTATAACCTTAATCAAACTCAACTTTCTCTATTTTTACTATATTACAGTACTTTTTTTGATTTTTTGGACCAGATGCTAACCATTTTAGCATAAGTATTGATCAAATTTGCTACTTTTGATTAACTTTCTATTAACTATCATTCTACTTTCTTTGAATTTCATTGTATTTATCTTATGCAAGTAGATATATACTTTATAATTTCTAACTTAATTGTTATAATAGTGGATTGATGACCTCTTAGCAAGTAATAATCTTCTTATATCTAGCTCGCACTAGGTAGTCCACTCATCTATTTGCTAACAACCCTCTTTTCTAGTCTCTTTCTTATTTGCAGTTATTCCTTCCTAGCTAAAGAGGAGTTCCCATCATCGTCTGGATTCACGCGTGCACTTTACTAGGTATTATTCTACACACCCTATTACTAGTTTCATTATTTACTTCTAAAATTAATAAATGAGTAGAAATTAAATTGAAATAATATAAAAAAACAATAATAAATCAACTAAAGACTTTTTGATAATAAAACAAAAAAATAGTAGTATTCCTCATTTTATTATTAGTATTTATAAGTATTTTATCCATATGGTTATACATTAAATATATATTTTAAAAATACATTCAAATATATTAATTTGATATTTTGAAGTGGGATTTTTTTAAAGTTAAAAAAAAGTTTTTTCCATCTTAGTTTAATCACAACAAAAACTTTTAAAACCGTTTTTATTATCCTTTCTTGTTCAACTTGGAAGCTTATTTTAGCATCTTGTAGTTGCCTTTTTGTGTAATTTTTAATCCTTTCTTGGCTCCTATTTATTCCTTGATATTTATTTTGCACTTCGGCTAAGTCTCATTTTTTGGTCTCCTTGTCCCTCCTCTATGCCTCCTTCATTTTAAGTGATTTTTTCTTGCTTATTTGCTTTCTAGGTATTAGGTGAGATTTTGTAGCACAATGACTCAATTTTTGATCAAATTTGAACTCACATCCACCAGTTACCATGTATAAAAATCGTATATGCAATAAATATTCATTTTTAAACACTTGGTACATTTAGTAGATGGCATAAATGTCAAACTTGATGAAAAACTACCACCACTGAAGTTCAAGAGAAATGACAAGCATAAAATGATGAGGCCTTAAGATTGATGGATATGGACATAACCCCCAAATTTCTTATGCATATTTATGGTTGTCTTATTGCATCTATTTCTTGGTCTAATCTTAAAGCTATTTATAATGTTTTGAATGATTCTCACAAAATTCAAATTCAAGATCAATTATTTGATTTAAAGTATAACGGCTTTAAAACTATGGATGATTTCTTGATTAAAGTTCACTCTTTGCATTCTCATCTCACTAGTTTAGATGTTAAACTTTTAGATTTCAATTTAATTCATATTATCATAAAAAAATATTTGCCTCAACCTTTTCAGTAGTTTCTTAATAATAATAATTCACAACTTGCTTTTCCTACTTTATCTACTGAGTTGTTGTTTGAATTGTTTTAAACTTTATCGCATCAAAAAGAATAAAAAATAATTCAATTTGGTAGTCTTAAGACTAATAGACATGATTTTATTTATAAACAACAATATAAAAATGGTAAAGAACATGCTAAGTCTAATAATACACATGACAAAAAAGATCAAAATCTAACTCAAAACCTAAGAAAAAGTAAACGTTTAATTATTTTGACAAAAGTATTTATGATGAAGACAATTGTTTTAAGAAGAAATGTGATATTAAAAATAGAAAACTTAAGGTCAAAGACAATGCTAGCACTAGTAACATTAAGACTCAATCTAGATAGAAGTCTAATACTAGAGTTATTTTTACCTATGCTTTACATACTTCTCCTATTGAATGGATTGTTCATTCTAGTGCTACTCAACATATGACATATAGTGCTAATTTATTTACTTCTTTAGAACTCAATATTTTTAACGATCATTTAAGTCTTACAAAACATGCTTCTTGTAATGTTGAATCCATATAAACTATTAAAATCTCTAATAGTAAATTGTATAATGTCTTGCTTATTCCTGATTTAAAGTTTAATTTGATATTTATTCTTAAATTATGCAAACAGGACTAGAAAATATAATCATTTAATGACACTTGTTATGTTAAATCTATCAAGCAATATTTTTAAGTAGTTTCTACTAATTTTTAAATAATGATAATTTGTTTAAATCTACTAGAATTTTTTCTTTCTCCTTTTTTCATGCATTTCTTGATTTTAATGATGCTCACCTGTGGTTTGAAAGATTAGGTCATATTAATTACCAAAGTATTGCAATTATGAATAAACTTAATAAGGTGCAAGGTTTGCATAAAATTCCTCCCACTAATTCTGTGTACTAGTTGTATGGCTAGTAAAATTCATAGATAATCCTTTCCTAAGAATCCTTCTTGGCTTGCTAATGTAAAGATTCATTTAGTTCATAGTGATCTCTTTAGGCCCTATGCAAATTACTTATATTAATAGTGCAAAGTATTATTTAAATTTTATTGATGATTGCACTAGGTGAGTTTAGATTTATTTTTTGAAAACTAAAGATCAAGTTTTTGACACTTTTATTGAGTTTCATACCTTTGTTGAAAAATAATATCATTGTTCTTTATGCATATTATGAACTGATAATGGAATTGAATATGTTAACAATTATTTTCCTGCATATTTTAATCAACATGGTATTAAACATGAGAAAACTATTTTTTACACAATTGAGCAAAATGGTGTTGTTTAATGTAAACATTGGACTATTACTAAAATGGCTAGGTGTATGTTGCATGCTAAAAATATGCATTAAAATTTTTGGTCTAAAGCTATGTATTGTGTTTTATATCTAATCAATAGGATTCCCACTAATGCTATGCTAAATATTACCCCTAAAGAAGCTTGGAGTGGTAAAAAACCTAATTTAAAGTACTTACTTATTTTTGGTTGTGATGTATTTGTTTTTATTCCCATAGAAAAATTAAATAAGTTAAATTCTAAATCAGACACTTTTATCTTTATTGGTTATGATGAATCATCTAAAGCTTATAGGGTGTATGATCCTCAAATTAATAGAATTAAGATTAAAATGGTGTTAAAATTATTGAAAATGGTGTACTTGATTATGTTTCTAATTTAGAATCTCTTGATATAATTTCTTCTTCTTTTCCTTTTGAATCAAGTGATGATCATAATGATGTGGTGCATAATGATTTTGTTTGTAAAGTTCCTTCTCCTTCTTCTAGTCTTGCTCCATCTAAAGTTATGCCTAAATTAGCCAAGACTACTATATAAGCTTATAGAATTGATGTAGATCTTAATGATAATCGTAGAATTAGGAAATAATTTTGTAATTATGATTTTATGTCTAAAGTTATGAACAATAATGATCTTACAATTCTAAAACATGCTCAAGGTCACCCTCATTGGGAAAAAGCAATGCATGATGAATACAACTCTTTGATTTCCAATAATATTTGGGACTTAGTCCTTCTCCCTAAAAGACATCACTTGGTATTCTATAAATGGTTGTTTAAAACTAAGTTCAATTTTAATAATCAAGTTGAAAATATAAAGCTAGACTAGTTATCAAAGGTTTTTCTCAAATTGAAGGAATTGACTATAATGAAACTTTTGCACCTATTGCCAAGATGCCCACAATTAAAATTATTTTAGTTTTAACTTTTCACATGCATTGACCTATCTATCAAATGAATGTTAAGAGTGCTTTATTAAATGGTGACTTGTATGAATAAATTTTCATGTCTCAACCCCCTAGATTTATTAATAAAGGAAATTAACATCTTGTTTTCAAGTTAAACAAAGCTCTTTATGGTTTGAAACAATCTCCTATAGAATGGTACTCTAAAATCTATGAATTTTTTATAGTTCAAGGCTTTACTCGTAGTTTCAATGATCCTAATATTTTTGTCAAAAGTACTTTAAATGGCATATTTATCATTATTTTATATGTTGATGACTTAATCATAATTGGTAGTAATTATTAAATGGTTTTTTTCACTAAAAATGCTTTGAATAATACCTCTGAAATGATTGATTTGGGTCTCTTACATTAATTTTTAGGCATTCAAGTTTGGAAAAAATAGATAACATTTATATTTATCAATATAAATATGCTTATGACTTGTTATCTAGGTTTAATATGTTATATTGACAACCTATTTCTACCCATTGTGTACTTGGTGTCAAATTACTTAATGACATGGAAACTAAAACTGTTGATCCAACTCTCTATAGATAATTAGTTGATAGTTTGAATTATCTTACTCATAGTCATCCTAATATTGTTTGTTTTGTTGGCTTGGTTTTTTGTTTTTTGTCTAAACCTCAGGCTACTCATTTTAAATCTATAAAAAGAACTCTTAATTATATTAAAGTTACTCTAACTTTTGGTATTGAATATACCTCGAATAACAATATATCTTTAGCAGGTTATTTACATTTGGATCAGGTTGATGATCCTAATGATCATATATCCACAAGTGGTTACTATTTTTTTTGGGTTTTCAACACAATTTCATGGAATATTAAAAATAAGACTATTATATCCTTATCTTCCACAAAATATGAGTATAAAGATTATAATCACACTATCATGGAAGCTATTTGTCTTAAAAGACTTCTTGCATATTTAGGCTGCCCTCAATCCCCGACTACTCTTATTTTTTATGACAATAAAAGTTCCATTACCTTAGCAAAAAATCTGGTTTTCCATGCAAGGTCTAAGAACATTTATATTCAACATCAAATTCAACATGAACTTCTTGAAAACAGTCAAATTATTCTCTCTTTTTGTCCTACTCAAGCACAAATGGTTGATATTTTCACTAAGCCATTATGTATAAATATTACACTCTTTTGTAATATGTGAGGATTGAAGGAAGTTCTCATCAAGGGGGAGAGTTAGTAATGTTTTCTCCCTTAATTTTTTTTATAAACCCCTAAATAAAGTTGAAGAGAGAGTGTTAGGATTACACTTTCTTTAAGATAATTTATTTTATCCGAAGTTCCTTTTTTTGTGTGTAGAATTTTTATTTATGTGAATTATAAATTAATATAAATATGGATTATATAATGTGTCACTCACCTCTTTGTTTTTCTTTAGGCTTTGGGACTTACTTGCATAAGTAACCCCTTCCCCCATTTGGCATACACCTCCCTTCACTTTCTAAGGGATGAGGCCAAAAGTGACACACACAAAGGAGGCTTGTAAGGAAATCATGGGATTCCTTGTAACTCCTATTATTTTTCTTTAGTTATATAAAATAGCCTTCCTCTCCTCATTTCCCCACTAGAAACTCATAGTTATCTCTCTTATTTTCAATTTTATCTTGCTTCTAAATTGTACTTGTGGAGATTTTGGTGACACTCCTTATAAGATCATGTGATTTTTTAAATAATATGTTTAGTTTCTCACTTTAATTTTTTTTATCTCATTTATGGTTTTCACCTTGAAAGGTAACTTTAATTTTTGATTTCTTTATTTCTACACTTTCATTTGTCATTCATGAATATTTTTTAGATAACCCCTTTAGGATTAGTGTGTCAAAGTGAATTTAAACACTAAATGGTAAAATTTAGGTGTTTACATTTGCCCATTTTTGAAATGGCACTACAAAACAATACCATTTAGAATTATAGTAGATAAAGTATATAATTGATTATTGGGGAGAATAAAGTTACCCTAGGTAGCTACAAATGAATTTGATGATGCGCCCTCGAGTGTTTGTGTGGGAAAGTAGATGAACACTCAAAATGATTGTAGATAGAATGATGAAGTGGGTATATTAATATTATTAATAAATTTAAGTACTAAAATTGATAAAGCACTTGCAAGATTGAAAATATGTGTAAAATGATTTACCCCTAGTGGATAATTGCTAAAGAGTGAGCTAGGAAAAGAATATTTCTTATTCATCAACTACATATTTGGATGGTGATCAGGACTCAAGGGTCACACAAGTGGATGTGGGAATGATATATCTTGATGATGATAAGTTTTAGGTTATAAAACAAAAAATATAGATTGTCTGATGTGTGATAAAAATACATAATATCGATGGTTGTAAGCATTCATAAATATTGATACTTATCTGATTAATAGATGGCTTAGTCTATGGAGAAAATGACTTGGATGGATGATGGTGTCTGAACTAACCATAGATACCCCATGCCTCTATGTCTCTAAGTATTACCTATATTTTTAGAATAGACCTCAGGATGATGTAGTTCTCCTAATGTGCGAAGAGATGTGAAGTGATGATATAATGTAAGATTAACCCATAAATGCTATTTACCCACTTACGCTTATGATTGCACATTATGATTGGTTTTGATGATAGATTAATTTTCCCCCAAGAAATGATATATACAAGGATTATATTGAGAATGATATATCTTGTGATAAGTTTCACACTTTGAGGTACCCCATGAATCAGAGTTCATAGGAGTGGATGTGGGAATGATATATCCTATTGAAAAATTTATGAGCTTGGATTGGTTGCCTAATTTATGTATCGATGTATTGATTAATTGATTTAGCGAGTTATGGATAAAGGATGGATATTATGATGTTTTCAATCCTAATCGATAAATGCAAATGATTGAATGGAAAGAGTAAGAAATGATTGTTGATGATTGATGTGCAAGAATAAATAAAAAAGTTAATTGAATACATGGATTAATAATGATTGATAACTTGATTGGATATCATGAATTTGATTTATGGATGTAAGATAAAGGTGATTATGGGATGCATAGTGTAACAAGCTTGGTTTTGTGTAGCTAAATGTTTAGAAAAAAAGAGGATAATGAATTCACCATTATCAGAATGATGAATTTGGCATTGAATGTGGTGAATTTATTGAAGGTAATGATGAATTTTTTAGCAAATGCTGAAGTTGTTAAAGAGAATGATGATTTTTTGGAAAATAAATAATTTTTTAACAAATGGAGAATTCATTCAACATAGTGGCAAATTTGTTTAACATAACAACAGATTCATTTTGCACTTGTGGTGGCTATCTTCTAAAAGGCATAAATTTTGACTCGGGACTCCATTTGAGCTCTCATTTGTGCCAAAATGAATCTATAAAAAATAATAATGAAACCATCTTAAAAATATTAGCTAGATAGAAATGATGAGGTTGATTAAATTTATACACTTTTTTATAGTATTATAAATGTTAAATGAGTGTGCTTGAGATGGATATATAACCATTTAAGATTAACATAGTTCCCATTAGAAATGCTTAGGAGAGATGACATAAAATAAAACCTCTAAGTGATCTATGGGTTAGTATTCTAAGCACTTCATGGGTCCTTTGAGGATTAAAACATAATGGATTTGTCTAATATGACACACACATGCTTAATCCAAGGATGTGAGATTGTTTGATAGTTACTTTTGTTTATTTTCTTTACTTGGAGTCCCATTAATAGTGTTAGAAGCACAATCAAATGGGGGGGGGGGGGGGGGGGGGGTGAATCAGTGATGCAAGTAAATCAACTTCAATTAAAATTATTCAAATTTTTAACCATTCAACATAAGTATTCATGAAACATATAAACCATTCATTACAATGAATAAAGAAAATAATGCAAGATCAAAGCACATAACACATAAATTATGTGAGAAACCCTCATGGGGGAGAAAACCCAATGAAAAAAGATTTGGACTAATATCCTATAAATGTATTTCTTTAATTTAGACTAGAAAAAATTGATTAATTAGTACCCACCCCTCAATTTTGTCAAACACCCACCTGACCTCTAGCTAGCACCAACTAGTAAGGAGGCTACAACCCCCTAGATGATCAAACACCAACTCAATCACCTCAAACTTGATATCTACCTTTGATCTGATGTCTAACACACTTAAGGATGGTTTTATATTTCTATAACACCTAAAAAACCTACCTATCTACCTCATACAAATGATGGTAGTTCTTATAAACACAAATTTGCCTCTTACATAGGCATACACCAACTCTTCTCTTCTTTACTCAAACACTCCTCATACACATGCTCATGACCTTGAGGCCATTCCTACTTCACACTATGATATTATTATATGTAAATATATTATTTAAACATTAAGAATACTAGTCATACACAACCTTTGTATTACTCTTCTAACATATATTCAATGCACTTTTTCACTCTAGGTCATCTAGACAAGCTAGGCCTAATCATGCCTTGAATCAATAAAAAATGTAGTGATTAGCTTCAACACCACTATAAAATATTCATGACATGTTCAACATGTTATTATAATTTTTTCATTCCATCACACACTTCTAAAAAATTTTATACCATTCGCTTCACTATCCAATTGTCTAGCTCACAAGCAATGTATCCAAAACACCATTTGGATCACTCTACACCTCTTCGCTCATCCTCAATATTCAAACCTAAAAGAAAACTATTAAAAAATCATAAAAATGACCTATAGGTCACAAAAATATAACTCACACCTCTCTACTCTTCATTATATCCACCAATCATTCTCACCCTTCTCTATAATTCGCTTATCAACACTAGAAACCTTCATCGTTGTTTATGTTCTTTATAGAGCCTTCATGATCACCATCTACTTGGTCGGCCATAAAACTTTACATGATTGGATAAACATAAAAATATATCTTTTTACATGTTACATATAATATAAATGAACTAATTAGGTTGGCCATGCTTCAAATAGCTCAAAACATCACAATAGGCTTAAGCAAAACCTAAGCAATTAGCCCTCTATTAGGCCACACGTTACACTTAGATACCAATGGCACTTAACCACATATGGAACCCTTTTAAAAACTTTAACACAAGTTAACCCACACCTTATATATGTTTAAAAATTCATAAAATACTCCAAGTCACTCTCTCACCTTATGAAACCTATTCTATCCCTCAAGCCTTAATAAGTCCCATGGAGACATAATTCAGCTTCACAAAACACTTTGAGCCACTGTGGTCCACATGGCCTTTACCAATGATCCAAACCACTTATAAAAATTTAATTTCATCCTTTATGATACTTATCCATTCTTAAAAAACATCAAATAATTCTCTCATATTTTTAAACCTCTATTAGGTCTTAAAGACCTATTAGGCTTTATTAGCCCAAAATAGTGTCTTCACAAATGAGGCTCAAAATAAATGTATATAAACTTTCCAGGCACAATACACATATGTATGGAAAGATAAATACCTCAATAAAATTATAAAATCCATGAGAAACCTTCATTCATCCTCCAAATTCTCTTAAACACCACTGCAAGAAGCCTACTCAAACTTACAATAATTATAGTCAACAAAAGTCAACTTTGACCTACAATAACTACATTTTTACAGACAGTCAAAACTCCAAATCACTTTGAAGATAATCTACATGGATTATCCTTCATTTTAAATTTTTATATCAATAAGTTTTTATCAATATTTTGACTTCTAAAATCATTTATTTGCACTCTAGTTTATTTAGAAAAAACACAGTTAACTCTCACATGCAATAGATGAAATTGTATGACTAATCAAACCTCCTAATGAATTTTCATATATTTCCATTAAAGTCATCTACCAATTTATTTTTTCACCACCATAAAATTAATAAAATATCAAAATTTATAAACAAAATACTACTGATTGGTTTTCCTTTGTAAATTCAAATTTTTGAATTCCAACGGTCACTTTTTAATGCAAATTTGACTATGGAAACTAGTGAACTGCCTAGGATACCAACTTTGCACTGCAATAAATTTTGATAGACATCATGTCAAAATATAAAATATGAAACACATGATCCAAGAAAAAATAGGAATAAACCCATGTTACCACTTTCTTTTGACATCTTCACACATGTAAATGTTGATGTCATAAATTTGGTTACTCAAGAAGTTCTGCCAAGTTGACTAGGATAACCTAGACCTTCACAAGACTACTCTAATTAATCATTGTCACTTCCACAAGTACCCCAAGAACTCTTAAACCTTAATTTGAACCCTCAAACATGGTTAATCTTCTTAAAGACCTGAATACATGATATGCACTCTCAAATCCACTTGGAACCGATCACTTTGTCATTAATGCATTATGTACTAAGATCACCTTGACATCAATGACAATAAATGCATCTCAAGACCATGATAAAAAATATCCCACTTTTTCATTGATGGAAAAAACCCTTTAGAATTATATCTCCCAAAGTGAACAACTCCTTCATTTTGATCTTTCTCTCCCTTTGACATTAATGACAAAGAGTCTCTTCCTAAACATGCCAACTTGATCCTTGGACCTAAAAAACTGCTCACAGAGCTATAAATCTCCCCTAAAATAATTATCATCATCTCATATAACCTATTATAAAACCATACTCAACCACATAATCTCCTTGTAATTGAAACATCTCACATATGCTCCCCCTCACTCTATGTATAACTATCATATTATCAATTGAAGAGAACATACCTCTATCTGAATTGCTCCTTGATTCTTAGCTTATAGAAAACATGAAAAAACTTCACATAATCCTCAATAAATCCTATTTATCTCCCATAAATAAATATTCCACTTGAAAAAAACTAAAATATTTCAAACATATACAAACAAACTATCTTACAAGAACATACCTTGAATGGAGCCATCTTCATCCACACATAGACTACCACAACTATCTAAGATCCTTCATGAGACAACTTAATCAAATTTTGATCTTCTTGGGACAAAATGACATATTTAAATGGTCTAAAAAACTTCTCATATCAATCAAACAACCACAACTGATTTGAACAATTATATCATGCTTAAAGCAACTAAACTTACATGAATTCATGCTTATTAGAGCTCTTCAAGATACCAACCTAAATAAATTACCTCATTAGGACATATATGGATGAAATAATTGAATTCATACCTTACTTATAATTCAATCTAAACTTACCTTCACAAGCTTATCCCTCCAAGGACCTCTCTCTTGCATAATAAAATATACTCTTCTCCTAGGTCACTTCAAAGAGGTACATTGTAAATAAAGATACATAACTTGAAATTCTCATACCTTTACACCAATGAAATACCTATATCATACCATAACCTCATTAAACACTTTTATATCATAATTTTACACCTTCTCACCAAGTTTGGTGACCCAACTCATTGTACAACCCAAAATACACCATGTCAAGGTTTTGTGTGATAGAACCCTTATGCCAACCAAGGACACTCAAAGTAAGATCTTCCATAAACAACTTCAAACCTTCAAATAAATTCTCAAAACTCTTAATAGGTGATATAAATATTTTAAAATCTTGAAATAAATTGAAATAATCCATACTCAACTATATGCATATCAAGACAAAGAACATACCTTGACCCATTGATTGGTCTCTCACTTATCAACCTTGCAACACCATTCCATGATGCTTCAAATGACTGAGTGATGCCTCTATGAATCATAATAGAGATACCTCACCTACCAAGGAAATTATAACACCCAAAACTTATGATATTTACAAAAATACATACTCTCACTAGTTTTCTTGTCTTTTCTAAGCCTCCTCATAGGCTTGATTGGCTCATCCATCTTCTCTTTGACTCCCTTATAAACACACCCTGATAAAAATTATTATTGTTTTTCCTTAATATCTAACACAACAAAAAAACCATATTAACTGATATGGTTATCAAATAATGCATCCTTAGTCGTAATCTGATTTGTTTTAACAATCTTAGGTCTCCATATCCATGTATGGCTTCTTCCTTGCATACTAGGATCTCCATACACCTTGTTTTGCCTTGAGAACTCATTCAATATATTATTAAAATATTTTTTAATATGACCAAATCTATGAAACTTTAAACAAAAAATATAATTCATACCTTTTTCTTGATGATGGTTGTTATCTTCTTTTGATAGGGTGCCTCTCCTTTTACAATCTCTTGCAATGTGACCAAACTAATTGCAACATAACATTGACTCTGAGATGAATTGACAATTATCATGAAATTGGGATGCCTTTCTGGTATTCTCACATTTTTATTCATTTTATCATCCTTATTTACTTGATTTTATTTCTCTTTCTCAACCTTGCTCATTTTGACTACTAGCTTCTCATGCTCAACCTTCAAGGAACCAAGCTCAATTTTCAACTGATCACACTCAGCCTTCTCTACCCTCAAACTTGAATTTATAATTTATAACTAATTATTAATATCATGAATATTCATATTATCATTTTTGATTTATAAGGTTAAATTAGATTTAAATATACATACCTTCTCCTTAAGAACTTCCAAAGAACTCATCCTTACATTAACATCTTCTAATTGTAATTTGAGACACTTAATAGCCTTCTCATCCTCTTTAGCCATTATGACCATGTCACTCTTCAAGGTAAAAATATTATCCTCATAATCCTTAGCCATAGACCTCAAATATTTATTTTATTTCCTTAGTTTCATGGCCATCTTGTGCTTCAAGTACCACCTTCCTAGTTATGAAGCCTTCTTAAATAACCTGGCTCTGATACCAATTATTGGAAGAATAATCACTTAAGAGGGGGGGTGAATAAATGATGTAATCAAATCAAATCAAATTAAAATTATTCAAACTCTTAACCATTCAACATAAGCATTCATGAATCATATAAACCATTCATTTCGATTAAAAAAGGAAACAATGCAAGATCAAAGCACATACCACATAAATTATGTGGGAAACCCTCAAGGGGGAGAAAAAACACTAAAAAAATATTTATAATACTATCTTATAAATTCATTTATTAAATTTATACTAACATCAACTAATCAAGGATCACCCACCCCTAAATTTGATCAAGTACCCACTAGACCTTTAGCTAGCACTAACTAACAAGGAAGCTACAACCTCCTAGATGATTACGCACCAACTCAATCACCTCCAAATTGATCTCAAAATTTTATATGATGTTTAACAAACTTGATTATGGTATTATCTTTCTATAAAACCTAAAAATATACCTCTCTACCTTATAAAAATGATGATATTTCATACAAACACAAATTTGCCTCTTATATAAGCATACAATAACTCTTTCTCTTCTTTACTCAAACACTCATCATACACATGCTCATGACCTTGAGGCCATTCATCCTTCACACTATGATCTTATTAGATGTAAATAAATTCTTGAAACATCATGAATATCAATCATACACAACCTCTATATTACTCTTCTAACATATATTCAATGCACTTCTTCTCTCTAGGTCATCTAGACAAACTAGGCCTAATCATGCCTTGAATCAATACAAAAGCTTACTAATTACCTTCAGCACCACTGTCATATCTTCATGACATGTTCAAAATGTTATTTTTATTATTTTCATTTCCTCACACACTTATTCAAATTCTCATACCATTCAATTCACTATCCAATTGTTTAACTCACAAGCAATGTATCCAAAACAACCTTTTGGATCACTCTACACCTCTTTGCTCATCCTCAATATTCAAAAATGTAATAACACTATTAAAAAATAATAAATATGACCTATATGTCACACATATATCCATCACACTTCTATTCTCTTTAATATATCCACTAAGCATGCTCACCCTTCTCTATAATTTTCTTATCAACACTATAAACCTTCATCTTTGTTTATGCTCTTTATAGAGCCTTCATGATTACCATCCACTTGGTCAGACATAAAAATTTACATACTTGTATCAACATAAAAATATATCTTTTGACACATTACATATAATATACATCAACTCATTAGGTCATCCATGCTTCAAGTGGCTCAAAATAACAAACTAGGCTTAAGCAATACCTAAGCAATTATCCCTCCATTAGGCCACACATTACACTTAGATACCAATAAACCTTAACCAAATATGGAACCCTTTTAAACACTTTAACACAAGGTCCTCATTCCTTATATATGTTTTAAAATTCATATAATAATCCAAGTCACTCACTCACCTTATGAAACCTCTTTTAGCCCTCAAGCCTTCAATAGTTCCCATGGAGACCTAATTTACCTTCATGAAACACTTTAAGCCACTATGGTCTAGATGGAATTTAACAATGATCCAAAACAATTAAAATATTTTAATTTAATCCTCTATGATAATTACCCATTCTTAAGAAACATCAAATCATTCTCTCATATTTTGAAACCTCCATTAGGTCTTAAAGACCTATTAGGCTTAATTAGCCTGGAAACACTGTCTTCACAAATGAGGCTTAAAGTAACTATATATAAAATTTCCAAGCACAATATACATATGGATGGAAATATAGAGACCTCAGGAACATCATCCAATCCATAAAAAACCTTAATTAATCCTTTAAATGCTCATAAACACCACTGCAAGAATCTTACTCAAACCTACAATAATTATAGTCAACAAAAGTCAACTTTGACCTGTAATAACTACATCCATATAGATAGTCAAAACTCTAAATCACTTTGATGATGATATACATGGAGTATAATTCATTTTTATTTTTATGCCAACAAGTTTTGATCAATATTTTGACTTCTATAATAATTTATTTTCACTCTAGTTTATTCAGAAAAAACACAGTCAACAACAGTCAACTCTCATGTGCAATAAATGAAATTTTATGACTAGTCAAACCTCCTAATCAATTCTATTGTATTTCCCTTAAATTCTTATACCAAATTATTTTTTCACCACCATCAAATTCATCCATTATCAAAAGTTTTAAACAAAATACTACTGACTAGTTTTCCTTTATAAATCCAAATAGTTGAATTCCAACGGTCACTTTTTAATGCAAATTTGACTATGGAAATTAGTGAAATTTGCCTGGGAGACCAAATTTTCACTACCATAACATTTACTAGACATCATGCTAATACCTTAAATTTAGAACACATGATCTAGGCACAAATATAAATAAACCCATGTTACCACTTTCTTCCAACATCTTCAACATGTGTAAATGCTGATGTCATCAATATGCTAACTCAAGAAGTTATACCAAATTGACTAAGATAACCTATACCTTCACAATACTACTCTAATGAATTATTTTCACTTCCACAAGTATGCCTAGCACTTTTAACAACTCATTTGACCCCTCAAACATGGTCAATCACCTTAAAGACCTGGATACATGATATGCACTCTCAAATCCACTTGGAACCTATCATTTTGTCATTAATACATTATGTACTAAGATCACCTTGACATTAATAACAATCAATGCATCTTAAGACCATTCTCAACAAATATTTCTAACATTAATAATTGAGAAGAGATGAACAACCTTATTTTTGATATTGCACATGAAAAAATGCACCAATGGTATGGGAAAACCATGATGACTATTATGTTATATGTGTAAGGAATGATATAATCACAAGTGCAAGAATTAGTGCATTATGATATGGAAGATAATAATAACACTATTTGCAATGAGCATAGTGATCTAGACACAAGAACCAACAATAAAGACAAGATAAAAAGAGGCATTCATAACAATGAAAAGCATGTAATCAAAATAGACAAGAAAGTGAAAAATCAACTATACAAGTGATTAAATAGTAAACAAGTATGCCAATGACTATTTAAACAATAAATGGCTTTTTGAATGTCCTTGGTTAGAGTAGAGCTATTTGGTATATGATATCCTTGACAATGTTGAACCATTAGATGAGTAATCTTCATAAGGGATGACTAGGGTACCTAACTAAGGACAAGGATTTATATTATTTTATTTAATTTATTTATTTTTTATTTCTATTTTGTGATGTTTTTGGATTTTGTGATTTTTTTTAGAAGGGATACTAGCAAAGGGAAAACCTGTTCTAGTACCATGGAAGGAAGAGGTAGTAGATGGAATAGATATATTATGGATGGAATAAGGATGAATAAGAAGGATAATAATTAATACAATAACTTTAAGGAACATGTGACTAAAGAATGAAGTGTCTACTCATCAAAACAACATTTTATGGATACACAAATATGTTTCCAATAACATGTCTCAAGACATTTCCATTTCCTTATCGAAGTCAAAATTGGGAATAAGGATGATGGTATGATGGAAAGGCTTGAATAGGTAAGGATGGGTTTGGGATAAAATAGATAAGGATGATTTTGGATAGATAAGGATAGTTTAGATTAGGTTTAGAATTAAATGG
Source organism: Torreya grandis (assembly GCA_037957365.1). NCBI lineage: Eukaryota > Viridiplantae > Streptophyta > Pinopsida > Cupressales > Taxaceae > Torreya > Torreya grandis. The sequence continues at coordinate 964,826 of JARHVA010003791.1, forward strand.
ATAAGGATGGGTTTTAATAGGTCTATGATGGGTAAGGATGGAGAGATGATTTAAAATACATAAGATTGAAATGGAATGAGGTTCCCTAAAGTGTAGGATACTTGTAGACAACTGATTATTTTACTCATGATGTTAGAAATTGGTTTTCATCATGCTACTTGCTTGAGGTGCTAGAGATATGATTTTCACATTTGGATGCTTTTATTTCTCTTTTTCCTTTCTTTTTTTTTTTCATTTTTATTTTCATTTTTTTGTTTTTTACATCTAAATTATAAAAGGGTTTTAGATGAACCATGTTGACCCCTATGGATCTTTTAGTTATGTTCTTTAGATGTATCTTCAGTATCTTCTTTGATTTTTAAGTTGACTTCTTCTAGATTTACCAAGATATCATCATAGCCCTTATGATAGAGGGTGCTACCAAATAAGGTAAAGAGGATGGTATGTTGGATGAAGGATGTGTGTTGAGTGAATTAGGGGTTTGGAGGGAGGGAATGATATTGTGTATAAGTATAGGTGTCATGATGTGAAGAGTGATTAAGACTAATAATATTGCATTCAACAAGACTAAGAGTAGTTGCATGTGGGATGATTTGGGAGTTCAATGTTACTTTAATGGTGTCTTAAATATATGACGGGGATCCACCATGAAACTATACTAATGTAGTGGGTATATTAATTTTCTCATCCATTGGTGCCTTAGAAAGGTTTTCACCAAGGGATTGTTCTTGATTATTTTGATTGGGATTTAGATTTGGATAGTCCCATAGTGCCTCAAAGAGGTTTTCAATAAGGAACTTATATTTTTGAGTTTTTGTATTTTGATTTGGATTGGGATTAAAATTTGGATTTAGATAATCTAATAGTTCCTCAAATAGGTTTTCACTATGGGATAATAATTTCATATTTGGATTGTAGGATTCATATCAATTGAGGAACACTTGTTGTTCCTCAAAATATGTAGATATTTCATTATGTCTTCTAGTTGGAGGCCAACTAAGAATTTTGTGATTATTTGATCATCATGGGAGGAAAATAATGGTAAGTAAACTTGTTGGTCTTGATTGATGGGTGAGGAATATTGAGTTAAAAATGGAAGAATGGATTGGCTATGTTGATGAAATGAGTGGTGGAAACATGATCCTTATAGGAACTATGAATGGATCATGTTTTGATTATGGATGAACTTTACTTTAAAATTGTAAAATTATCACTAACATATTTGCTTTCATTTTCAAATGGTTTTTAGGTGATGCAATCAAATACATTGTTTACTTCAAAATGGATGGGTTATAGAATTCTTTGTTCATAGATTTTGTTGTCTATAAGTATCTTTGTAACTTGGGGTGTATATTATGGAATGATGGGGGATTTTATGTGTGATAAGAGGTTATGTGTTTGGCCAATGGGTGGTAGGCCAAGTTTATTAGATGAAGATTTGTCTAAGATAGGATCTTGGTTAGAAACGGGCTCGTAGTAAAAAATGGGGTCTTTTCCAAATATGGGATCTTGGTCAAAGATAGATTTTTGGTTGAAGATAAGATCTTGGTTGAATATAAGATCATAAAATATAGGTTCATTTAAAATTAATGGTATAACCTCTTTGTCAAACATGGGTTGATTAGCTATGGATTTGTTGAAAATGGGTAGATCACATGGAGTTTTCTAAAAAATGGATGAAATGTTATAAACTTGACTTGGAAGTAAAGTAGCTGGATTATGCTCTAGGAAGACATTTTGGCATACCCCCAAACTATGTTTTTCATATGTAGATACACTTAGATATACCTTAATGTACCCTTTATCAATCAAATCTTGGATATAATACTTTATTCTCATACAATCATTTATGGAATGACCTTGCATTATGTGGCGGTATTCATAATATTAATTATCTCTATACCACTCAAGTTTTGGAACATTTTCATCAAAGTATTTCATGTTAAGTAACATGATCATGTTTTTGGTGACCAAATTTTAAAATACATCATCATATTATTCTTCTAAAGGAGTGAATTTGCATTTTTAGTTCTCTTAACTAGGTTGACTGCTAAAAATGGTAGTGTTTTTAGTAGGTTGGGTTCATATACAAATAATATTTTCAAACTTTATAAATTAATGATGATTTATCTCTTGTAGGAACCCATCGAGTCTTAATCTCTTTGAGTGCATGACTAAAAGGGTGAATCAGGAAAGGGGCGGGTACACCATTTATGCTTTGCAAGATTATTTTCCCCTATACCACCACTTGCTATCTACACAATCATCTCATAAACACTTCCCTAAGATTTGTCTCCTTACACACTCCTCCAAGTAATTTACTACATTTCTTAGCCATACATAAGCCTAATACCCTTTTTGACATTTATGAAATAATTTCATCTTGGTATGACCCTAGTTTCTAATTGATATTTGCATGTTACAGGTCTAGGTTGGCCTTGGCTGATCGAGACTAGGACCTAACTTGTTTTTGTCAATTATTGATATAGAGATGAATTTGGATAACCCTATTAGCTAAAATTTCATAAAGGTTTAGGGTTATATTTATTTATGTATACACATCCATTTACATCATTTAAAAATGGAGAAAAAGAAGAATATTATATTGTGCATGTCTTATCCATCATTCTACTTGAGGATCATTCCTTAGGGTTTTAATACTTTGTTTAGAGATATGGATAAGTATTTTGGATGAATTATATTTTCTATCCTTATATACCACAACAACCTCTTGTGAAGCACTTTGGCCAAGGGAGAGATTGAGGCTTGACAAGTTTGTCTTCAAATGCAAGAACTCTCAACTTCGTTCTTCCTTTGTTAAAGTAGATATATTAGTATTTGTAATTCTCTCTCATAAATTAGGATTTCATATACATTGATTTGAGTATAAATATTCTATGCATGTTTAATTTTTATGTTTATTACCCCCACTTTGTGCCACAAGCTTTGGTGAGCACTAGATTAGACTTTACTTTACTTTGCATGTATTTAGTGAATATGAAAACATAGGAACTAAATAGGGTTATTTCATGGTGTTTATTGACTAGAGGCTTTTGAATCCTCTCTAGTGATATTATTATGGTAAGAGACCCCTCAGTTATGTCTAGTGGATCTATCCTGGTCATGACCCTAAGTGTCTAAATGTATCAACAAATAAAAGTGTAAGTAGGATTTATCTTCTCCGAGATAGGATTGATTAATAGGTCAGTTATATTTTTAGTTCTATACATTTTGGTGAACCTGACATAAACCAAATCCTTGTAGTTTTTATTTCATATATTTATTTTATCAACATATTATATATTTTTATTTTTTAGTACTATATCGAGCCTGTCGATATAGTTTTAGTAGTCTATGATTAGGTTTTACACATAGTAACTCCAAAATGAATTTTTTATTTTTGTGTAGGTCTTCTCCAAACATAGGTGACAAGATCGATCAGCTCGACATAGTCTTCTTATTCAGTTACAAAATTGCATACATATTTGATCTAGTTGACTTTGTTCATAGTTCTCTTTTTCAGCATATAGGTTTACAAACATAGTTGAGCCAGTTGACTCTATTCATAGATTATTTTATAGCATACAGGTTTTGAAGACTTCATCAACCTAATCAAATTTATTCATAGAATATTTACATAATCATTTTAGAAACAAAACAAAAATTTGAAAACTAAACATCTTCACAACCCCAAGGTTCATTCTTAGATTTTCTGTCATTTTAATTTTTCATTTATATTATTATATTTTATAATTTTTTAGTCTATAAAATTACAACCTTACATCAAACTAGGTTGACTAGATCGACACAATTCTATAGTTTGTCTTTTATCTAAAAGACATAGTTGACCTAGTCAACTATGTTCTTTCAAATCTTACTTTCACAAAATAGTAACAACCCTTGTTGACTTTGTTATATATTTTTTGCATATAGTGTTACCTAAAATGACTCTCAACTCTTCATAATTAAAGGAATTAACCTATTTGCTAGTAATTAGTTCACTTTTCATTTCAATTGCTTACATGCCTAGAGTAATAAATATAGACTAATTAGGTCATTTTTTAATTTACCAATTTAGTCACACTATTTTTCTCTTTTTCACACACTTCCAAATCACTTTACACAAAAATGCATTTTAATATTTTTCTTCCCAAGATTTATCTACTTGGATTTCATCACCAAGGGGGACGATGACTTGGTTTTCTAGACAAATATAAACACATGGTTGATGGTATATATTGCAAAAGCACCCAACACCTTTATCACTATAGGATTGTGATGTGAGGGGACAGGCCCCAATACCATCACCAATATAGATCTCTTTCAACTTAAACTACCTAAAACTATCTATAGATTGATTTCTAGTTCTTTCTTACAACCAAATCCTCATCACTTTAATTTCAAAAATTATTATAATTTAACAACATTCAAGAATGACCACTTAGTTAGAATTTACATTCAATTTTGTTTCTTTCTCTCTGATCTTTGTACTTTGTATTGTAAAACTTGCACTAGCTAGCGTTAGTGCAAGGTTTATGCTATGTTTTCCAATTAGATCAATCACATTACTCTAATTGCTTGTGTGTTTAACTTTATTTTTTTAGATATTATCTTGAAAATTATTTCCCTATTTTTAGAACATTTTTGTCTCTATTGACACAATATCTTATAGACTATTGGTCTTGTTTACCTTTAGTACACAATCACTCTGTCTGATTTGTATCTTTTTAAGCCTATTAAGTTTCTCCCCTTGGAATACACAGTGGAACTATCTAATTATGTATATTTTTTTATCATGTTATGTTTCCTATCTTGTAGTACACATTAGACCTATCTGACTATGTCCTCTTTTCATCTTGTTTCATTTCCTATCTTGTAGTACACAATCAACATGTCTGATTGTGTCTTGTATTTATTTATTATTTTATAGAACACTATCGATTGGTTTGATTTTGTATTTTATCACCTGATTCTTTTTTTTCAATTTTTATCCTCTTTCCTTCATCATGAATTTCCTATTTGAGGATAATATAGAGTTAAATCAGGCAGACATGATGAATTTTACCAATCCTAATAGGTTTCCTAAGACACATCTTATGGATCCCACCTTAGATGAAAGCAATGTCCATGTTTCCACTTGCATTACTAATTGTGGAACTCCTCCCCATTCATCCTTAGTTTTTAATCCTTTGTTTTACCTATAAAATAAGCAAGATTTATAGTACACAACTAAAATGATTTTCTTCATCAATGAATTTACTCAACATAGATGAAAAGACACTTCAACTATTTATAGTCTTATGATAGGTTTTCGAGTAGAAGAACTTCATTCATCCTCCCCTACCTTATCTCATAGAATTGGGGGAACCATTTTCTTCATATGTCAACCTTTTCCTTCTATTATGTCTCCTTCACACACCATAACACATTCTTTTATGACTTCTTCAACCTCCATGCCAAGTATCTCTACTACTATGGTAGGTTCAACTTCTAGTAGGCCTCATCAAAAGACCCTTCCCCTTAGCCACACCACTAGTGAATATTTTTATACAAATTCTTACCATGATACTATTACTTCTTTTGATACTAATGCTTCTCATACCACTAGTGTGATGCATGCTAATAATGCAAATAAATCCATTAGTACTAATACTAATGCATCATACTCTGCACACACTAGTCAAAATACTACCTAAACTAACCAATGCTTATTACAAACCCTCAATAAAATTCATAATTTTCAAACCAATAACATAAATTAAATGATGCAGATGTAAAACTATCTCATTAATCTTCAAAACCAATCTCAATAGGTTTCATGGGGAGCACAAAATCCGAATGCCCTCACACCCCCCTTACGGATTCCCATGGTAACCTTATCCCTCAACCACCCATCATTAAGAAAACAATCAAAAATCTAAAAAAGGGACCTCTTATATCTCAAATTACTAATATTGACATATGAGGTATCATACCCATGATCACCTATAATGGGTCCGCCAATCCCACATTACATTTAAGGACATTTGGTAAGCTTTATATATATTGTTTCAAACTTATTACCTTTGTCACTACCAAACTATTATCTAAAACACTCTTAAGAGATGTTTTAGATTGGTACAATCAATTAAAAACCCATTTTATCACTAGCCTTGAAGACTTGGTTAATCTACTAGTCCAAGAATTTCAAATTAGTGATCTTCCTGAGAACAACTTAGCTCACTTTATAAATTGAAAAAAAATTGAAATTGAAATGGCACAAACCTTCATCAAATGATGGAATAAACTATCTAACAAATGTGAGCATAATATGGTAGATGAAAACCTCTTCCACCTATTTATTAATGCTCTCTACCCTAAATTATGATATTGGGTTAGGACTCTCTCTTCAATAACTTTGTAAGAAGCCCTAGACCAAGTTAAGCGACAAGAATTCTTGATGCATTAATTTGAAACATCTCAACCTAAAATGGGCACTCATATAATCATTAAAAAAAAACCTTCATATAACTAATAAAGTTATTACTAATACCTATGATACTATTCATAACATTCAAGCAATCATTCCAAATAACATTATGGAGCATGCTCTCCCTTTAAATAACACTCCTACTCCTACATATTCTTAACCTAAAAAAAATAATGTGCACAAACCATTATCCTTATCCAAGCTTCAAAAGTGTATTCTAAGACCTCTACCACAATATCTTCACCCCACTCATCCAATGAAATAATGGTATGATCCAAACAAATTTTGTTCGTTTCATGCAATTTGGGGCCACTTTCATGATACTTGTAGATAATTATGCAATCTAACTATGTATTTTCTTCTTGGTCTAAATTTTGATCATGAAACACTTATGCACAAGTGTCAAAAAGAATATGAGATAGATTTAAAGCCTATGAAATGAAAAATAAAAACCAAGCTTTAAATCAAGATAATGTTCATCTTTCTATATACCTACATGTAACATCAATTACACCTAACTATGATGATGGTTATCCCTTAGATGACCCATTTTTAGCTAGGCTTGTCTAGGCTAAAAATGCCAAAATTCTTTGATATTGTACTTTATTTCAATATTTTCATTCATCTTTTAGCATTACTTCCTTTATAGTATCTAATTCTAGTCTTCTTATTTATTGCATGGTAGAGATGGAGTGCTCATATGGTACACCTCTAGTTACAATATATGCCATCAATAAAATGTTCATGGATCACTCTATAATAGGCCCTTACCATTTTTCTAGATACCAAGATCCTTGTAGTTTGATTCCCCCAGAGATGCTATCTATTATTCTTAAGCCTTCTGTGTGACTAGCCTCACCTTTAGTTGAGCTTCATATGGTTTATTCTCCTAATTTGCCTTCAAATGAGCCCAACTTAGTTTATATTCTATCCCTACCTTCCCTTAGTAATTGACTTATTCCTTTACCTCAGATTGATCTGATGCGTGCCCAATGGGTTGAATAACCTTATTGTGATATCCACAAATTTACCAGTCATTGAACCAAAGATTGTCAGTTATATCATCCATCCCTAACTTCTCCTTCCACTTATTTAGTTATTAGACCCACAAATTATTTCTTACATGGAGAAGATGAACACTCTTCCACTCATTGACATAAAATTAGGTAGTATATTGACACATTACATCGTACCATTACTTAGCCCAAAGATAAGGCTATACCTCCTCCTAAGTTATTACGTAAGTATATCCTTAAATATGGAGAGAGATACTATCTTTGGCACTAGTTTGGTACACATCATACTAATCACTATTGTAGTCTCTACAAACACCTTCATGATCACCCATATTTGACACCTGCACCAGTTATTCCTCCTTCCATAGGTCACACAGGCATGAAGGCTCTTCCTTCTCCATAGATGACACTTCCTTATCATACTACAAATACTATTCCCATTAAGACACCTATTCATCTCATTGAGTATCCTATGCATAAGATACCTCATTAGCACTATCATTCATCCATAGATACATTTTTAATTGAGTATCTTTAGAAAGAAGTATTTGCATAAATTTTGATGAGGATTAGTAAGAATTTGGTTTCTATTAGGATCTAGATTCATAGAGATGTTTTAGATGTCATGGATAGTATTTGTGGTCAAATTTACCAATATTTGTGAACACATCATGGTGTTATTTCACGTTTTTCTACATTATGATTTTATATTAGATTTGTGATCCATTTTTATATATCTTATACACTTGACTATGTATCAAATTTGGTTTCACCTATCTATTTTACATGGATAATTATATTATGCCTTATGTATTTTATATGGTTTTATTTACTTTCCTCTTTATTATGGATTCTCATCATTATTTTCATGATTTCACACTTATATTAATGAGTTCACTTATTTCATGGATTCTTTTTCTTTTACAATGATTGTTTACTATCTTATCTCACATAAAACTCAGATAATTATTATTGTGACTTGGTTATACAAACCCTAGTTCCCTTAGTAATCTTTCTTTACCATATGATCAATTAGAAAATAAGATGTCTCTTTGTACTTCTATTTATCGATCTACTTTAGATCTCCCTTTATTCCTCTATATTCCTTTCACATACTAAGCATACATATAGTTGAACTTTGAGATTACATATTGTTTCATAGGTAAGCCTAAGTGTTTAGTCTATCATATCTTTGGATACTTAGTTCCTCTAAACCAAAGTATAAAGCTCATTCGAGGTTATCACTTATATCACTCATCTTGGTTATTCCAAATCCATATGGATTAGGAATCATAAAATCCATAAAAATTTAAAATCCAAATAATTTAAACAAAAGGCAATGATTCAAAAGGAAACATACAAATTCAAAATTCAAATCACATTAAAAGATGTGATTCATAGCAGATCTCCTATTTATAATCGAATCTCAGACTTTAAATTTGGCCTCATGATGGATTCAAGGTTTATTGGGGTGTGGTAGGCTAGAAAATTAGGATAGGATAATAAAAATATATATTAGTTTTACCTACTTTCTCACACAAGTACTCAATTTTGGTAGTAGATCGACAACTCTATAAGAGGTCCTAAATAATGAGGAACATGTTGTGGGAAGGTAGGTCCATTTTATTTTTCTTGTTTATATAACCAATATGGGTCGATCTTAGTATCTCACTTATTTTATTATATAGATTTGTGTTTATTTTGAGTAGGTATTCTTTGTATTTTGATGGTATGACTCTTATTGTATCTCCTTTGTACACATTATGCCTCATGTTTCCTAAGGTCTTTTCATAGACACCTCTATCATGTTTTTAACATTCCCTCTTTCATTTCAACATTCTTAATATTTTCCCTTGAGAAATATTGTTTTTTTTTAATTGATCATTCCCCCTATGGTTTCCATTTGTGAGTTACAGTGTAAGACCATAGATAAGACTAGGCTCTCCTAAAAAATTACCACAATAAAATATTTCCTTATTACCATTCACCTCATTGGTATTCCCTTTGTGAGTTGTAGTGCAAGACCATGGATAGGACCAAGCCCTCCTCATAAATTACCACATTATAAAATATATTTTAAAATAATTCCCATAGTTATTTCCACCTTATTGGTGTTCCCTTTGTGAGTTGTAGTGCGAGACCATGGATAGGACCAAGCCCTCCTCATAAATTACCACATTATAAAATATCTTTTAAAATAATTCCCATAGTTATTTCCACCTTATTGGTGTAAGACCATAGATAATACTAGGCATTCCTCACAAAATATTCCAATACCCAATTCATACTATAACCAAGTTACAATGAAATTACATGTGTCAAATTTGAGATAAGTTGTGTTCTATTATGAGTTACATGTCATTGGAATACTTCCCATCTTTATTTGGTATGTTTTATACTTACTTCATAAGTCTTTCACTTTTATCTTCTTATTTTTTGATTGCATGTATGTTTACAACCATTTCATAAAATTTATCATACTTCCCAACTTGAACTAGTGTGATTAATTTGATTTCCACTTACATTTTGTTTTAATTTTCATACTTCTAAGCTTGATTTAGTATGATTGATTGAATTTATTGTTTGTTTGTTCTTTATACCATTGATTTTCATGTGTATTTCATTTTATTACAAAATTTCATACTTCCCAATGTGATACAATGTAATTTAAATTGTTTTAGTTTGGTTATTATATTTTACATTTTTTGAAAAAAATTGTTACCCTTGTTACCATATTTGGTTTATTATATTTATTCGTCTTTTATTTACACATTAATTATACTTTTCCAAATCATATTTGCCCTTTTGTTTTTAACCATGTATGTGTATCACATCCTTATAGAAAAGAAAATATACATCACATATTGCCTATAACATATACAAAAAAAGATATATACATGTTCTAGAAAGGAAATATATCCCTACATCCACATCCAAATCAGGTACAACTCATAATATCAATGAACTATCAATACACACACACACACACACACACACACACACACACACACACACACACACACACATAATCATGTTTTTTATACAATACAAGTACACAATGTAATAGCTATAGTTCTAAGGTTATGCTCCATCCTATCTATTATATGGCCTAGACACACTACTCATCAATGCCTATGATTGACCCTTATGAATGGTTCACTATAAAGAGGCAGTCTAAGATCTCAAGCCAATAACTTATCCCTCTGAATTAGCCACTTGCGCCTATACCTATTTGAAATGGATAATGATTTCCATGTGCATGGCTCTCTCCTATGTTAAGACCTACTAGACTTGAACCTCTCTAGTTCCTACCCATTTTGGTAGCTTTAACATATCACATCACACATGTAGTTTTCATACAACCTCTCCCACTAGTTTAAACTAGCTTGCCTAATTTGGGGCAAATAGAACCATAAGATCATCCAAAGTGGTAGGGTTGTATGAAAATAACACCCCATCTAAAATGTCATGATGTATGGTCATATCCAAGGTTCCTTATCTGACATCCTCTGTCATAGGATCTGCAAAATAAAAAACTATATATACCTCAAATCAAATATATATCAAATCATCTATCTACCATAATAAATGATGCAACAAGTGTTCTATATTAAAAACATAAATCAAATATAACTATTTATCACCACTACTAGTATCACTGACCATAATATTACCATCTACTCACCCATTGAGCACCTCCTCCATTAATTGAATTTATACCATTGAAAATCTAGGAGTCACCATCTGATCCCACCATGGTCCTCTCCTTATTGTCCTCTTTATAGACCAACTATGTCTTAGAATTATTTTAGGACCCCCCTACATGATAGCTAGCACCTACATATTATTTCATCGATAGTGTTTCTATCTTTGGTGAGCTTAAAATGGATATTGTTGCCTTTATTGTAGTCTTTACTATGCTCTTTCATCCCCTAAATCCAAATTTATGATGTCATTTCCTCTTGGCCCCACTACCTTATGTTGTCATGATTGATTATCCCATGAGATAGATCAATGACGCCTAATCACTGGTATCTCAACAAGTACCCCTCTGTCACATCTCCCTCTCAGTTATCTAGTATGTCATGCCTGATAAGAAGGCACTATTATAGGGGTTATTGAATTTATAAGTCCCAACTGTCTAGGTACACAATCCACTAGATGAGGTTATACTCATGAAGTATCATGGCCCATGATCTACACATGTGCCAAACCTATAGAAATGATAGCCCAACTCATCTATATGGTAGCTATGTGAGTGTATAGATGCCACACTATCTACCCTTGTGTGATATTTTATAATGGTAGAATATGGGGCATGGCCTAAGCTATATGGTCCTACCTCTATCGAATGACCTGAGGTAACATATCATCAACTTCATGAGGAAACCCAATCGATCAATATATAGGGAATCTTGAATGTATCTATGTACTCAAAAGAATAATAGGTCCCATAATCTTCCTTAGAAAAACATCCCATACATATCATGCATGAGTTTAACCTAGAAGATAGAAACAAGATCATATAACCCTTCCTGACCCAAAATTGACTAACACAAGGCTATTTCATATAGCAGTACCTTACCATCTAACTTGGGACACAACACTTATGTTATCATAAGTCTTATCACATCCTTTTGTATATCTAGAATGGCCATGAGATAAACATTGAATAAACTCATGTGTAACCTAGGATAGATCCTATTCGAGCATGTAGCCCACTGGAATAAGGCTTATCTATCATCCTCTAAATCTGGTGTATCACAAATCACTATCATCTCACCTATAAAAAGTTAAAGTAATGCGTGGACATCATCTGAGGTGATTACCACCTCTATGGTATCCCCCTCCACCTCCACCAAAAAATTTTGGTCAATCATTCTCATGCTCTTAGGAACATGACAATGAGATCAACACTCATATGATTCTGTCTCATCTCCACAATACCTTTGAATCCCAAAGTGACCAATTTAGCCCTATCCACTTTTACCAACCACTCCAATAGATATGGTATCCATGATGCATCCACTAGATTCTAAATTCTCTGACATCTCTATAATGTATTAGATATCAATGTCATAATAATTAACATACATTCTTCAATATTCTAAAAAAATTACATATTAACTACTTCATTAGCTTGCATGATTTAATTTTCTAGTTTTTTATTTTTTTACACTATCAACCTATTTGATACTAAATCATCCCTTTTTCCAGTTCAAGCATACTCTATCGACCCTCTTATACATAGTTGACCTCTTTTAGCAAATTATATTAGCCACATAGTATAAACTAAATCAGTCCGAGGTTACTATGTTGGCCATCTTTCTGTTTCAAACTATATCAGCCTACTACTACGTAGTTAACCATCTTTAGTGATATGATATCAGCCCATTGCTATGAAGTTATCCACCTATTTTTATCTTGCCTTGTAAACTGAGTTGATAGGGTTGACACTATTCTTTGTTTGTAGTGATTTTTTATCCATTTATCATAAATGCCTTAGGCATTTATTGGTCTAATCCTTTCCTACCTAGTACCCCATTATACCCCTATTCTACCTAAAAATTTCCAAGGGTCAATTTTAGTGTCTAGATTTTGACTACCATCTAATTTTATACATTTTGATTAATTTCAATTAAAATCACTCAAAATTTTGAAATTAATTCTTTCTTACATGTGTTATACCCACTATGATTGCTATGCATCCTCCACATCATAGTTGTCATCTCCTCACCATGGTTGATCTCTATGCTCAAATTGGGTCTCTTAGATTACTATTTTTGTAGAATACTAAAATAAAAAATGAATTGATTTTCACCCTATTTATATTTACTATTCAAAATTATTTACCTACCAAATATTTACAATCATATTTCATTTTTTGACTAGCTCTTTTTTTAAACCGTAAGATGTTCTGGAATCCTAAAATAGTAGAGAATTTTCTCACATATTACATATAGATTTTGATTTTTTTTAAATTTTTTTTTTGTTCCTTTGCACTAATTTATACAGGTTTTCCTAATGTTTCCTACATTGGACACCTTCATATTTCTTTCACTTCATTCCCTGTCTACATCACTAAGGTAAGTAAAGGTATGTATTTTTCAATTCTATCCTTTTATTTATCTTATTATCTTCTTATTGTAATTTATTTAGCTTCAGTGTTGTGTTTTTGTATGATTTTTCTTGAAGCACCATCCCCTATTTCACCTACACGATACGTGATGAGATTCAGGTGGTGTATATGCATACATAAAATATTTTCAAACTTTATCAATTACTGCTGCTTTCTATCTTGTAAGAACCCATCAAGTCTCAATCTCTCTAAGTGCACTCCTTAAAGGGTGCATCAGGAAAGGGGTGGGTAGACCATTGATGCTTCATAGGATTTTTGTCCCATATACCACCTCTTGCTATATACAAAACCATCTCCTATACACTTCCCTAAGTTTTTTTTCCTTCCTTACACACTCCTCCAAGTAGTTCACCACTTTACTTATCCCCTACCTAAGATTAAAACCATTTTTGACATTTATCGAACAATGTTAGCCTGGGTCAACCCTATATTCTAATTGATATTTTCACATTACAAGTCTAGGTGGACCTTGGCCAACCTAAACTAGGACCCAACTTATTTTTATCAATTAATAATACAGATTCAAATTGGGTTGACCCTGTTGGCTAAAATTTTGAAAAGGTTTAGGGTTAGAGTCAACTATTTATACACATCAATTTCCATCATTTATATAGGGATAAAAAGAAGAAGAATATTATATTGTGCATCTACTTATCCACCATTTTACTTGAGGAGCATTGCTTAGGGTTTTAATACTTATTTGGAGATACATATATTGTCCTGTGGTAAAGTCTTTTGGATACATAGAGAATTTTTTAGCATAGGGATGAATTATCTTAGCTATCCTTACATACCATAACAACCTCTTACAAATCACCTTGGCCAAGGGAGAGATTGAGGATCTATAGGTTCTTATTCAAAGGTAAGTATTCCTAACTTTGTTCCTCCTTTGTTAAAGTAGATATATTAGCATTTATAATTATTTCCCATGCATTAGGATTTCTTATACATTGACTTATGTATAGATCTATGCATGTTTTATTTTTATCTTTATTATCCCCACTTTGTGCCTTAGGCTTTGGTGAGCACTAGATTAGACTTTACTTTATTTTGAATGTATGTAGTAAATATGAAAACATAAGACCTAGCTAGGGTTATTACATGGTATTAGTTGACTAGAGGATTTGGAACCATCTCTAATGATATTATTGTGGCAAGAGACCCATTAGTTAGGTTTAGTTGATACATCTTAATCATGACCTTGAATGTCTAAGTGTATCAACAAATGAAAGTGTAATTAGGATTTATCTTCTCTATGATAGGATTGATTAAAAGGTTAGCTATATTTTCCTTTATATATAGGGTACTTTGGATTAATTATAGATTTAGATATTGAGTGATGCTAGATTCTAGGGGTGCTAGAATTAGATTCCCTGTGCTAGCATAGTGAGGGATGTTTGGATCAAGGCTATAACTAGTGGATGAAAGACTTGGTTGAGTTTAGATAATAGGGTTACTAGTGGTAGGTTGATATGGAATGGTTTGGGTTTCAAAATCAAGAGGAAGATTAACCCCTAGACATAAGGCTTGTAACAAGACCTCTTTCTTGTTGGTTATAATATAATATGTGATTTGAGAAGGGGGAAAAATGGATCTAGGGATACATTCCTCATATTTAACATTGTCCTTGATTTTGTGGATTTCAATGTGGTGTCTATTGTGACTTAACACACACACACACACACACACCCCATTTTAATATTCAAATAGGGACCCACTATTGATTGAATATACTTATTTGGGGTCCTATGAAACTTATAAGTCTTTGACATTGATTTTGATAAGATTTAGCCTAAGGTGTTTCCAGACTTAAAAACAGTTTCAAAACACATGAGAAAAAAAAATCAAAGATGTGTATAAGAAATATTCATAATCTTTATATTTTTCCTTTCATCATCCTTTAAATGAAAATTTTATGTAAATAATGGGTTTTCAACTTAAATAATAACTAGGTTGATGTTTTATGTTCTATTTTATTCGATGTGCTTAGGTTTTGTCTTGAATAGGATATCATGTGATCATTTTTTTTTCTTGATTTAACCTTTAAGATACATCTAAGCTCATTTGATCTTATTACATGTCATAATATCACTAATCTAGAACCCAAGTGGTGAGCACAAGTCACCTAAACAATAAAAAAAGTGAGAGTTATCCATGTGAAATCATCCCACTCACCTGAAGATGACACTATCAGGGTTCATTATATGATCATTCTAGGTAATAAGATAAGTTTTATCCATACACGTCATAATCCCACTCACCCAAAGATGACATTAGTATATTTCATTATACAAGCATTCTTGGAAAGCAAAAAAGTAAAAGACATCCATGTGTCACGATCCCATTAATTATGGTATTGGTATACTGTATGGGTATAGATATAAGATTTATGTATGTTAATAAAAATTTATAGATGGATCAATATATGATAATGAATTTTACACTACAGGAAAGTGGATCATATGGATATGTCCACATGTCATGATCCTACTAACATGCAACTAGGAGAATAACATACAACATACTAGATTGTAGATGTAGGCAAAGTAGTAATATGTAACCACATCTCTCATCCACACAACTAAATAATAAATACATAAATTTTATGTTAAAAATTCATAAAAAAGGGACATTTTTTTATATTAAACTGAAAAGGCACCTGGGAGGAGGAAAAGGAAGCTACATGGTAATAAAATACACAAAAACTAGCATTACAAAATCACAATTCAATAACAAAAGTAATTTTTTTTTTGAAATAATGTCATTATTTCCATTAATTCACATGAATTGAAGACTTTGTTCATTCAATTATCAAAGCTAGTAAATTTAATGAAATATAATTTGATCTACATTGCTTGTTTTAATCACAGTGCCTCTTAGCTGCCAAGTGAGAATCATGAATTCAACCTCCATAGGGAACAAGAGATTATAAACTTATCAAAGAGTAATAAGTATTCATTATTGAGTCCCAATGTCATTATCATCTCATAATCCTCCTCATTTTGCATATTTAACTATTAGGCCAACTGAATATACATATACAACATTAGATTCACTAGCACTCAATCATGATTTCAAACACTATTTTACAATTTGGATATAATTTAATGTTGTGTAACCATATAAGGTATAATAAAAACTCTCTATTTTCACACAATGATATAGAGATGACCTTTTAGCATTAACGGTAGTTGGCCTAGAATATGTTATAGCTAGGACAAAGGTAATAACCTATATTGACTTGCTATATAATTTATTTGTAAATGGGAACATCTCTAGAAAAACAATCAATTTTTGATTTAACCATACTCATGTAGCCTACATGAGTGGAAATGCATTCAAAAGGTACTTTAGGATCCCTTTCCCATATATGACATATGGGCAGGGTATGGTTAATTCATGGCTATTTGTAATCAATATCCCTAGAAAATTGTAATAATGGGCTAGAAACCCAAGCAACTTTGTGCTTTAAGACCCTTTTTATTCTATTCCCATAGTCTCCTTCAAACCAAGATTAAGGATTTTTATGTCCCTATTAAATATAATATATGACTTCCCAAACATTTCTCATGTCAATGAGGTATGGGTTCAATTATTATATATATCCCGAATTTTAATAAAATGATTTCCCTAGGGATGATAATCAACTTCAATTTGATTCATCAAATCACTAATAAAAGAATCTTACCATATGGAAACTTCTACATGATGTCTTATTTGGTAGATGTTATGACTGCAATAATACATTCAACTTTTGAATAACCCTGATAACTATCTACATAGTATCTAAAAAATATGATTTATGAAAAGTTTAACATCTTCCATATTCAAAAGTTTAGGAAGTAAATAAAAAGGATGACAGAGACATTTTACCCTTTAGTGTACCAGTTTATCTATGGGAAGAACATGCCTAGATTATCAAATCCCATAAAGAGAACTATTTATAAAATGAGTAATTACTGGTTCTATCCTAAGTGTTTCATAATTAGGATATAAGGTAATAAGGCTCACCTCCTATATTTAATATGAATCATAATTTAAAAATTAGTTGAGAAAGAAATTACCACTCAATTCACTAATAATGTTAATGTTCAGTTCTAAAATACTAAGAAAGTAATGATACACCCAAACCCTCTTAGCATTGGTCGAATCCAATATACAAGGTGGGAACATGTTCAATCCATGGGGAAAATCATGGTACATTATGTATTAAAATGGGCACCATTTAGACATTATAATCTTAGGAACAATGTTAGGGAACACATAAATAAATATGAGAATAAGGTAAGAATCAACTATGGGCACCAATTTTATAGTCATGATATTGTATTCATGAGTGCTGAGGATGATAGATAGGTTGTTACAAGGATACACAAAATAAACATGTCAATGATTATAGCCCAATATATCCAGTATGATCCTACAATTACTGAGGAAGATGTTAAGGTTATTGAAGGAGAAAAGTGGGTTTCTACGCTTGTCCATGAGCCCCCTCCTTAAATAGATACAAATATGTAAGAACAAGTAAGCCCATCTAAGGAAACAAATGTTGAAGAAAGAGCTGAGGTTTCCAAAGGCTTCCCTACACATTCAATGGCTATTACATCTCCTCAACATACAACAAGCATAAAGGGATCTACAAGGCCTAGTGGAGTAGTTGTGTTATTCTCTATGTTACCTCTACCTCCACTAACCATAGTACAAAAAGTAAGTCTTCCTAATTTACTTTCTCAAGTTCCTATTATTTCTCCTCCTAGGCAACCATCTTAAATCCCTATGATTCCTGTAGTGGTCACTACCATTACCACTTCCTTACCACCTCCTACCACTATAACCCCTTTATCTTCCACACCACCTTCTACACGGTCAGCCCTCATTACTCCTAAACCATTGATTACTTATAAGAGAAATTCCAAAAATCCTTCAATATCACCTCAAAAGGTGAAAATAGAAGAGAAATCTATAGAAGGTCCAAGGGAATAAAAGGATACAATAAGGGGCCAATGGAGATCAGATCCTATTGAAATATATGATATTTATGAAGAGGGCAAGAGATGGGAAACTAAAGAAGAATGGGTATCCAAAATAGACAGTTAAGAAAAATAATCATTTGAGAAATGCTGGGTGAAGAACATGGCTTACTAAAATCACAAAGTATTCTGATAAACACGTGTGTGAATTAAACTATTTTGTCTTTTGTATAATCTTGTATATGTATTTGGCCTATGTAAGAATAAGGATAAAGGGCATAATGTGAAGAGCCGCTCATTTTAGTCATATCAAAAGGTTGTAATGTGAAGAGATAACATTTATTAAAACTCTATAAATAGTTCTCAATTGTAATTGTATATGGTTTTGGTGTGATATATATTAATACATACTATTCTATAATAGTTTACCTATGTGTTTTTTATCCTTGTTTTATGCATAGTGTAGACTTTATTTGCCTTAGTCTATTAATTATATAATTATGTGCTGATTATTTAGATTAGAATAACTTGTGTTCCATTGTGAATCAATTTATTTGAGTTGGTTGATGAATATATTTAGTTTGAATATGGTATCAACTATGTCCTTTTTTAATTTCTAAACAAGATATCCCTAAATTAGCATGTTTTGAAGGGGTTTTAAGAACCTCTTCTAAAAATGGTGCAATGAGCATGGAACTTTGTTAAAATATGTTGGTATGGTTAATAGGATAAAGGGATATAGAGATGAATTGATGAAAGAATTCAAAAATTTGTTGAAGAGGAAGCAAGAAGAATAGGTAAAACTATGAAGGGAATTATTAAGGATCATATCTATGGTGAAACATATGAAATATTTTTGTATGAATTGCCTGAGATATTAGCTACTTGGTTATCCATATTGGAGTATTATTATTTCAAGCATGGAGGATAAAATTCATATCCTAGTTGAAGGAAAATTTAAATAACCTATGAAACGTAGACACTAATTGGACTCACATAGTATAATATTAGACAAAGACTACCATTGAAGAGTATATCACTAAATTTGTTTTATAATGCTACTTATCTTTTGAAGTTTCACAGGATCAATTTGTCAAGGAAATCCACATGAAGTTCCTTCAACAACTATCTACTCTAATTAATATTTTGGTTGTATAAAAGGCCATGGTGCCCATTCATATAACATGGATTAGTCACTTCAAGTGTTATGGGGATGTGTGTGATGTAAGAGTGAATGATGTGGATTTGATGAGATAAAATTAAACCTAAACCTAGATTAATAGAGGAAAAAATGAGCCATATTGAAAAGAAGATTCTAGGATTAGAAAGAGAACTGCAATAATAGAGAATATGGAACAAATTGAATAATCTAGACTTAACTGTGAATAAGCACATGAATAAGGTAGAATATACTAAATAAAAAGGAGCCTAGAGAGAGGCTTCACAAGGTGCGTGAAGTAGAGTAGATGTATATCGAGAAGGAAAAAGGCATGTGGAATAATAATATAGAGTCATGAGTAGTGAAGAGATGGCGTAGATTAAATAAGAAAAAGAAGGTAGAATTAAAATAGAGCAGTTAAAAAATAGAAGTAGTTCACAATTAAGGGGAAAAGTGTTTAGATTAGTGGAATAATATTCATGAGAAGAGATTATGCATAAGAAAAAAATTAAGATAGGTTCAAGATCACAATTAAAGGAATTCAAGGATAGAGATCATTCATTTCTTGAGTACACATTGCCCCATCTCAATTTTTATTTAGTTAAAAAATTAAGAGCAAAGGAAGAGATAGGAGGAAGTTAGTTTGAGTCATTCATAGATAAGTTTGGAAAACTTAGTGTAGAAATAAATAAGTCCTTTGATAATAAGAGGTTGGAAGAGGTTAGATTTAATTTTGAACCCAATTTAAAAATTCCAATAAAAGGTGCATATAAGCCTATAATTACAGTGACCAGTGCACAATAACTGACAATCATATTCATGAGTGTGCATCTAGTGTTAGCCCTTATAAGTAACCCAAAAATACATTACACTCTAAGAATGTTTATTTTGTTGAGACCATATAATGGGTCTACATACCTTGAGCAATATATATTAACTTATGACATGAAGTGGTAGGTTAGATGAATAACTATTGATGATGTAAAGAAGTATGAGCTTATAGGAGCTTTCTCAAGTCATGCTTTGGAATTAATTTTCAAGAGAGATGTTAATGGTATAAATCTCCAGTAAGTTAAAGTGTATTTAGTGTTAAAATCAAAAATAAATAAGTGCACAAGCTAAACTATTCAAGACCTGAAGGAAATTAGGTACTGTAGTGGAGAATCTATATGGGACTATTACCATAGATTCTCAAAGGTGATGAAAAATGTTGATTTTATCATGTAAGATAAGGATAAAAATACCTAGTTCATAGAAAGACTATGCTCAAGAATTAGATTTTTTATTTTGTAGTCTCAGTTCACAACAAAGTATGATGTTTGATCCATTACACTGAGAGTAAAACAAATTGAATATTGTGGACTTGATTCAGTTGCTAGATCCAAAGTAGAATCAAAGATAGATGCTTTCATGAAGAGAATAAATGAGAGGCATAAAATAGATAAACCTAAAGTGGGTTTATGATGCATGGAGTTTTTTTGAGAGGGACATCATGTGAATGATTTCCCTAAGCTCAAGATAAAATTTTATGAATTATATAGAGGAGTAGGGCACACAATAAAAAATGTCATCTATAATAATAATATATATATAAAATTCTCATAATTTTTATTGGAGTTTTTAAAGTCAACTGACCATGATGAAAAGAGTTATCGATCTTTTAAGAATTAAAGGAAAATATTACTAAGAGTTTCTTCATAGGTGTAACATGATAGTTACTCAATAAAAAGTAAGGACTCCCAACACTGTAGGTAAAAATGGTATGACATAAGGTAGTCTTGCATGGATACCTTCATCACCTCAATATCAATATTAACCTCAAGGTCTGTCTGGCTAGACAACATCATCACCACAACACTAACACCAGTCTTCATGGAATAATGTGAGCCTGCAATAGTATCAATCAAATTGGAATCCTAAATCACCTTAGCATTATTACAGTGGATACAATGCATAACAATATCAACAAGGAGGATTTTCTAGACAATAGTCACATGGTTGGGGATATTAACATAATATAGGAGTATATAGAGGAGGATAAAGAGGTGGATACTGAGGAGGCTTCAAGGTGGTTGCAATAATGATAATTGATAAGATCACCATCCCATCCAATGTTATTTATCTGGTGAGTACAATCATTTTAAATGAAATTATCTTACTAATCCTCAGAGACAAGTATATTATGTGTATTTTAGAGTGGAAGGGAAATATAAAATAGAATACTTACTAGTATTTTAGAAGCAAAGTGAAGAAAAATAATATGCAACATGAACACAATTAATACATAGCCTAAATAAAATGCATTTATACAAGCAGTTACTAGATAGCAGTACATAGAACAAGGACTACCTATATTAGAAATAGCATAGGAATAGGGAATCAAAAAGATGCAATGGGAAAAATATATTGATCCTAAAAAAATAAGGGATTGATGTATCAAGCTATGCAGGTCCTCCAATAAATACAATAATAGAGTGTATCATAAGGAGACACTATAGCCATTGATGCACAAATGTATGGGTAAATTGTGTGGATCATGAAGTGGGAAGGTGTTGTGATAGCACTTGAAATTTTGTTACAATTTCTCAGCATAATATATAATGAATATATCCTAGAATATTAAAAATATTTTACATAATCTTTTAGAGTGTGCATAGAGGGGACAATTGTATACTAAAAATGTGGTCTAGTATGTCAAAATAAATAAATTGTGGGATGTAGACTAATGAATAGATATTAAGCTTGTGGGATATGAAATCCATAATGAAATATTTGACTTCTAGAGTACTATTAATATGATTCCTAGATTAGGATGAGAATCAATTGATAGGCCACACTTGAACTATAGTCCTATCACCCTCAACCTTGTAAACTATGATTGGGTATAACCAATTGGTTGTCTCAAAGATGTGTATATTATAGTGGTCAAGTTAAGTTTGCATGGTGGTTTTAAATTCATTGACATGAAGATAATGAAGAACCATTACCTTGAATTAATTGGTAATAAATGGGCTTACGATGGTCAAATGACTATTAATATAGTGCACAATCAACTTGAGGCTCATCTAGGAGATAGGATAATTGTCATCCCTTTGAATAAATCAATGTATAATCCTTATATGATTCCAAAGGAACTAGAGTCATCATATGCCATGGTGATAATAGTGGTTTAAATTCATCATATAGATATATAAAAATGCATTACAAGCTATGGAATGTCAATTTTTGTATCCATAATTGGAGCAACCACAAATAATAAAACAACCATTTTATAAGCATGTATTAACAATGTCTCAAAAATCCCATTTTTAACTTGAATGTTTTACCTCTCCATTGATGAGATATCCTACTAAGTTAGAGGTGGATTTCCTATACAATATAGGTGTAATAATAATGGATTATACAAAACCTACTCTATAGGGTGTTTTACCTTGGAAAATAACATCTTCCATAAGTGGTGATTTAGATACCCATATGTTGAACTGGGGTATATGAGATCATGAGATATGACCTCTATGTATGGTACTTACCATCAAAAATTAATTACTTCAATACTTTTTGATAGATTATATTAATCCATTCATTTTGAGGTTAAACACCATATGTCAAAAGTGGATCAAAGAGTCAATGCACTCAACTATGCACTAAAAGGAACTGTTGTGACTCAGTGGGTAGTGCATAGAGATATAATAGGAGGAAGCATGTGAATTTTTACATGTTTGGTTTTAGTTAATATCTACTATGAAATTATAATGTCCATTATTTTAGAAAGGCCAATGTCTCGAGTTACACATTCATCAATGTGTAGATATATGGTTTGGGCAAGGTATTGGGTACACATTTTTAGTCACACACTCGTATCACTCCAAACTGCCTGATACATATGCATCAAGAGCACAAAAGAAAGACCAAACATTGGGAACAAGTATAAAAAAACTTTATTCAAATGTTTGTGTTTAAGTATGTTAACCCATTTGTGTACAATGCATTGTAGAAACTAAAAAACTTTCTATGTTATGGCCAAGGAGAAGATTTGGGAGTTAGAATAGAGTCATCATCACAAAAAGAAGCAACTCACAATTTGAATTTGGTGCTTCATAATTATAAGGCTAGCTAAAAATAACAATATCTTATTAAGACTTATAATAAAATACATAAAAGATAATAGAATCTAGTGATAGTGATAAAGACTGGATTTAGAAGGCTTCTTTGAACTAGAATGGGAAGCCAAACCAACACCTTTATAAATCATAGAACAAGTAGAAGAGGAAAGATTGTGCAATGTAAACATTCTAGAGTGGGAAGTGGAGCACATTCTATGAGAGGTTCTACCTAGTGGATCAAATAAAGTGTATCAAGAACCACATAAAAATTTTGAATAAAACATTGGAACAGATTTGGCCCCTAAGCTTGAAACTATGGGAGACTACTGGGGGTAGGAATAACTTTTGGAGGCATTGTAGTTGTTATGAGATTATTAGGATGTATTTATGACAAAATTCTCATAATTAAAAGGTGTAAAGGCATTAAAAATATTATGAGACCATTATGATGTATTTATGACCAAATTCTCATAATTAAAATTTGTAAATCCATCATTGAGGGATATGCACACAGAGTTGAAAGAGTGTGTTAGATCCATTAAAAAGTGCTGGTATAGACTAAACCCCAACATGAAGATAAAATTAAAGATTGAATTAGATCACATGTAAGAAGAAGGAATCATCTATCCAATTGAAAAGGTAGATTGGGAAAGTCCCATAGTTGTGCATCCAAACAAGTCTCAGGAGATTTGGGTTTGTGGAGATTATTCACACTCAATGATACATCCTTTAATGATCTCTTTTGAATACTATTCATACATGAAGTCCTTAATTTAGTCACAGGTCATGAGGTGTACCCATTCATAGATGGATTTCATGGATACCATCAAATTTTGATCATAAAAGAGGACCAAGATAAAATAACCTTTGTAACTGAATGGGGGTCATTCACATATAAGGTAATGCCCCTTGGTTTGAAGAATGTACTAGTAGGTTTCTCTATGGATTTAGTAACTGCGTTTAAAGACTTCATTCATCAATTTATAGAATTATATTTGGATGATTAGGTTTTCTTCTCCTTGTTTAAATAACATCAATAAAAAATATGATTAATGCTAATATGGTGTCGAACTCTATGCATTTCTTTAAGTCTAAATAAATGTTTATTTTTCACACCTTTTATTGTTCCTCTAGGCCATGTTATATGTAGTGATGGAATATTGGTTCACCAAGATAATATTAAAATAATAGTGGGGATTCTACCCCAACCATCTCTACATAAGTGTGCACCTTTTTAGGTCATACAAAATATTATATGGAATTCATAAAAGGATACACAACCATATCTATGCCGATGGAAAAGCCACTTCACAAAGATACAATTTTTGAGTAGACATAAAAATTCCAAACAACATTTATTTATCTCGAGCAAAGGTTAGTAAGAACACCTATTTTAGTTTTTCCTGACTAGAAGAAGCCATTCCACATACATGTGGATGCTTCTAATATTATAGTATGAGTTGTCTTAGTGCAACTAGGGGATGGTGGGCTGGATCATCCTATACATTTTACCAGTATGAAACTATTAGTAGTGGATAATAACTATACAACTATAGAAAGAGAGGCCTTAGCTATGGTGTTTGGATTGTAAAAGTTTTGACATTATCTGTTGGTCATACCCTTTAAGCTTTTCACAGACCATCAGGTATTGTGATATTTGGTTAATAAGCTGATGTTAGAAGCACAAATATCTAGGTGGATAATATTGTTTCAAAAGTTTCAATTCCAAATTTATGTGAAGTCAAGTTGAGAAAATGTGGGACCAGATCATATGATTATGCTATAAAATGAAGAAGAACCAAAATAAATAGAGGATGAGTCCCCAGATGCACACTTATTTAGGGATTCTACAATTCCTAATAATATGGAATATATTACAAACTTATTGGAGCAAGGAAATTTCCATGTAAATTATGTTGAAAGGGACAATAATAAAATGTTCACATGAACCATTCCTTATAGTCACATTAATGGGTTTCTATATAAATTGGGAAATGATGACATGTTACATAGAGCTACATTAAAGCATGAATGACCACAACTTCTCCAAGAATAACACTAGGGAGTTGTAGGAGGTCACTTCACAGATGAAGCCACTATAATAATAATCTTAAAAAATTGTCTTTGGTGGTCAACCTTGTTTTAGGATGTGCACTAGGTGGCCAAACATTATGATGTCTTCTAGAGAAAGGAAAAACCCAATTAGTGGGATGAGATATCATTAGTCCCAATGCTCATAGGGTAACCATTTGAACAATGTGTAATTGACTTTTTATGACTTATAAGTCCCCCAAGCAAATGAATCCATGTGTGGCACATTATCACTATGATAAATTACTTCACCAAGTGGCTTGAAGCTACTACAAAACCAAGTTATGGTGTGAAGGAAGATGCCATATTCTTGTATGAAAATATCATTACAAGATTTGGATGCCCAATCAAGATGGTCAATGATAGAATAACTCACTTCCTCAAAAACACTATGAATACCCTCACTGAGGAGTTTATTATCTTGCACCACAAGAGCACTATTTATCAAACACAAGAAAATGGACAAGTTAAAGCATAAACTAAAGTATTGGGTAAAATTTGAATAAAAATATGAAATGTGAAAAGGGTTGATTTGGAGGATCACATTCATTGGATTATTTTGGCATATAAAATAAATTACAAATGTGGCATATGATTCACTCCTTTTTAACTCATTTATGGTCTTGAGGTAGTGATACATATGGAGTACATTGTTCCTAGTCTGTACATTGAGATGGTTATGAGACTAGGTGACCAATACTCTCTAAAATAAATATTAATGGATTTAGTTATAATGGAGGAAAATCAACAAATTGCATAATGGACACAAGAGATCCATAGGTTAAGTTAGAAGGCATGGAATGATCACAAATTATGATCGAAGCAATTTCACCTAGAATAAATGGTACTACTATATGATAGTATGTTTAAGGCATTCCTAGGAAAACTATGTATCAAATGAAAGGGACCCTACTTTATTCATGAAATCTCACAACAAGGTGCCATTATGTTAAAAGATCTGCATGAAACCATATTACCAGGTCATGTTAATGGTTATAGGCTCAAGCTTTACCATTGTTAGTCTTTATCATTCTTTGTTGATAATGAGAGATGCTTCTAAGTAACACCATGTAGTTAGGAAAATTATTTAATGATGTTTTGTGTTTTATTTGTTTTTTTAGGGTTAGATTGTTTATACAATACAATCTTTGGATTGCAACACATTAGAATGGAGTTTGAATAGTTGACATCATAGACTGCAATCGATTCATAGAGATATCCTAAAGAAAGGATGGTTGGAAATGACTACATGATGGTAATCAAATAAGTATGGGAAGATAGTGATGATAAAATGGGTATAGTGAAAGGATAGATAAGGGTCATTTAAGACTATTAATGATAAGGGAATTGAACATATTACATCTTTCTTGAGGCAGATCATGCAATAAAAGGACAAGTTGGGTCATAAGAGAAATGGAATAGGTGAAAGGATGTTGAGTCACATTAGCTACTTGATAATGTATGAATTAAAGGAACTGCTAGATGGAAAATGGTAACCATCATATCAAATATTAGTTGATTGATATTGATTTGCGAGATAAACTCATGTGCAATCAATGAAACACATTTAAACTAGATGAATAGATGTATTGGGTGCCAAAAAATATATAACAAAGGTCATGGATAACACAAATACATTACACACTTATTTCAACAAGCTAACTTTGTGATCTACCTTCAAAACACCTTATTGTACATAAATTATATACCAAAGTTAGACCAAACAAAGAAAGTATTCCATACAACCCAATACAACAACCATGGACAGAGATCAATTATTGATCCCAATTTAGAATGTGTAAAAAGAGGAAATGGGGATTGGCCTAGGTCTAATAAAAATTAAGTATCATGATCTAGACCTATTTGAATTCATTGATATAGCAGAAGCCACTTTTTTGTGTAAGATCCACAAAAAGTAGCACAGGTAAGAGCCCTAACTCTTCAACATCTATTGTGAGGCTCAGATATGGAATGATTGATTAAACTACCTTATTTTAGACAAATGGATGAGGTAATACTCACCCTACTTATTAGGTATAACTAAGGATCTATTTATTTTTTCCAAGATGTCACAATCTAGATCACTCTTTAGATTATGACAAGAGCAATAGGCATCCCATATCATAGAAAATCCCTCCCACCTTACATGTCAAATAATATACAAACTCACTCTAACACAAGGGAGAAATATATGACAAAGAAAGGAAGAAGAATACCCATTGATTTAATAGATGATGCTTTGGTGTGCATCCTAATTGAATGCATTATCAATCAGTTTTGGAAAACAACAAAATACGTAAAATATGTGACAAAAGGTGTTATGGACATTATGTATCTCACATCTAAGCTAACCATAGACAATTAAAAGATCCTTGTAGGCACCTCATAAATGCTCTAGTACTAATTTTTAGTTTTATTTCTCTACTTCACACAATGGAAATCATTAGAATGACTGGTTAACCTTAATTTTTAGGCTATTGCTACATTCATAAACATCACATGGATGAAAATATGATAGTATTACAAGAAATTAGGGGGGTTCAATATATGGTAGTTGTAGGCCCTAAACATGATTAATTTATACCCTAGAATACCATAAGATGTCATGAATATATTGGACACCATGACTTAGTCACAAAGTTATATAATGACATCTAGATCAAGGTCCATGAGTTACCCAAAGAAACTATGACTTCACTACAATTCTTCATTACTATGTGGGATGCCAAGGTATAAGCGTTGAGTTAGAAATCCCTAGCTAAAAAGTTGGTGCCATCATTGCATTCCATTCCCACAGGTGCATAGTAACAAGTGCAATAAAAAGTGTAACCTCAAGCATAACCAAAATCATAATAACAAGTACAACCATAGGCACCACCATAAGCAACAATGGCTCCAACACATCTAGACAAAGAAAAGAGAAAAGCACCAAAATGGCAAGCTTCAACACCAACACAAAAGAAGAGGACATGACAAGCAAAGTCTTGGTTGGATAATATACATGTCCCTAAAATAGTAGTTGAGTGTGATTTTCCAGAGTTGGGAGTTGAGGAATGAGAATTATTGAAGTCAATGTTGGAAGACATCGATATGATGTGTATGAGCATGAAGAAGAGAAGGAATTATTTGTTTGGAAATCAATGCACACTTATCAAGTGAAAAATCAAGACAATACCTTTGGGTTGATATTAATCAACCTACCACCTCTATCATTATTGACACTATAGGAAAATAAATAGATTGAAAAAAGTTGGTGGCCAAAATATTTCATAAAGATCTAGCTATAGGATCCTCTGTGACACAATAATAAGAACTGCTAGAACAAGAAATCCCACCATCACTATTGTTGTATAGGCCACATATACATGCTATTGTTTAACCTTATCTAATGATCAAGGACATAATGGCATCCTTCACATACCCTATATAGGAAAGTGAGCATAGAAAAAATAAAATTCTCATCAACAAGAACAATGCCAAACTATGAAGTGACAAAGGTAGAGCCTCAAACCCCCTCCAACGTCCAAAAAAAGATGGTTATGCATTGAGGTGGTGTTATGGAATCTTCCACTTATGAGGATTAAAAATCATTTATAATATTAGATTCTCCAACTCCTATGGAAGATCTTAAATAAACTAATTTACCATAGTTGAAGCCCCAACAAGAAGCTGTATAGGAAGAGGAGGATCTTGTAGAAGTAAAAAAGGAGTCCGAGAGGAGGGAGAAAAAGGAATATACAAAGAGAAAAGAGGCCAAGTGGAAGGAATTTGCATAAGAATAAAAAATCAAATAATAGGCATCTAGACAAGAGGAGCAACACAAACATAAAGATGTGAAAGAATAATACAAGCAACAAACTAAATAAGTAGAGGCTTGAAAGAAAATAATCGAATAAGTAGAGGCTATAAATAAACAAACCAAGGAAGTAGAGGATCACAATAAATGATCCAAAGAAGTAAAGGTGAATAAAAAGGATCAAGAGGAGGTATCAAGAAAGCATCAAGAAACACAAGCTACATAATATAATGAGTAGGCAAAGTCATTATCAAAGTCTCAAGAAGAGAAAAAGGAAGAAGAGGAGTATTGTGTAAAATAAGAACAAGCCAAACATGCAGCCAAGGAATAGGTGGCCATAAATAAAGCCAAGGTTAAAGCTGAAGCCAAGGCCAAGGTAGACACATTCAAAGCCAAGGATGAGACAGAAGCCAAAACTAAAGCTAAAGCTGAAGCTAAGACTGAGGTACAAGCTAAAGCCTAAGATAAGGTAGTTTTTAAGGATAAGGCTAAATCTAAATCTAAAGAAGAAAAATAGTCCATAACTAAGGAATAAATAACACACATAGAATAACATAAACTAGTGCCACAAAGAGGTGTGCAGGAGGAGGCTTCATAGCCTAAACTTCAAATCACTAGCCAGTGGCTATAGGATGTTCCCACATCATCCACATGGTACACCATATTTTCTCTTACTTTTGCATGATTCATGTTGAATCCTATAGTGAATTCAACCACATTCATGGCCCTTGCTATCACTATGCATGTAGAATATTTGTATTTGCTTAGTTGCCACTGACCAAGCATATTGAAGGTGCAGTTGCATTCTAGGAGTCAATATCACAGAAGGCTTTGGCCTTGGAATAATAAGTTTTAAAACTACACGATGATAATGTATATTTGAGCCAATAAATTATAAATATGTGAAATTTTATTAATATTAACTACTCCACATTGGTTATATAAGTTCTTGGTGATCGAGCGATGTTTGAAGAGAATTATCTCACAAATTTACTGACATAACTAACAAAGGACTAGTTGTCTTTGAAAAAGTTTAAAACACTGAGCTCAAGGTTAGAATATAAAATCAATAATGGAGGTAATATATGAAATACTATAGGATTGGATACCACTACACAACAAGACAAGCATATAACATAAGGTATGTTGAATTAGAGGCAACACTTTAATAATTCATTGGCTAACACTAAACTTGAGTTTACAAAAATAGACAAGGATAAAGCTATCATGGATGATCAAATGGCCCTTTATAATGTAATGAGTAGTGCCCTCAAATAATTACTATATTTGAGGGATAATACCATGCAAAAACTTCATACTTAGCACAATGAGACTCTGTGCACTACATTTTATAGCCTCCAAGTTTAAAAGCATGTGGATCAACTGAATGAGCTGATTATAGAGATCCAACTCAAGGTATCAAATTCTAAATCATTAATCACCATAAAAAAACATGAATATGTTCAAAACTTGATGTTGATTCATATCCTACCACACATATTGCTCATTATGGTGTGGGAAATGCTAAAAAATTGGAAGATGCTTAAGAAAGATTTAACCTAGATTGATCCTTCCATTTCCCAACTTATGGATAAGCCTTAATTCATTATACCACAACAACTACAGTAGGTGATAGAGTATAATAAGTTAGCGACAAAGTTAAAACTAGAGAGCTAGTAACAATAACAGTCTCCACCATCAGATTCTATATAACCAATTGGTTCATCAACAATACAATTTTTTCTTAGCATAATAGTAGCCTACTACATAGACTCTTCAATATATACCACCATCTGCTTAGTAGGTGTGCACTCCAATTTTTTAGTTTTTTCAAGTTTTGTAGATTTTTTAAAGATATCCATCATTAGGAGTGGGGCTAGGTTGGTTAAAAACCTATAAAGGGTGGCCACCTGGTTATGATAATCTATGAAAAACTTGAAAGGGTAGTAGGCTATTAACTACTTATTTAAAAACCCAAAAGGGCAGCTAAGTAGTGCATAAAAGGTGAAACCCAATAAATGACACCAAAAAAGATAACCATGACTCTTATTTCTAGTTCATTCCCTCAGCTTTAAAATAAAATATTTTATTATGACTTTGTCTTAGGATGAGACAACAATTTAATTCTGAGAAAATGTTGGGTGAAGAATAGTGCTTACTAAAATTGTAGAGTATAGTTGATGAACACGTGTGCGAATTTAACTATTTTATCTTTTGTATAATATTTTACATGTATTCAACCTATGTAAGCATAAAGATAAATGGCAGAATGTGAAGAGTCACTTATTTTGGGCATATCAAAAGGCTAGAATGTGAAGAGATAATGTTGAGTAAAATTATACATATATAGTGCTCAATTGTAATTGTATATGGTTTTGATGTGATAGAGATTAATACATATTGTTATATACTAGTTTTCCTATGTGTCTTTTATCATTGTTATGTGCACATTGAGTACTTTGTTTGACATAATATATTAATTATATAATTATGTGATGACTGTTAATATTCCAATAAGTTATTTTCTATTGCACATCAATCTATTTGAGTTAGTTAAGAAATATATTCAGTCTAAATATGATATTGACTGTCCTTTTTATATTTATGTGTAAGCTATCCTTGAATTAACATGTTTTGAAGGGTTTCCAAGAACCTATAAAAATAAGGAAATAATGAATAAGGATGATTAATATGAGTGCATGATTGAAGAAGTAAACTTAATTTGAAGGGATTGAGGTATTAGGGGAATCTGAGGAAGTTAATAAGAGAAAATTTAGCTTAGTGGCCACCAAGTTGTTATCATAAGGAGACATGAAAGGTGAGACAAAGTCAAAATGTAAGCCTCAATTTAGGGTCCATCATTAACCACACCCCCATACTCTCCATCTCAAGCTACCATGGTGACAACTTCAGTAGCAACCACCCAAAAAGTAAGTACACAAGTTCCTCAATCTTTGGTATCTTCTTCAATTACTTCTACTACGATTGATGTGGCAGAAAATACTCATTCTTTGCATTCTTAAATTCTAACAAAAGATCTCCAAGAAACCACAATGCTAATTTAATAAACTATAGTCTAGTTTCCTATGATTTGGGATTCACCCAACCAACATACTAGGATTCCTCCTACTACGGCTATTAACATTGAGGTTGATTACATATTGGTTACCAATTATATGCAAAATATGCTTAACACCCTAGTGACATACTTTTTCTTTAGTGGATCCAGTCCCCAGTCCCTTAGGACATCAAGGAAAGTGAACTTAAAATTTTTGGTATCTACCTCCATTTTTTCTTCATAGGCTACACCTCCCAAATTATCTATGTAGTTGGGTATGCTCGTTGGTTAAACTGCCCAAATAGATTCCCATATAATCTTGGTATTTAAGGTAGTTGGGAATAAATATATCATTGATACCTTAGCATAAAATAAATCCAATAGATGTAGGAAGGCCATAGCTCCTTTCCTTGAATTGGGGATACCTTCCCCTAAAATAATGCATCCTCTAGGGTAATTTCCATCTTCTACTCCTATAGCCATAGAGCAAGTTGAAAAGCAAGTTGTATTGAATGTCCCCTCATGGATTCAACAACTATAACAAGAGGAGGTAGGTAGACAAGACCTAGTGGTTTTTTAGTAACCAATAGTCAAATTCCATTTTGATAAATAAACAAACACACTAAGGAAGGTCAAGAGGAAGACTGTCATTGTAGAAGGATAATAGGTCAAATTAGAACAAACATAAGATATATTCTATACGACAAAAATATGAAAAAAAAACTCCTTTAACCAGATTGATATAGGTAAGATCCCTAAAAAAATTTAGATGCTACTAGGGGTATAATAAATTAGATTTTTAGTAGCTGTGACCAATCTATACAAAGGTCACAAGACATGAGCACTATTTAAACTCTAAAAGAAATTATAGACAATCTGTAGGGTTCAACTAAAAATTTATATGACATTATTCAATTAGAAGGTTTTCAAAGACTACATCCTAACCTCAGTGGGGGGGGGGGTATACTACAATTATTTAATAGAATGAAGGATGTGGATGGTAAGCTCCACTTCCTAAGCCAAATAATAAGAAATAAGGCATATGCCCATCTAAATTTAATAACATCTATAGAGGTTGCATTGGCCTAAAATTATATGGCTGATAAGAGGGATAGCTTGCTTGACTAGCATCAAGAGGCACAAACTTTACTACAAAAATTTACAAGTCAAGAGAGAGAGAGAGAAGTGGTCTCCATTTTGAAGAACATGAGGGCCACTGATGTGATCACTCCTCTTGGGTAGTTAGTTTTTAAGCTCATTTTTGAGAACCTCCTCTAAGTTGCAACATATAAATTTCAAGTAAAAAGTGAGGGAATGGTTTACATAATTAATGAAGAGATCACTCTATGTGGAGGTTAGAGCTGTATTGACCATGGATAGGAAGTTGAGGGATAATTTTCCACATTTATTCAAAAGGTCTTTGCTTGATTTTGAAACTATAAAAATTGAATTTCAAGGTAGCCATGCCTTATATTTACAAATTAAAGTGGAAAAGTAATCAACCTTGATAGTAGGGGTACCATTAGCACCTCCTTAGAGCACCCAGTCCTAATTTATCTGATGTATAAATTTAGTATAAACATAGATGGGTCAACCTTATGTGCCACTTCCCACATTCACTACCACAACTACATTGGTGGAAACTTCTATCACAACTCTAGTTGGTGTATCTATGACAATGTTGCCCACTCAAGCTATAACTCAAATAACAACTGCAACCTCAAAAAATTCAACAAGCATGTAGTTTCCACCTCTAAATGTTACCACATCATAGGTAGCTTTTGATATGAGTGCATGTTGTAGTTGTTACATAAGTCTATTTGGACATTGTTATTTTCCATAATTATTTTGGCAAAAGGTATTATATATAATCATAATGAAAACATGCATGCCATACATGAATCTTGACATACAATATATTATTAGATAGTGTAAATTTAGACTTTGCTTGAGAGATGAGGCATCCCCATCCCAAGTTTATATATACTTATATCCTCTTGGTTTCAAAGGGAGGATAATTTTAGCTATTGATATTAATAAGAAATTTTAAGGATTGTTTTGCAATTGATCTTATTTTGAAAATCTTGTTCTTCTCTAAATTTGTGAGTTTATTAATAAGTTCCATTAATATAGTATTAAAGTCTTTTGGTTATGTATGAATATTCTTTTGACATAGTTATTCATATTGTGCGACAACTGATTTGAATGCTTTTGTGTAATAATCATAATCTTCCTTTGTAGATGTGTTATTGCAATATTACAAACGTAGCAACCTTTGATTATATATACTAAAGTTCATAGTAGTCTTGTTTTCTTATACTCTTAACTATGTTTTATTATTTATGTGCTAATAGTAATTTACAGTAAGCATCCGTTCCTAATTATTTATCCAACCCTTAGCTCAAGATCCCAATTAGAATGGTTTCATTTTGTTTGATTCACATAACTTATTTATTTCCTTGATTTTATTTCTTTTGAGTTTATTTTGATCCTACCCACCTTAGATTAGCCTCATCATCAATCCACCCATCTCAAGTAGATTTAGACTCATGCCATATCCAAATCATCTAAGGTAAACAATTGCTTTGTTCATTATTATTCCACCACTAGATTATTTATAAAACCCAATACCCCAAAAATCATGCCTTGGAGTAAATATTTATTCACTGATACTAAAATTTTAGAGGCTACCTCATAAGGTTCATTGGTTTGCATAAAATTCACATCAATAGTATCCTTTATTTTCTTGACTACCAAATTTAAAGGGGTCATTGCCAAAAGGCTCATCCCTCAACCTAGGATCGTTCAACATAGCCATGTGCCTTGTGATAGGTGACATTGCTAAGAGAAAGGCTTTTGACTCATAAAGGTAAAAATATAGATACTTGAATCTAAGAAAGTTAAAGATCAAAATGACTAAAAGTTGATTGATAACAAGGTATTTTGAGATTTGACTTTAATATTAAAATTTGAAAATTTTAAAGCTTTTGTATTATAACTAAATTTATTGATTTCAATTCTCAAAATATTTTTGGTTTCAATCAAAGGGTTTCAGCATGGGGTATTTCATAAAGTAACAAACAAGCAAATAAATCCTACTCTAAACACACATGCATTATACAAAAATAGATAAAAACTAGGCAAAGGGACTTGAGTACCTCTTAGGATTTCCTTGTCACTTGCTTGTTCCTTGCATTTGATATGGCCTAATATTTCAAGGAACTAATCTTGAAGGATCTTGTCAGTCTCATGGCCCACTAAGCCTAGTTTTAAGGGTGCATGGCAAGTAGATTTTAGGTATTAACTGCTAACTGATGTAATACAAGTTAAATAATAAGAATTGATTTCCTAGGCTTAAGGTTCAAACAAGCTTATCTAGGGGAGTTCTATATATACCTTTCAGTACGATGAAGCCTAAAATCATGGAAGAATCCAATTTGATGGACACACACAAATGGGTCTAGTCCTAATGTGCCCAACACATCCATAATATTTTAATTTGTTGGCATCAAAAAAATCAAACTTTGAGTCATGTTGTTTAAGGCTTAGGTATTGGATGATGAAATCCCCTCACTTCATGGTGTCATTAAAACACAACACCACTTGACTAATAATGACAACTTTAACTCAATTTATATACCCCACTAGTACACAGGGTTTGGTCTACCATGTGGTGGTGAAATATATGATTGATAGAGCCTTTAATAAAATAAAAATAAAAAATACTAACATTTGCCTTTGATTCTCAGGTATTGCCGTCAATGTGATGCTAAGAAAAGAGAACACATGCATGTGGGTCTTAGTTAAATTTTTTTGTAAATGTTGTTTTTTTATTTTTCAAGTATCGTTACCAATGTAATGCCACAAAAAATAACATACACAACAAGAGTAAAATAAAGAAATGCTTGAAAACAAAAGATTGATTAACTCCAAAAAAAGAAAAATGCTAGCTAATTACTATAAAAAGTAAAAATATTGAAATAGAAATTGTTATAAAATTTAAAATAAAATAAGAATACTAAAAACAAATTAAAATTTAGATTGGCTAACTTTTATTGGTTTGTCTTTGACTAACAGGCTACAATAAACTATTGGAAGTATTTTGTATGGCTAGAAGATCAAGGCAACCTATAAAAAGTTATAAAAAAGATTAAAAACATAGAAAAATAAGGTTCTAAAATGATTTCACTATTACACAGTCAAAGAAAACAATAAATTCATTAACAATTAGTAAATTAAGAAAACTAGAAAACATAAAAATAAAAATAAATACTTACATAATGATTTTTTTATTTTCAACAAATTCGCTGAAGTTTTTGATGAATTTACTAAAGTTTTTGATGAATTTATTGAATTTGTTAATGAATTCACTAAATTTGTTAATGATTTCACCAAAGTTTAAAATGATTTCACTAAAGTTGCTGACAATTTTGTTGTTCTACAAAAAGGGTTAAATAGAAAATAGAAGACAACATAGAAAGCATGACTGAAACATAAAGGGGTTAAACAAGTCAAAAACAAATAGACATTGATATAAAAACAAAAATGAATTCAGTGTTCTGCAGGTTCACAGATAACAAGCTGAAAAAACTCAAAAAATCAATCTGAAATAGTAAACAAAAAACTTCAAGACAAGTTTCAAATATATATGCACAAGAATATTAATCAAAATCAACTGAAATGACTTCCTAAATGCATCTATGATATAAAAGATGAGGGATAAGCTCCCATCAACCATGCTAAAATGTATAAACTTAAAATCTAGAGTGCAAACTAGCTAATAAATCACTTAGAAATGAATTCTAATCTAAACTAAATTAAACTTAACTTCAACTATAGAAAAACAACAATACAATAAAACTAAATGAAATACTTACAAAATGAGATGCAATTTTATCACCTTCTCCACTATGTGATCAATGGTAGATTTGCTCTTGAGTGCTAATGTGGATGCTCAAATCCTTTCCAAATCAAAGATAATTATGTAGAATTTTGGTATGCAAGATGGTTTTGATGTCTTTGATTCACTTAGATTCACTTCACAATTCAATAACACTTAGTTAGCTTGAAGGTGGATGAATGAAAGTGATGGATTGCACATCAATTTATAGGCTTATAGAGGTTAATCATACAGTTGATGTTTATTTGAATTTGTTAAATTATTGAGATAATTAATGGTGAGGAATTAGTACTCATCCATGAAGATGATGACAAATTACATGGGTTGAGAAGAAGTGGGAATTGGTTAAGTGAGTCATCAAGAATGGGTCAACTCGATTGAGTTAGCTTAGAAATTGAAATGCTCTAAGATGACTTAGAAGGTAGTTGAGGAATTAGTTAGATGAGTAAAAACATGGTTGAGACAAATGTGGAAGATGCCTAAGTGAGGTGAAAAATCTAGATTTTTAATTAGTTTTTGAAGAAAATAGGTGTGCATGAATATCATTAACTAATTAAAAACTAATCAATTATTTGAATTTAGTAGGAAGTGATGCTAATTTTATTTTTAATTGGGGATGGGGAAGGGTTAGTGTGTCAAAATGAATTTTGAAACTAAATGGTGAAATTTAGGTGTCTACATTATGCACCATAAAAATGTAAAACATAATAAACGATGCTTTATTAATTGATTGATTAAACATGTAAGGAAATAAAGGGAGATATAAAACTCTTACCTTATTTAGATGTCACTAATTTTTTTTCCATAATCCAAACCTAAAAATGCAAATCCAAATTTGTTTGGATCATCACCCTAAAATTTGAACCTTAGCATAGTAGAATGTCAAGTCCATATGGACAATCTTAGTAAGGATTGTACTGCCATTTTATAACTATATAGTCTTGATAGACTTTATTGACATCAACACAATTCTCCAATTTTGTTCACATGTGGTGTTTGCATTCCACCTTAGTTGTGCACCTCAACTCCTATCACACTAATTATTAATTCTTTAAATCTAAATTTGATAAAGGTTTGGTTAAGGGGTTTACATATCAACTCCTCTCTATTTTTTAGAAATATCAAAGATTTAAAATAATGACTATAAAAAACATATTGCATAACAAAATGAATTCCAACGAAATGCTCCAAGAGTGCTTCAACAGTCATGTTTGTCAAGGATTAGGATGTACTTGATAGTGTTAAATGATTAAATGAATCTATAAAGACGTGCCAATGTATAGGTGACTTGAATTCAAACTTTGGCCAAATTATCGATCATGTTGACTTTCAATGGCTAGAAATAAGAAGGTGAAAAGGAATAGATGGTCCCATCCTATCAAAAGGGAGACATAAATTTAGTGAGGCAAAGAGCATACAAATGATCTTGATATAAAAATGGAAAACATAAAATGGTTATGATTGTTAGTACATTGATATATGAAAGAATGACAAAGACTTTGGAAATCATCATAACAATTGAATACTATAAATTTTAGACTAATCACCCATAAATAAACAAATAAATTAAATATATAAAAAAATATATTGAATAAATACCAAGGAAAAACTTTTCCATAGAGAGATTAGATAGGGTTGATGAATCAATCGAGTCAAGTCCTCACCCTAGTTTGATAGACTACAAAGTAAGTTGTCACCATCTACACCAACAACTGAAAGAGATCCTTCATGGCCTTATAAAATGTTTATGTAATTTTTAGAGAATGTCATTATCACTCATGTCAATTTTATCTAAACTTAAAAGATTTCAATTGATAAAAAAATAAAATAAAATTTTAAAATTTCTCTTTAAATTTATTTATTTTCAATTGAAATCACTAATATTTAATTGAAAAACTCTAGAATTACATAGATATTAGTAATGGTTCCCATGTTTTGGATTACATATAACTGAATTTTAACATTCCTTCAACTAAACAACTATGAATATAAGACATCCAATCCATCAAAATCACCTAAAAATGATCATAACCCTAATCATTTGAATCTTTATATCATTTATCTAAAAAAATATATACCTTAATAGATAGTATAATCCTAAAAAACACAAACATTTTAATGTGAATGATGGTCAAAGTATATATTTTTATCACTACCCAAATTCATGCTAAACTGCACATGAAATATTTACTCCTCAAAGCGATAGTCTTCACCTAATTTAAAATGGACTTTAACTTAAATCCATATTATTTTATGTAATCCTTCTCCTTTACCTCTTGTATATTAAACTCCCACGTATATTATTCTATTTGAGTAGTGTGAAATCAAGAAATAAAATGTTTTTTTTTTCTATTCAAAACATTGATTGATTTACAAGTTTGTAGGTTAGAGGGTCACATTGGAAGGAATTGTAAAGGAGAAACAATAAAAGGTGTTTAAATAGGGACCCTAATTTTTTGGTAGATCAAAATTATGTATGATATTTTGAGCTTTAATTTTGATTTTTTATAAGAAGATCTAAAGACATTGTTGATTACATTAACATAAAGTTTATATATGTTTATAAGGAGAAAGTTTGACCTATCAATAAAAAATAATTACCAAAAAGTGCTAATTATTCTATTGATCAGTAAAATTTTCCACTTGTAAATGTATATGATGTATAAGATCTTTTGCACATGTTTGGGTAGGACAATTCAACCTCCCTGCATGGTTTTGAGTTGAGACTATTCTCTCAATGGTTGTAGACTCCCTAAAAAAGATGTGAATTTCTTCTACAAATTATAATAAGAAACATATTAATTATGCCAAAATTTGTGTAAAAATAGATGTGAGTAAACCTCTGTCTAAAAAGATATGGTCTAAAATCAACATAGGGAGATATGTTTGAGAAACCCCTAGATTATGAGAACCTTAATTTTCGGTGTTTGTTTTGTTACAACATAGTCATTTACCCTAGGATTGTCCCATGGGTGAAATGGTTGAAAAAGATATTGAAAAAAAGAATTTCATGTAGTTGGTAAAAAGGGCAAGAAAAACCCCAAATTCAAATCCAACAAAGAATATCAATCTTCAAGATGGTTCAAATTCTAACCCTTTTTTATTTTAGGAAAAAGGTGGATGACTTAGTAAACATAGGTAATGACAACTTCAAAATCCCTGGAGGAACTTAATGATGCTTAGATTTGATCCAATAATGGCCTTGATTCTTCTCAAGGAACCTTTGATCAAGGAAGTGGTCCTATTGAGTTTGTGGCTTGGGACCTATATGTAGATGGGCAAAAGAAGTGACACGGAAAACAACTCAATGCAAAAGTAAAAGAAATAAATTAGACAAATCAAATCACTAAGACTTATTGTGAATTAAACCTACCTTATATTCTTCAAAAAACAAGAATTCTCTTTAATTTTATTTCTATTTTCTAAGTTTCTAATTGTTATTTTAATATCATAAATATACTATTTTCTCCAATAATATATTTATATAATAACGTCCAATTTATTTCTCTATTTTAACTTTTGTTTAATTTATTTAAATCATAATTTCATTCCACTCACCTTTTCATAATTATATTTTTACAATTCATCAATATAATACTTAACATGCTTACCACTAAAAATAAAGAACCTCATCTTTCCTACATATAAATAAATTAATAATATGGGATATACCATCGTGATCAGTTTCGATGTAATTGAAAGCCTTAAATGAAAATTTAGTACACTTTTTAGGACTGAAAGAACATCAAATAATTTCCACAATTAATTCGGGACAAATATTTCTCATCAAAGGCTACGTTTTAAAATATGTTTGTGAAGGCTTCTCCTCGTATTCTCTTTTGTACACTTCAAAAATCTCCAAGCCAAACAAGACTCTTTATTTTTTTATTTTTTATTTTTTTTAATCTTAATTTTTTCTTTTTTTTTAATTTTTTTATAATAAATACAATTGTTTACAATTTTATAATAATGTTTATAAATTTTTATTATTTGCGATAATTTTAAATTAAAAATTAAAGTTTGAGGGATATTCATTTCGCCAAATTCTCTTAAAACATGATCTCGACCTCATCTCTTATATCATATCAAGTTTATTGGTATATAAATATAATATATTAAGAAGAAGGGACTATTACTTCAGTATTCTCACTTACATTCATATAATAATTTAAATAATATCACATTATTATTTTAGATTTACTTTATATTGGATTTATCATGTATTTAATCTATATCTTTCGTTTTATGTTTTAAAATAAAAGAGAAATCATATTTTGAATTGATTAAAATATAAAATTTGAAATACATTAAAATAAATCACTACAAAGATAAAGATAAATTATTAATATTATATTCTATTTTTATTTTTCAAAACTAATTTAAATTGAACCAATATTTTTTCAATAGTATTTATTTCATTTTAATAATTCTTAACACATGTTCTATTTAAAATCTCTCTTTTTTAATTTAACATGAAAGTAAATATACCACATAGAACTAAAGTTCTAGAAGGTTAAGGGATTTAGGGTTTGGGATCAAATACAAATAAATATGAAAAATAATAATTTAAATCTAAGAATATATTTAATAGTGATCTTCACAAGATGAAACCCTAGGTAGTATAAGATAGTTTGAGATTATGTGTGTGTGTAAATAATTATAATTATTTTAAACACATAAAACATAGTTAAAAATACCTAATTAATTGATTAAATATGGAAAGAAATAAAGGGGGATAAAAAAACCTTTTAGCTTGTTTAGATGTTGTCACTAAAATTTTATCCATAATTTAAACTTAAAAATGCAAATTCAAATTTATCCCAATTGCCACCATGGAATTCGACCCTACTGGGGTCATATGGACAATCCTAGTAAGAGTTGCATGGTCATAGTAAAACTATATGGTCTTGATAGGCTTTATGGACATCGACACAATTCTCTATTTTCCCCTGTTTGTGGTGTTTACCTTCCATCATAGATACAGGGCTCAACCCTTGTCTTACTAATATTAATAAAATCTTTCAATTTAAATTCGATAAAGATTTGATTAAGGGATTTGTGTAGTAACTCATTTCTAAATTTTTAGATTCCTAAAATTAAAAAAAAATGTTGATAAACAAAAATTACATAATAAAAATAGCTCCAAGAAAATGTTCTAAGAGTCGTCTAATAATAATGCTTATTAAAGATCTAATCATATCAACTTCAAATGAGTTAAATTTTTAAAATATCCTCGATCATGTCTATTTATGTAATCCTTCTCCTTTACCTATCATAAATTAAAAAATCTCATATATGAAATTTATGCAATTCCATTGGCCAGCAGTACAAACAATAAGAAAGAGGCATTGTTTAGAGTCTTGGCATGTCCAAGACTCGATCCAATAATGACTTTGATTCTTCCCAAGAGACCTCTAATTAAGTAAATTTCCTTATTGAATTTGCAGCTTGGGACCCAGATGTAGATGGGTAAAATAAGTGGTCCCACTACAAAGGTAAAGGAAAAAGATTGGACAAACCAAATCAGTGAGAATTTTGGTGGGGTAAACCCACCCTACATTCTGCAAAAAAAAACAATGAGTTCTCTTTAACTTTATTTCTTTTTCTTGGATTTGTAATGATTTTTTTGGTTATGGGTGTGGTGTTTTATTCAATGACATATTTGTGTAATGAATTTTGGTCTTTTCTTTTTATTTTAACTTTTGTTTGGTTTATTTATGTTGTAATTTTATTGCATTCACTTTTTAATTAAGTATATTATAATTACGTTTGTAAATTGATGGATATAATAATATTTTTTTATTTTTTAAAAATAAAATAAAAAAATATATTTTTTTAAAAATAAAAATAAATTAATAATATATAATAACATATCATTTTGAGGATAGAGATATGGATATGCTTTCTTATTTTTTATGTGAAAAAATTATTAAGTGAAATTTTAGCATACTATAAAACAATAAATATAATAATATTTTTTCATTTTTAAAAAATAAAATAACATATTTATATTCATTATATATAATTTAACACATAAATACATGTAAAATTATTAAATATATAGAATCTTTAATCATTAATCTCTTTTATAAAACTTAATTTCTTCCATTTTAAAAATTGAAAGAATATCACATAACTCCCACCACTAATTCAATACAGCTACTACTTGTCAAACGCTGCATTTTAAAATCACCAAAATAATCTACGTATTAAAATATTTTATTTTTTTTCCCATTATTAACATAGTAAATTGTTCACAACTTTACAATGATGTGATGTCCATAAACCAGTAAGAACATGTATTTTCTCTGTTTAAAGGAGAGATATCAATAGGTGAATGGGGTCTAATAGGTGAAAGGGTACATGAGACCAAAATATCTAATACATGTTGAAAAAGAGTCAATTCTTGTTTTAAAAGAGCTAAAAATAAGTATAGAATTTATATGTAATTGTACAACTTTGACCGAATAATAATGTAAAATAGCAAATGATATGATACCTTTACAAGTATAAGATTTTCAATGTACATATATTGGTCACAGTTGT
Organism: Torreya grandis; assembly: GCA_037957365.1. NCBI lineage: Eukaryota > Viridiplantae > Streptophyta > Pinopsida > Cupressales > Taxaceae > Torreya > Torreya grandis. The sequence goes on from JARHVA010003791.1 coordinate 1,009,073, forward strand.
GTGTGTACACTTTTAATGACAATTTGCATGATAATTGCTATGTGATACTGTATTGACATCTCACAACTTAAAAATCTAAAATTAAGTAATAGACTCTTCAAACTATCCATCAATACAATTTTTAGGTGTTGACGCGTGAAATTAAAATACACCATTACTGATATCTCTCCCTTAACATATTCAAATATAATAAATTATAGAGCAATACAAACTTATTTATTAAAAAAAGATAAAAATCTGTAATTTTTTTTGATATAGATGTTCTGGATCACACTCAGATAGAATAATATAATAACAAATGATAAACCTAAGTTTTCAAATTCTCATGCATTATCAATATATGCTTCAAATCCTTCATTTCTTTACAAAACAGACTTATTTACATACTAGTGATTTAACTGATGACGGGCTCAATAACAAAATAGTATTTTTCAATAATACTACTCAGATGAAAAACCAAACTTAGTATTAATATTTAGGAGTAAGCATTGGAATCCTCTAAGCTCTAATAATAGTAATGGTAATACCCACACCAAGGCTCACAGTGATGTGGGAGATATACATACGTTATATTTGGGCCAGGGTTTGTCTTTGGGGCTTGATCCTTTTTATCGGCTTCCTTCTTGGGAGCCTCTTTCTTCTCATCTTTCTCATCCTTCTTCTTCTCTGGCTGCTTTTTCTCAGGCTCTTTGGCAGGCCCAACACTCACTATTTCTGACTGCCTGAATTTTCTGAGTTTGTTGGTAATGCAAACTGGATCTACATCTTCATCTCCTATAACTGTGACCTTCTGCTCCTTCATATCAACTTGCACCGACTCAACGCCTGTCACACATCCAAATAAACAATCACAGTTTAGAAATATATTCTCTGCAAAAAATGCTCACAACTCTAAGAAACCCCCTTTGTTTTACCTTCGATGCCTGCAACAGTCTTCATGACCTTCGTCTTGCATTTTTCGCACCTGAGCTCCACCCTCAACACGATTTTCTACACAACAACCATATTTGAATGAGTAAAATTATATTATAAATAATTAAAATCAAAATTAAATTCTAAAAATTTATAGATAAAATTGTGTCAAAATTTTTATTCTATATTTTAATTCACATTCTATGAACTATTATCAGAATGAGAGAACAAATTTATGGATTAAAAACGTTTCGTTCATTTATTCTCTCATCTGAATGGTTCATGGAATATCTTTATCCAAAAATCCTAACAATTTAAATCATGAACTATAAAAAATACTCTCCCTTTGATTGAAATCAGAACTTTCCATTACAATCTCTCACACTGTTTATCTTTGATATTCAATGAACTCTAAAAACCTTAGATCTCTGTTCTTGGCTTACCTTAGACATTTTCTTCAACTGCTGGTAGATTACCTGCTCTCCACTCTTTTGCCACTTCTTCCAAATGTACTATAAAAATAGAAGAAATAAACCATCCTCCGCGTGGCGTTATCTGGACCCTTCAAACTTCAGTGAGATTTTATTAAAATGTACGAACTTTACGTGGGAGGTGCTTTCCAACCAGCTTCGTTATTGCTGTAGATTCCACTTTGTGACTTTTTCCTGCAACCTTCCTGCACAACGTACAATTAAAAAACATGGTTTACAATATCATGCTAAACGATGACTGGCTAAAAATTTTCCAACCCTGACTTGACTTTAGGTCTAGGCTACCGACAATAGAAATTATTAAGCCTGCAGGTGTCAAAATGGTGGAGGTGAAGTTAACTTTTGTAACTGATAATAATGGCGTGGTCCTACGTGGGGTTGATTCACTTTTACAGACATTTAAGCATTTGTTTGGAATCTTCTCTGAAGGAGGAGTTTGGATGGAAAATTGTAATGATATATTTTTATAAATCACCTCTTTTTCATAATTGTTATTGGATTAGATTTATTAATCTCCAACAAATGAGATATATTATTTGATTTTTAAATTACTTAGACAACAATTATATATTAAAAATTTATAAATAGAACTTTAAAAATATTAATGTTGTCGAAATTAGGTTATGCTGATTTTAATATAGACATTTGAAAATGATCCTTAAATTTTTATTAGTATTAATGTTGTCAAAATTAGGTTATGCTGATTTTAATATAGACATTTAAAAATAGTCTTTAAATTTTTATTAGTCATTAAATGTTATGATTTTAGGAGGCTTGTGTATTTGTCAATTATTGGTCCAAATCTTCCCCTTCTTGTTTCCTCCTATGTTTTAAAGCATTTTAAGCTTTGTGTGTGTATGTTAGTAACATTCCATGATCCTTTAGTGGTCCTTTTTAGTCAATGTGCACATATCTTTGTTGTCCCATGTATTTCTCTTTCCTGTCATCATATTTTTGGTTAACAAGCCAATAAAATCCTATTTTAAATTTAATTGTTTTATATATACATAAACATTATACTTCATTTACATTAAAATAATTATAAAATGTTCATTTATCATTCATATAAATTTAATGAGTTCTTACAAGCATTCTAAAGAGATAAAGCAATCATTAGAACATTATTCATTTAAAAAAAAATCATTGGGGAGAGGAAGGTCACACACCATACAACATTAAGATTTTGTATGACACTCAAATTATTTTTAATTATGTAAACTTAATTTTTTAATATTGTTTATTATGTAGGGACTTAATAAGTAAATGGTGCTTAAAATGTAACTAGCGCTCAAAATAGGCCTGTAAATGATTAATGTTTTCCTCAAATTTCAATTTTTTTTCCAATCTATAGTAAGGAGAAGAAATTTGTCTTGGAATTAATCAAATCTACATCGTACAAAGCTAATTAAGGTTATTAGAGATTAAGAGTAGCTAAGTGCATTCATCAAATTATATCCAATCTATATTTCATTTGTTAGGAATGTTATCCACACTTGGACATCTATTACAAGTATTATTAATTCTTTGTACATGTCATACTCTAACCTCTGTCATTTTTCTTGGTAAGGTCTTTATAATTATTGGCCACATATTTTCAACTATTCGATCTTGAAAATTATCACTAGATCTTGTAAAATTCAAAATATGCCTCTAAACTTTGCATGATCACCCATAACTGGTTTTAAAATTAATTAATTAGACTTATATTACTATTTTTATACATGTTAGTTGCCTTATTTAAAATTAATTAGGTATTTTTATGACAATTTAATTATAAACCATTTATCCATACTACATTTTGGTTAACTCATGCTATCTTACACTCCTTCTAGGATTATATCTTGCTTAATTTTATGATAGATCTAAAATTTACTTACATTGTCTTTCATTCTCATTTAAAGTTTTATATAAACTTGATTTTTTTTTCCCCTTTGGGTAGACTTGTTTTATATATTACTAAATCTAAATTTATCTAATTTGTATAAGGTTGATTCTATTGCATGCTCCAAAATATAATATTCCATAACTTTAATTTGGTTGATTTTCTTGATCCTAAGCTCTAAGTTATTTTAATTTCAAAATTTTAGAAAAGCCTAGTGTGTTTGTAATGTCTTGTTCTTTAGATGTGATTTTTCACAATGTTAAAAAAAATTCTATAAACTTCATATCTATTCACAATGATGTATAGGATACTGATGATGATGATAATGTAGATAAAATTTATGATAGGTAATAAAACATAAGCCCTACCCCTAATAGAACTAAGGAAATATATAAATGGCATGGTTATATTTTGTGTTCGCTCACTTTACATAAGCTTTCATGATTATGGGGAGTCAAATTTTGATAGGAAATGAACAATTAGTAGGGGAAAAGGAGTTAACTTCACATAAAGCAAATTAGAGAAATGTGGAGTTGGAATTGGATGTCATAACAAATTGTTTCTTGTCAACTAATTGATTCCTTTGTAGAAAATTAAAAGACTAAGTAACAGAAACTAAAAGGAATAATGTTTATTTAGATTCATGGTGTCATGTTTAGACCATTGTTTCTTATTTAAATTCCATTAATGATAAAAAATTGAATGTTAAGGCATCTCAAGACGTTTATTGAAAAATCAAATAAAAAATATATAATGAGATTCTAAAAGGCCAAATAGTAGGGTGAATTCTAAATATATTCCCTTAAACCCCTTATATTATTAAGTGCTTGCATATCCTTCTCCAATAAGGTTTGCAACTCCAAAATTTAAAATATTCAAAGTAAATAGAGATCCTTCTCATCACATTATATCATTTTATGCCAATTTTTTGAGACTTTACTAATAATGATAAGTTGTAAGCCAAGTGTAGACACCCAAATCTAGATTTATATGTTAAATTAGTTCCAAATCAAGATTTATATGTTAAATTAGTCCTGTACACTTGGAAAATATCAATCATAGCTTTATCCTTCAGTTCTTGACATGCATTGTAGTTGAAAGGCTCGCATTCAACATCTCAATGTGCCTAAGTATTTATCTTATAGTCTAACCCTAATATTATGATTACCCAGATCACCTGTAACCCACATATCCTTCACTGTCAGTTACAAAACTTCAAAAAAAATTTATCTTCCTGGACATTTACACTCAAACTTGGAGATTAGTGTCCCTATTCCAATGCATGTATGTACCTTACAAACACTCAAATTTACAAATATTTTGATATGTACAGGTCGGCCTATTTATTTTATTTAACCCTTTTATGAGAAATATTTCAAAAGATGTGGTATAAATATAATTTGAAGCCCACTAATTATTCATTTAACAATCACATCAAGATTATACTACACTACTGAAAATCAATTGCACAACTAAGATATTTTACCCTATTATTTCATATTTACATATCAATGATAGTATCCATCTTATTACAGGTTTGAAGCATCAAAAGAACAACCCATGAGCATTATTTTCTAAGTTATAAGATAGATCACTACATGAACTCAGATTTAACATATTACACATTTGCTCACAGACAAGCCCACATAAGGGGGAGAACTGCATCGGTCTAAGACCTTCTTCATAGTATATGGATATGTAGGCAATGCTCACTAACAAAGGAGTATTTGAGGTCATCTCAACTTTTATTGAGCCCACTAACCCCTTTTTTGCAAGGTGGCATGGCCTAATTGGAAAATTTAGGGTTTTGATCAAATGAATAATATCAAGAACCTGTGCATGCAATTTGAATAGAGAATCTAAAAGGTGACATTAAACCATAACAAGCGCAAGTGGAATTTTCATAAAAGAGTCAATTTATTATGTAAAAGACACTAGTGGTAGAATTGAGATAGTATCATCAACATTAGTATCCATAAGGTGATGTAAGTGTCTAGTCTAATAGACATGAGATATTCTAAATTTGACAATGGGATCTAGAAATTTAGATAGTCCAATTTTGCACCTACATTACTTAGATATACCTATGCATCATTGTACCAACTAAGTATAATTTCTCCTTCATATTTATATTATTAGAATATTAAAAGTTGTACTTTTCCATATTTGGCATACAGGTAAGTGCACAGAGTTAGGGGATAACTTCATGGATATTTTTGAGTAATGTGTACCCATTTTTTCATAACATGTATCCCTTATTCAAAAGTAGGTTCAATATTCATTTATCCATAACCATGTACATGGTATATAGATTAAAAACCACATACATAGTTATTAATCTATATATTGTGTAGTCATCGAGCCATAACCATGTACATAGTTATATATATATATATATATATATATATATATATATATATATATATATATATATAAGCTATGTACACAAAATATAGTTTGTAAGATCCATATATATATATGAAAGCTATGTACACAAAATATAGTTTGTAAGATCCATATATATATATATATATATAAGCTACATACACAAAATATAGTTTGTTAGATCTATATATGTGGTATTGTTAGTTAGCATAAAAAGAAAAAACTTGAGTCTAAATACCATAAAACTCATTTCACTTTGCCTCACATCTCTTCTCTACCCTCAAATTTGGAACCGTGTTCGCATTTTACTATTAGGAGGAGAAAACACACCACCATTGACAGTTATCTCAATAAATTTACAATGCCACCACAAAGGGGAGGTAATAAAGTAAAATTCAAACCTACTAGCATGAATTTTATCAAATATTTTTTATTTACATTATTTTTTGTTAAAACCAATTTTTTTTTAACAACTCATTCAATTGCAATACAACACCCTCCTAACCCTCCTCCTAGCACTCTTATGATTCTATAATACCCCATAGGTAGTCAAGAGAATTTAGATACACACAGTCAAGAATAAAATAAAAATTGAAGAGATAACTAGGAGAATGAGGGACCCCATTTCAACCAACACCCATCATACATAATTGGTTGATACCATAGAGTCAATAATATGCTAAGTTGACTTGATAATTAGTCAAATTGACAAATGGGAATCTTATAGGGAGATATGTAGGGCTTACTATGTTGATAAATTGTCAACATGTGAAGTGAAGGATAAAAAATAATAAAATACCAAATTTATGCCTTATTCATTGATCCATTAACGAATGCATCTTTTTCATTATCAACAAAATAGTTCCCAATCCATCGATGCCAACATAATTTGGTAAGAACTAATTTTTGGGATCGATGATGGATGGTGTTTGATTACACACTATAGACATCTAATTCCTAACACCATTGTGTTTAAATTGTCAATCTTACTCAAAATTTGTGAAAACGTGTAATTTAAGCCAAAATCACTTAAACATGCTAAATGGTTTGAGCTTATCATAGACAAGTGCCAATTTGGGATAATGTATCCCTAAATGGGGAAATGCATTTTATGTGATTATTAACTTTGATAAAATCATTTTGAGTCAAAATGATGAAAATGCAATTTAACACCTTGGACCATTGAATTCCTCTAATTCAAAGGCACATGAAACATGAATGTGTTATTTTGTGTTGAAAATATCCTAAATGGGATATTGGTCTGTATGAAACTGACATTTTCTTCTAATTCCACTCTAGTCAAATTATGACCTAGTAATATGGCATCCTAACCAGTTTCGTTAATGATGTGCAACCAATTTTCAAAGAATTGCATAAAATTTTATTAATCTCACTTAGGAAAATTAATTCAGATTAAAAGCTTATGTGGAAAATCCATGGAAGTTATTGAATATCATTTTAATTGGAAATCGATTCCTAATATCTACATCAATGGAGATATCATTTGTGGGATGGCATCCATAAGCCATAAATGCAACAAATATCATGTTTATGGCTTCCTATGCCTCTTTACTGCCCCTTCCAAATATTTATGAGGGTTTTTATGCATTATTTCTCGAATATTGGATTAATTCATGGCTACACATCTTGATCTCAAGATGGATGGTCATGGTTGATCTTGATCAAATTCAAAAGTCTATAAATATGAAGGTCAAGAACACCATTGTTAATCTTCATTTGTGTAAACTTATTATGTAGAATCATCTCCACAATACATTTGTGTGTGGTGTTTATTATTCTTAATTTAAAATAGGATAGATTCATTGATAGGCATACATTTGCTTTCATATCATGAGCCTAGTTTCATTGGTGCACAAGAGATGATGGAGGAGCTTTGCTTTGCATCATTGATGAAGACTTGAGTACTAAATCAAGGGGAAAATCATGTTTTGAGCTGCATTTGGGTGATGGGATGCTCTTAGGAAGGTATTGGGTATGTGATTTCTTTCAATAGATCTTAATTGTCATTTTCCAGACCCCATTGAAAGAGTTGGCTTAGCTAGTTATGTTCTTATGCATTTTCCTTGAGTTTTCTTGACTAATCCTTGATATAACTATGTTTGGATTCCATATATACATATTGGCATACTTGGTGGGACCACTCATCCCATTAAAGCAAGGAGAACACTTTGGCATTCTTAGAAAATCTAAAAAGTGCTTAAAAATCCTTAAAAATCAAATTTTTATCTTTATTTTCCCACGTTTTTGATCTTTTGTTGATACATAGTTTACACAATGACCGATACCGGTTCTATGTAACCAACATTGGTCTTATCTAATCGACATCAATTTTGTTATAGTGAAAAACATGGTAAAAAAATTTTGTTTTTGGGATTTATTCAAAGTTGTAAGTTGATATTTTGGTTTTTATGTCTGTATCTAAACATTATATTGTATGATCCAAAACTTTTTCTAGATATTTTATACTAACCTTGGGCTAACAAAAGTTTGTTGCCTAAGGGCTCACAACTAACTGGTATCAATTTTTATCAACAAGCATCGGTTCATTTATGACTGTCATTGGTCTTGTTGTAACCGATATTGATCATTATTGACCGGTGTCAGTCTCTATGTAAGAAAAATAGAGAAACTGAGAGTAAGTTTTCAAAACTTGCTTGTTTCATTATTAATTGTACTTCAAATAATAAGGAAACCCTCTAACATTTGTAGGTCACATGCATAAAAAAGTGGCAAATTTGAAGATGATTAAGTCTTGAACTACCCCCTTTGGTGTTTAAAAGGAACCTATATGTTTTTAAATTAACTTATTTTGTGCAATTTTTTCAAAGTTTACAATTAAGGCCAAGGGGCCAAGAATTTCACAAAACATTTCACTTTTGGTGCATAAAATTTACACTCACTTAAATTTCAAAAAATTTAAAAGTTTTTATTTTATGTTAGATCATTTATCACTTGTTTGTTTTTATGCAAAAATGAAGAGTGTGTGTATGCTCTCCCCCATCCCATTTAGGGAACTTAGTGATCAAAAGCGTTTCTTCCTTGTAATTGTACCTTTGTTCAAGGTGTGAAAGGAATGTTGTTGACTCTCTCCCAAAACCTATATGGTTTGGGTGATCTAAAAACAACCTTTAAAGTCTTTTCACTTAGTTTTATTCTATGTAACTTGGCTTTTGAAGGGGAGTTCATAGCTTCTTCATGAGTTCTTTAGGGAAGATTTGACCTGAGGTTTCATCTCCCAACATTATTTAAACTTTGATCCATAATGGGGTATATAAATTAAGGCATATATACTATGAGAGCTAGGGTATTGAGTGGCTAACCTCTCCTTTCATAATAAAAACCTGAGTCAAGTCTGGTTAACCAAGGGATTCCACTAAGTAGCACATAGATGGAATCATTATGCAAAGGAATAGAACCTCAGTATGAACTCAATTGACATGAAACATATCTAGTGTTAATCATACTTGGGACCATCTTAATGGTCAAAAAATTAAGTTTTAGATCAACCCCACTTGCCACAGACATATTGTTGATGCAGGGTGAGTAGCCTGAAGGTCCATGTCATCATAAAGTCTCTTGGGAGAAGGGGGGTGTAAAAAACCTACTACTTAATGCACTTTTATTTTTATATTGACACTTAAAATCCTTCCAAGAGCACATAAATAGATGGATTTTATTAATACGAAGTAACTTTGTTAGTTTAAGGATTAAGATGAATACTTAGTTGTATTTGTCTTTTCCTTTACTTTCTTAGTCTTGATTTGAGTCTAAAACTTGTTTGTTAACAAAACAAATCAACCAAACACATTGTTGTCCACCATTTTATTTGAACAAGGAGGCATTATGCTAACCAAATCAAATTCATCTTTTGCCTTGTTCGAATCCTCATTTTAAACATTGTGTTTGTGTTGTCTAAATGGCATTGTTATGTTGTCCATTTGAGGCTAAATTTTCCATAAATCTTTAAGTCCTTTACTTTTTAATGCAAATTTAGAATCTCACCTTTCTAAGTTCTAAGCCAAGGTGTTAATTAGTTACCATTTGCACTTAGTTTGAGTTAACTTGGGTACAATTTCTCATTTGGATTGAAGGCCATTTATAGACTCATCATCATCTGATCAATGTGAGCTTAGGTTATCTTGCATATTGCTTACACTCTAAGTTATATAACACATTGTATCTTACTTTCTATTACCTCGTGGTCATAGTGTGTTTCCTGTTTGGTTTTAGTTTTATACTTAGTAATTCTTGCATGTTTTCACATCTTGAGTTTCTTTGTTGACATTGTTACCTTCCTAATCTGAAGGACTTTCTTCTAATTTTATAGTAGCAACTCATCAAAGTTGAACTAGATTTTATAGTATTGACATATCTCTAAACCTACATTTGGTGTACTAGTTTACACTTAGGTCTTTGAGTTATCATACCCTCTTTTGATTTAATGATTTTAACCCACCAAAGTTGAGTAAATTTGTGAACCATTTCTTCTAATTATGTGGTATTGCACCACCTTCTTTATCATAGTCTCTTTTTACCTTATCACTTGTTTAAGAGAAGATCAAAACAAACCATTATTAACATTTGTAAAACATATTCCAAATCATATAAAATGTAGAGAACAAACTTATAGACATGATGCAAAGGTACACTCATAGTGGGGTCTCTTATGGCCCTAATTATGAGGAGGATCACTTTTATGATGGACAAGACAATTTTGTGCTCTCTAAAGACATTCCCAAGACAATAGGATCTGAAGAAGATTAATTTGAACATCAACCCCTAGAGGAAATATATGAAACACTCCTAAGGTTGATTGAATCAGGTGTTATATTACCATCAATCTTTCCTATGAAACAATTTCATACCTTGGTTAGGGTAGAAGACCAACAATGAGAACAATACCTCATGCATATTGTAAAAACAAATGTTGCTTCTTCTAGAAAAGGAAAGGAAGTGATCATAGATTCAACACATAATGATCAATATCTTATCACTAAGATCAAGAAGATAAGTAAATGATATGCAGACCAACTTATCACAGACTTGACAGAATCTTTAGTTGTTACTTCTATACACAACGATGCTTCCAAGGAACAAGGGAATGTAGTTAGACTAATGCAACAAACTTTAGTTGATAAAAAACCTATGATGGATCAATATGTCTCAATAAAACAACCTAAGTATCAAGAGGTTCCATAATATGTTTTTCTAGACATGGAGCATACATTTTTCAATCATCAGAAACCTCTTATTTCTTCAAAAATCAAGGACCAAAACATTTGATGCATATTGAGGAAATTGTTCAAAATAATTTGGAAATTTATTCCCAATCAATGAGTACTTTTAAAAATAGACCAAGGACTCCCAAAAATCAACACAACACATAAAATTCAAGGTGATTGACTTCATGGAATGTTAATCAACCTAGAAATCAATGGCTCACTTACTCGACTCAAAGAGTGAATCAAAATAAAGTCATGGATCATAGGGTTTATATCCATAACAAATCCATGAAACAAGGGCACATACCACCCCAAAAGACTTATATTACACCTACCAATTCACCAAACATGCAAGAGTGGAATTTGATGAAATAAATTTTGTTGTGATTGGAGATAGGAAACATAATCAATAAGTACAAATTTGATGAGATATGTCCATATCCGTTCGATTTGAGCATTCTCCAAGTCCCCTTTCCACATAATTTTGAGGCACCCAAATTTTAAAAATATAAAGGAAAGGGTGAATCTCATTAACACATTTAGGCATTTTTTGTATTATGCCAAGAGGTAGCTTACAACTACATTTATTTGATTTGTTTGTTTTTGTGAAGTTTAGCGAGACAAGATTTAGACTAGATTCTTAAGTTACCCAAGGGATAAATTACATATTGGAATGATCTATCATAAAAATTTATCAACCACTTCTCTTATAATATTGAACATGAATTGACCATTGTTGACTTGTGTAAAGCCAAATAGCAAGATGGAGAAAGCTTCACAACATATCTACAGTGATGAAGATTATTATCTAGATGTTTTCAACATAATTTACCAGACATATAGTTGGATGGAATTTTTTCATATAATTTACACCTTGAGGTGGTGTACAATCTATGGCTTGGTTGCACAAACACATTTAAATAAATTTTAGACAAGGGTGTGCAGATTGAGTAGGCACTTATAACTAAAGGCCTTGTCAAGATTTATTTACAGGGTCAAATGTCAAATCAAACCCAATCTCCTAGTCAAATAGTTGTAATATAGAAACCTAAGGGTTTCAATAAGAACAAGAACATAGTAAAAAATTGAGTAACTAGATTGAGACGTACAAATGGTGCAAGATTTACAAGCTCTAAATGTGCAATTAGCTCCACCTAATCCATCAAACACTTTGCAAAGAGTCCCTCCTTGAAGGGAATTTAATAATAAATTTAGAGTCTTCAAAAAAATTAGAAATACTATTGAAGTAGTGTTCTAAAAGTTCGTAGAAGTTAATTTGATTGTATGGTCTCTACCGAGCCATTTCCTAAAGATCAACCCAAACTCGATTGGTATCAGGAAAATAAATTTTACAACTTCCACTATGTTATTGATCATAGTGCTTATTATTGTTTTTAGTTGCGACACCTTATTGAGTATTTGATCAAGAGTGGTGAAGTTGAGATTAAACTTGCTCCACAAGAAACTAATAAGGATATGGGAATCTACAAAGACCCATTTCTTCAACATAATCAACAACCACCAATGAATAATTAGAACTAAGGACATAATCAATGACATAATCAAAAATCAAGGTTAGAATCATAATCAACATGATCATAATTAGGATCATAATACACATGCTAATAACCTAGGTTACAAAAATATGCCTTACAATTACAATAATACCATGGTATACATTTATGCAAACCATATTGCCATAGTTTCTATCAAAACCTATGAACCATCTCGTGCTTCTCAAAGTACTGGGCCCATTTTTATAAGTTTAATGCCCTCTACCTCAAGTAACATCGCATCGAGTTCACACAATTTTATTATGCCTCCATTTGCATGAGTTACCATTTTTGAACCTCATCCTTCCTCTAATTATAATGGCTCCTCATCAACTCATAATTTATCTAATGAAACTAGACACCCGTGAGTCACTCTCCAAGGCCCTTTGCCTTCATTTTATAATTATAATGGCTCTTTGACACCTCTAGATTTTGTAATCACAAATAGACACTCATGAGTTATCCTTCAAGGGCCTTTGCCCTCTTTTACCACTAAAGCCAATGTGAACATTGTGCCTTTGGATCCAAATTTGAACATTATGCTAGCCAAGGCCAAACCATCTTGTCCTACTATTGAAAAACCTTATAGTCTATCAAACCAACTAAGTAAAACCCTTGTGTAGATTTCTACTTTAGATATCTTATGTATGTCTAAAGTCCATAGAGCTATTTTGAATGACCTTTTATAACAATCAATTATTCCCCAAGATATTAATCCTGAATAGTTCTAAACATTAGTATGGAATTTGTCTTCATTTTGACATCTCCCATTTAATCAAAAAGACATGTCAACTCTTGCTCCAAGCCATAATAACCCCTTGTATATTGAGTTAGTCATTAAACACCACAAGATCAAGTGGGTTCTTATAAACAATGGTTCATGGTTAAACATAGTGTCCCTCAAACTGGTATAGAGATTGGGCTACATGACAAAGGACATTCAGCCAGAGATAATCACCATAAAGGCTTACGATAATGCCAAGAAGAAGTCTTTCGATATAATTTATTTGTCAATCATTGTTGGGTATGTGTCCCATCACACATTATTACATATTGTGTACATTGAGTTACCTTATAACATACTTCTTGGTCATCCTTGGATCCTTAAAGTACAAGATGTTCCATCCACCTTGCATTGGTGCCTTAAGTTTCCTTATGATGGGATCAAGGTCACTATTCCTATTGATTTACAACCTTATCAATATTGCAAACATATAGAGGCTGAATATCATAATCATAAATATTATCTTAGTTCTAAATTTGTTACAAAGAAGAACAAGGAAATAATTTTACATCTACCAAAATCTAATTATATCAACCCTAGTGGCATTGCATCCACTTTAGCTGATCCATTTATTAAAACTCTTGTGAAATAAGTTATTATAGAAGATGTGAACATTTCCACATACCATCTTAAGGATGCCTTCCATGTTTCTAAGTTGTTAAAGTCTCCCAAAACATTTGGTAAACCTAAACCTTCCAAAATCCCTAATAGACCCAACTTGATTTGGTAACAGAAGAAAGAAAGAAAGAAAGAAACCAACAATGGTATTTATACCTCCTGGTTTGCTAAAATAGGATCGAGATGCTTTCACTAAAGGATATTGGTTATATTATAATGGCATTGCTAATTATTTTTATAATCTAAAATATCCTATCCCTAATTAGATCATGAATAATTTTGATTATATAGGAAGAGGCCTTAACCAATGAGCACAAGGAATCCTAGAACCTTTATTAGCTAGCACACCCAATTTGGATCATGGTATTGGATTTATACCACCCAAGGGTTGTATGAAATAAAAAATGCATCATGTCTATAAATCAATCCTATCTTAGAGAAGATAGAGCATACCTACACTTCTAATTGGGAATACATTTGTTAAACATGAGCATGACTAATATAAGGATCCACCATACTCGATTAAGGGATCACTTGTCACAATACACCATGCTAAGAAGGGTTCTAAAACCTACAATCTAACACAATCATGCAACAAACCTAAAAGAGTCTTAGATTTAATGTTCACTCTATTCTAATAATAAGAAAGTAAATATAATCTAGTGCACACTAAAACTTGTGGCACAAAGTTGGGGTTAGAAACAAAACAAACTAAACATGCATAAAATACATATACTCACATTAATGTATATAGAATCTTAATGAAAGGGAGAGAATCATAACTATATTATCTATCTAATTTTACAAAAGAGAAATAAAGTTAGGAATACTTACCTTTGAAGATGAACCTTCTGAGCCTCAATATCTCCCTTGGCCAAGGTGCTTCTCAAGAGATTGTTTTCGTATGTAAGGATAACAAAGACAAATCAGCTCTAAGATACACAACCTATCTATACATCCAAAATACTTCTCCACAATACAAGATTTGTATCTCCAAAGAAAGTATGGAACCCTAAGCTTTATTCATCAAGTAGAATGGCCAATAATTAGATGTTCATTCATAGTTATTCTTCTTCACTTCTCTATATTAAAATGGTTGGAAATGAACTTGTATTTATAGGTAGATCTTTCCCTAAATCCTTCTAAATATGTTAGTTGTATGGGGTCGACCCAGTTGACCCTATATGTTTTTGATAGATAAATCACTAGGTCTCCAATTAGGTCAACCGAAGGGATAACAAAACTCCAAGTGAAAAATATCCCTAAACAGTATAGGGTAGACCCTGTCAACCCTATATAGTAATTAGAGGCTAAAAACTATATAAGGTAGACCCAGTCGACTTAGTACAGTCAACTAGTGAAAGGGGGTCAAAGTAAAAATAAAGAGGATAAATAATGGAAAATGTTTGGAATGGGTAAAAGTGAGAAGAATAAGCTTAGATTAAATGGTTTTATGAGACAAGTGTGTAGATGGCAAGTGTCAAAAGGGACAATAATCTTATGAAGCACCAATGGTCTACCCACCCCTTTCCTAGTGCACCTGTTAAGGCATGTAATCAAAGAGATTGAGACTCGATGGGTTCCTAAAAGATACAAAGTGTCAGTAATCAATAAAAGTTTGAAAAAAATGTGAAATACATATTCCCCACTTGAATCTCATTATGTTTCATGTGAGTGAAACACATGATGGTGCTTCAGGAAATAAAACAAATAACACACAATGTTGATGCTAAGTAAAGTACATTAAGCAAAAAATAAGATAAATGAAAGGATAGAATTGAAAACTATATACCTTTACTTACCTTAATGCTGTAGATAAAGAAGTAGATTATAAGATATGTGAAGGTGTCTAATGTGAAAAACACTAGGCGAACCTGTAGAAGTTAGTGCAAAAAATATCCAAAAATAGAAATTTTTGGAATACAAGCATATGATAATAAAAAAGAGATAGAGGTTATACAAAAATTAGAAAATTAGGATTGTTAAGGAAAGTTTTATAATATTTAAGGCAAATAAGTGATAAAAGGATAACAAATGAATGACAAAATGATTGGAAAATTAATGAAAAATCATGGTGGAAAACATGTAAAACATAAATGGCAAAAAGGAATGTACAACATACTAAATCACGGTAGGAATCATGTAAAAAATGAATGACAAATGAAATATCAATGCAAGAAAATCTGAACAAAGATATGTAAGAAAGTGAAAATTAATCTCATGTAATATAGGCAAAAATAAAAACATGAAAGATGGAAAATGAAATGTAATTGAAG
Organism: Torreya grandis; assembly: GCA_037957365.1. Classification (NCBI taxonomy): domain Eukaryota; kingdom Viridiplantae; phylum Streptophyta; class Pinopsida; order Cupressales; family Taxaceae; genus Torreya; species Torreya grandis. The sequence goes on from JARHVA010003791.1 coordinate 1,025,217, forward strand.
ATGTGAGACAAACATGAAGAAGGCTTATATAAATAGAAACATGTAATAATGGAAAATGTCATATGTAAGATAAGTGAATTTGAAAAAAAAAAAAAAGAATATGATGGAGAAATTAAAATCAAAATATCTAAAGGATGAAGACTCAAACTTAGTGCTTATTCTAAGATATAGTGTAAGAAAACACAACCACCTAATGACATGACTAGTATGACAATGAGATATTGTGATAATTAAATGGTGTAAGGGTGTAATCCATAGTTGATCAAACATGTTTTTTTCCTCTAAGGATAGATAAAATTGAAACAAAGTAATGCTATCATGTTTTTAAGATGTGAAGAAGAAGGAATAATAGAAAAGGGAAAATAGATTTGGAATCACAATTTTCTTGTCAAGGGAGGAAATGAAATGGGTGGAGGGGAGAAATGAAATAAAAACCAAGGTAGAGGAACTCTTTATCAAAATCAAGACACTCAAATTAGGTTTTTCAAAATAAGAGGACTTTTGACCTTAAGGACTATGAAGAACTTCTCTTAGCCACACAAGTCTTAGGTCAACAAATGAAGTATATAGATCATCCCATGAAGGCTATAACATGAAAAGTAAAATGGACCTACCTACCCACACAATTTCCCCATTCCTCAGGTACCCTTAAAAATTTATTGGTCTACTACGAATATTAGGTACTTGCATGAGAAAGTAGGTAGATCCATAGAGTTTATTGAATTCTCCTATTCTAATCTACTAGACTACTGCAACCCAAAGGTCCTCTGTTCTATGTGAGGCCAACTATGGAGTTTGAGATTTGATTAGAGATAGGAGATTTTCTTGTAATAATGTATTTTGGTGTGATATTTGAATTTTGAGATTTTTATGTTGCCTTTTGTATATCATTGCTTTTTGTTTTAAATGATTTGGATTTTAACTTTCTTGATGGATTTTTCTATTCCTCTTCCATATGGATCTAGAAAACCAAACATGGGTGCTAAAGATGAATTTAATTTGAATACTTGGGAGGAGTTTTCTAAGAGAGAGAAATTCAAAGAGGATGGGGTCTAAGAATCTCATAAATCTAGGTAAAATAAAAGTGATATCTTGACTTTGACCTTGTTTTATCCAATGTGGAGTGAAAGGAAGGGGAAATCAAGAGGAATGACACATGGAACAATTTGAATCACCAAATTGCAAAAAAATATGACAAATAGAAAAAAGGGATAATATGAAAGTAAAGTGAGTGATTCCTTATCATAAGAATGAGGGAAATGGAGAAAACATGCTAACATAGATTATTGTCTAGATTCCATCTATCAAAAGAAGTAAAAGCTAAAGTTGAGAACAAGGATCAAATAACATTTTATTATAAAAATAATGATAAGATGGTAATTTTATGAGGAGGGATAGGTCATATCCATGGTATTACACTAAAAATCATAAAATAGAACCCAAAAGGGTGCCAAAAATCATGTCAAATAATAAAAGAAGAAAACAATCAAAGGTGGTATTTTGTGAGGAGGGCTAGGTCCTGTCCATTGTCTTATACTGCAAACTCACAAAAGAGAAACCCATAGGGGTGAATTCTAAATAAGGGAAAAAATTATCGTAAAGATATGAAGGTAAAGAATGACATAAAGATACAAAAATGAAAGAGAGACATAAGAACCATAGTTAAAATAAATGCCAAATGTAATGTGTAAGAAAGCCAAAGAATCTAAAGGAAACCATGATGCTTAGTAAAGTCAAACTAAAATAAATATAGATGCACAAAAAAAGAAACATGAGATAAAAAGTAACAATTAATATCCATGTTAACGTCTATATCAAAGATGAGCATATGAAATACAAGTCTATAAGTCTCAGAAAGTTTCTTGAAGTTGAATTTGTTTGTTATTATGCATTGTAGAATAAGAGTGGACATAATAAAATTACCCAAAGGGTAAGTGGATGTATGGATGGTCATCAAAAGGTGCCCTAAAATCTGAAGGGACATGTGGATGGGCATCACAAGATGCCCCAACATGTAAGTTGGAATGAGGTAGCATTGAACTATTAAAATGGTTTGCATTGGGTTGGTAGGTACATTCGGACATAGGAAAATGTTTTGGTTTTTTAGACTTTAGGGATATTGAATGTGACATATGATGGGTAGGAGAGGTATGATGAGATAAAGGAGGACCATGGATGACATTATTTAGAGTAGGCATTTGAACTGGGTACTCTTTTGGTTCATGTGACCTAAGAGATTGAGTATAAAGGGATGCAATGATATGTTTAAAGTTATTAATGTTAGCTATCCTTTCCATATTAATATAGGAAAAAGGATCATTTTTGGTTTGAATAACATTAGTAGATGAGATATAGGTATGGGATGATTATTTTGGATCATTAGGTAGTTGATTTTGATGTGATTGTGGTTCTTGAGATTGAATTTGAGAAGCTTGAGGATAGTCTTAATAACACCTTTTTGTTAGAGTATAAAGATTGACATATGGACCAAATAAGGAAGAAAGAATAAAATGGTGAACATCATGACAATAATAGTGAGAATGACTTATAGTAGCATGCCACCAACAAATTTTATCAGGATTGTACCATTTTGGAGGAGGTTTGGAAGGATCAAAGCTCATGGGTTTAGAGGGTGGTAATTTCTTCTTAAGTTGTTCTAGACTCAAGGGAGGGTGGGTTAGGTTAAATTTGGTTGAATTGGATGCTCCACTTTGAGGTTAGGGAGGCTTACATGAATCAACATTATGAGAAAATGATTGGAAAGGTTCTTTAATAGTTGTTTGAGGTGTTTCAAAATGAGTCATAATAAAGTCTTGAATTTTTGCTTGGTCGAAGGCTTCATCTAAAGTTTAAGGTGAAAATATTAGAACTTTGTATTAAAGGGGAGGTTTAAGAGTAGTGAAAAATGGTTTTAAAAGAGTGTCATCATTCATGTTATGGTCCACTTTATGAATGAAATACTTCTATTGTTTGATGAAAGTATGAGTAGATTCATTAGGAAGTTTTTTGGGATTGATGAAATGGCCATGGTAATTTTTAGGATGATCATCATGTTGAAATTATTTCACTAAAGCATTGACTAAATCTTCTACTTGTGAGATGGAATGTCTAGGAAGTTGGTTATACCATTTAAGTGCATCACCAACAAAGGTTTTGTATAAGAGGTTGGTGGTACCAAAGGTGTTAGTTTGGATCCATTCCTTATAGAGATCACCAAAATATTTAAGAAAGATAGTAGGGTCCTTAGTCTCATTCTATGTGATAGTTGGAGAAATGTTTCTAATATCTATGAATTCAATGAATGGGGATAAAGGTTCATTTTGAAGATGTTGAAGCATTTTTTTATACATTGGAGGTTGAGGGATGATATTCCAATTGAAATATCTAAGAGGAAGAGGGACAAAATTTGGATTTGGTTGAGACATGATGACTTGAGGTGGTTGACTAATCACGTTTAATAAATGTTGTTGCATGTTCATTATTTGAGATTGATTGGTTGTTTACATGATGTTCATTTGATGTATGAATTGTGCAATAAGTTGAGTTGTATCAATAGGTGGGGTATTAGTGTTTTTGGGAAGAGGATTGGTGTTGATAGAAGGAGGATTCTTTGTAGGTGAAGGATTCACAACATTAGTGTTATTTGTCTTAAATGTGGTAGAAGAAGAAGGAATCTTGGTAAAGCCACCTTTTTTGGTAGGAGTGTAAATAGTATTATAATCAAGGTTTTTGAATAATTAAGAACCATCTAGATTATTAATTTGAGTGGTTTCAACCATGTTACTTTGGGAAGTGATAATGCTAGGTGCTCTTATTATGGGTGTAACAAGAAATATGTGAACATTGGTAGTAAGAAGTGGAACATAATGTGAGGTTCCAACATTTGATGTAGATGGTTTGATGATTTTATGAATTCTAGGTTTAGAAGGTATAAAATAGGTATAACTTATATGATTGTCATGGTTTGGGATTTGTCTAATAGGATTCTCTAAATCTACTATACGGTATGGGGTAAATCAAGATTGAGAAGATTTAGAACCATGTGATGAAGAGTTGTACTATAAAGTGTTGTCTTTTATGGTTGATAGGTGAGGTAGGAGAGAAAAACCCATGTACATTCAAAATGGGTTAAGACTATCAAAAAATAATTTGATAAGAGGCTTCATGATGCCAAGTAGAAGTGGATATCCAAAGGCTAGGAGGAAAAATAGGGACAAAATTGGCCAAAAAGAGGGACAAGATCAACATATAGTGAAATGTATAGGGTCAGTGGTGTTGACCTAGTAGGATAAAAAATGTACAAGGTTGATAGTGTCGACCCAATAGGCTAAAAAAATGTACAGGTTTGGCAGTGTCAAACCAGTGGGTTGAAAAATTGTACAAGGTCGGTAGGGTCAACCAAGTAGGCTGAAAAAAGTATAGGGTAAACAATGTTAACCCAGTAGGTTGAAATAGGAAAAAAATTCCAAGGAATTTTAAGATAAAAAATTGAAATAAAATAAATAATCAATTGGATCAAGGAAGTTGACCCAATTGAGGCACGTAACACTAAACCTTGCACCAACACTAGCTAATGCAAGTTTTTGCAATAAAAAACACAATTGAGCAAATAGAAATCAATCAAATTGGAAAGTAAATAACTAACTAAATGGTCAACTTGAATATTTATAAGATTATTAGGATATGTTTTAAAATGTGATGGGAAGTTGGCTATAAGTAAAGAACTAAAACATAATCTAAGGATGGTTTCAAGTAGTTTGGGTTGAAAGGGATCTATAGTGGTAATGATACAAGATTGGTATTGAGGCCTACCCCCTCATTTCACACACCATAGTGATAAGGGTGATAGGTGATTAAGCAAAATATAAATCATGCTTTATACTTGAACATAACATCAAGTCAACTTCCCCCTTGGTGATAAAATCCAAATAGGTTGGCCTTGGGTAGTCAAATGTTAAAATGCTTGTTTATATTTTGTGATTTGGTTGTGTGTGCATAAAATATAAAATATTGAAACTAAATAGTTAATTAAAAACCACCTAATTAAGCTATGTGATCTATTTTAAGCATATAAACAACAAGAAAAGAAAGTGTAAATTAATTACTAGCATATAAGGTTAAATCCAACTTTGAAACAAGGTATAGTTATGATATAGTCAACAATGGATGCATATAATATATAAAAAGGTTGATAGAGTCAATCTTATACTATGGAAGCAAGGTCTATAGAGTCGACTCAGTTATCTAGACAACACATAGAACACATAACTATGTTGATAAGATTGATTTAATTGATTGTACAGGGGAAGTTTTAAAGACTAAAAATTTTAAAAGGAAAGACTATAAAGAAATATATATAGAGGTATAAAGGAACCTTGGTGGATTAGAGATGTAGAGAATGAATATTACTATTTAAAAACCTTGATATATGCTTGCAAATTTTGCTAACTGAGTTTACTAGGTTGATCAAGCTTTATAGAATCATGTTGTTGAGTGCCTAAAAATGTATAGGGTCAACTAGGTTTAATTAATATGTTGAACACGATGTCTAAAATTTTAAAAACCTATACTAGGTTGATAGGGTAAATCTAGTAGCCTGTACCTAAAATCCTGTGCACATAAATTAGAGTTGGGTTGATAGAGGTGATCCAATATGGCAAATATATGATAAAAGTCATGATGAAATAATGAAATAAGGTTAACCACATCCTAAAAGGGTTAATTCATTTTGGGTTCACCAAAATGTATGTAATAATAAATGCATCATGTCTATAAATTAATCTTAACTCAGAGAAGATAGAGCATACCTACACTTTTGATCAAGAATACATTTGTTAAGTGGGAACATGACCAATATGGGGATCTGCTAGACCTAATTAAATAATCACTTGTCACAATACACCATGATAGGAAGTATTCCAAAGCCTATGGTTTGACACATTCACATAACAACCTTAAAAGAGTCTTAGGTTTAATGTTCACTCTATTATAATAACAAGAAAGTAAATCTAATCTAGTGCACACCAAAGCTTGTAGCACAAAGTGGGGGTTAGAAATAAAATAAACTAAACTAAACATGCATAGAATAAATATACTCACGTCAATGTATGAAAAATCCTAATGCATGGGAGAGAATCACAAATACATTATCTATCTACTCTTACAAAGGAGAAATAAAGTTAGGAATACTTACCTTTGAAGATGAACCCACTGAGTCTTAATCTCCCCTTGGCCAAGATGTTTTGTAAAATATTATTGTTTTATTTAAAGATAACAAAGACAAATTACCTTTAGGATAACAAACCTATCTATTCCTCCAAAGACTTCTCCACAAGACAAGATTTGTATTTCCAAAGAAAGTATGGAACCCTAACCTTTATTACTCAAGTAGAATAGTCAATAAGCAGATGTTTGTTTGCACTTATTATTATTTACTTCTATATATTCAAATGGTTAGAAATTATATATATATATATATATATATATATATATATATATATATATATATATATATATATATAGGTAGATCTTTCCCTAAATAATTTCAAATATCTCAGTTGTATGGGGTCTACCCAATCAACCCTATATGTTTTTGGAAGATAAATCACTAGGTCCCAAGTTAGGTCAGTCGAAGGGCTAACAAAAATCCAAGTGAAAAATATTCTTAAATAGTACATGTTTGAACCTATTAACCTTATACAATAATAAGAGGCTAAAAATATATATAGGGTTAACCTAGTCAACCTATTATAGTCAACTGGTGAAAGGGGTTCAAGGCAAGAATAAGGAGGATAAAGCATGACAAATGTCTGGAATGGGTATAATTGAGAAGAATAAGCTTACGGTAAATGGTTTTGGAGACAAGTGTGTAAATGTCAAGTGGAAAAAGGGACAACAATATTATGAATCACCAATGGTCTTCCCACCCCTTTCCTGGTACACCCCTTAAGGCATGCACTTAGAGAGATTGAGACTTGAAAAGCTCTTACAAGATACAAAGTGTCAGTAATTGATATAAGTTTGAAAATATTATGTGTATGTAGGGGTGACCTCCACACTTTTAATAGTGATTCTTCTAAATTGACTATTGTTGAGACTCCTAGAAGTGACATAACATCCCATTATAGCCTTTTTGATGAGCTTGCTGACATGGATTTATTTGATTCAAATACCATTATGACCCTAACACCTCATTATTCCCTATGCCTTTGTCATCTTGAACTCATTGATTGGGGCCAACAAAATTCAGTCATACATCTTGATGAATTATAGAATGAATAATCAATTGAAAAATATATGAGCTTTAGAGATGGATTGCCAATTGGTGATCATAAATATGGCTTTGATTTTTCATTGGATCCTTTTGCCTACTTTGGAGAGAAGGCAAACTTTTTTGGTCATGAAAAACATAAAACATTGATATCTTTGGTTGAAAACCTCTTTAAGGCACTCATTAGTCAAGGGAAAAGTAAATAAAATGATAAGCACTTGAGTGAAAACCTATTTCAGACATTCTTAGATGGGAAATTTTGCTTATCCCCAAAGGACGTATAAGGTCCATTAAGTCCTAGCTCCATATCTAGTACTATCATCATGTCAAAACAATAAGTCTTTGAGCATCTTGCTCTTGACTTTCTTAATATTTTTGTTGGTTATCTATTACCTAATTTGGTGGATTTAGATTCATTGCATTATCTACAGATTTGGGAGGAACAACAAGAAACTATAACAGAATAAGATGATCATGATCACACATTTCTTACTATTCTTGAATATGGTTATACACTTCTTGTAGAAAACATTGTTGAAGTGAACCTGAGAACATATGATGATCCCAAAATTGTTTAACTTAGAGCTTCCCTTACTAAAGTAGAGTGAGAACACATTATATCCATTTTGAATAATTTTATTGATATTTTTGCATAGGCATCTTCAGACATGCTAGGCTTAGACCCTCACTTGGTTATGTATCAACTTATTGTTCATCCAAATGCCAAACCAGTTAAATAAAAAATAAGGAAGATGCATCCACAAATCACTCTTTTGGTAAAAATAGAATTGGATAAGTTATTAGGAGTAAGATTCACTATACCACTGGACTATTATGAATGGATATCAAACATACTTATAGCCATCAAATAGCCATAGAGTATACTTCTTTGGACTAATTTTAGAGATATCAACAAAGCATTCCCAAAAGATGATTTTCCTCTGCCCAAAATCAACATGATTGTCGATTCTACTACTAGGTATGAGATGTTGTCCCTCATAGATGGATTTTTTGGATACAATCAGATCAATATATCTCAAGAAGATCAACATAAGACTTCATTCATCACTCTATGGGGAACATTCTATTATCAATTCATGTCATTTGACTTGAAGAACGATAGAGCCACTTATCATCATGTTATAACTATCATTTTCCATGAAATGATGCATGGTATTATTGAGGACTATGTTGATGACATATTAGCTAAATCAAGAACACATGTTGGACATCCTATTGTTCTACACATAATTTTTGAGAGACTTTGTGAGTATAATGTCTACCTGAATCCTAACAAGTGTGTCTTTGGTGTCACTTTAGTAAAATTATTAGGGTTTATTTTATCATAAAAGGGATCAAATTTGACTCTATTAAGGTCAAGGCCATTATTGAAATGCTTCCACCTTTGAATCTTAAACAACTTAAAATCTTGATAGGAAAGATCCAGTCTATTCGTAGGTTCATTTCTCAACTAGCAGATAAGTGTCACCCATTCACACATATCTTGAAGAAAGGGGTCACATTTCAATGGGATCATGAGTGTCAATTAACATTTATGAATCTCATAACATATTTTTCCAACCTACTAGTTTTGAGATCATGAACACCTAGACAACCATTACTTTACATTTTAGTGACCAAGCATGCACTAGGGGAACTTTTGGCCTGACATGAAGATCAAGGTAAAGAACATGCAATTATTTATTTAAGACACACATTGGTGGATTATGAAATAAATTATACACCTATTGAGAAGTCATTTTTAGATATGGTTTTCACTTCCCAAAAGTTGTGACACTATATGTTGAATAATAAAACAATTATTATTGCTAAGGTGGATCCTCTCAAATTTTGATTATCCAAAATAGCTCTCATAAGATGCATGTCCAAATGGGTCATGCTATTAAGTTAGTTTGATGTTGTGTATAAAAACCAAAAAAATATCAAGGGAAAGTTTATTACTGATCAACTTGCAGAAGCCCCTATTATAGAGACTTAACCACTCAAATTTGACTTTCCAAATGATTCTATTATAATAATAAAAGAAGTGTAACATGAACCTGAATAGTAAAAAATATATTTTGATGGTTCCTTTACATCCCATGGATATATATACATCATTTTATTTATTAAACTATAAGGGGCTTTTCACAATAATTTTTATTGTATTAACAATTTGGTCGAGTATGAGGCAATTATTGTGGGACTGCATCTTGTAGTGTAGTGGGACATTCAACACTTAATGGTCTATGGGGATTCCCAATTTATTATCAATCAGACCATTGATCAATATCAAACTAGAGATGACAAGCTTCTACCCTACAATCTCATTTTGGATAATCTCAAGACTCATTTTAAATCTCTATAGTCTGAACAAATACTAAGACCAACAACAAATCTATTAATGTAATAACAACAATTGGGTCCATGATATAGATTAAAAGTAGTGCTAAAGAATATCAGTTTCTCATTAAAAACTTTCTACAACCTACTTATGTCTTTCTAGATTTAGAAAGGGTATGCACCATTACTGGTCCCAATCCCCCACTTGAACTGTCTTGGTTCCAAGATTTTTATACTTATTTCCATGATCATGTTTTTCCATCTGACCTTTCCAAAAATTGTCAAAATATTTTCCTTTACCACATAGCTCATTATGCCCTCCTTGGAAACATTATTTATTGTAAAGGCTATGATGGAATGCTACTTCATTTTTTATCTTCAAGAGAATTCAAGCTAGCATTTAGGGAGGTTCATGAAGGAATGTGTAGGGTCCACACTAATGGTGTAGTCTTAACTAAAAATCTCCTCATAATAGGTTATTATTGGTAAATAATGGAGATAAATGCTTGAAATTATGTAAGGAAGTGTATTCCTTGTCAAAAATATGGAAACTTGATACATGAACCTTCTTTACCACTACAGTCGATCACTACACCATGACCATTGTCTACATGGGGCCTTGATCTCATCAAAAAAATAAATCTAACATTTTTAGATGGCCATAAACATATTTTAACTGCTACCAAGTATTTTACTAAGTGGATTGAGGCCATTCCTCTCACTTACATCACTAATATATATATATATATATATATATATATATATATATATATCCATTTTTATACATTACCATATTATCTATCGATATGGCATCCCAACATGCATTAGATCTAATAATGGTAGATCATTTGTAAATAGAGATGTTAAATACATTTATGTAAAATTAAAAATCAATCACAATAAATCCACACCATATAACCCTCAAGGCAATAAATAAGTGGAGGCATGAAATAAAACCATTATGGCCATATCAAATAAGAATATCAATGATGCTGGCCATAATTGACACTTGTAAATTTTTCATTTGGGATTATCACACTAGTCATCGAATCCCCACAGGAACCACTCCATACTCCCTTGTTTATGATATTATCTTGATTGAGAATGAGTTATCTTCATTGCGAATATCTTTGGAGAATATTTAAGATGATAAAGATTATAGAGTCTCTAGGTTATAAGAACTAAAACATCTTGATGTTAAGCATTTGGCTACCCTAAAAAACTTAAAAGCCTATCAAAATAGATTGTAGAGAAACTACAACAAGCACATTTTCCCTTAGGAGTTTGAAATTGGTGATTTGGTTTTGAAAGAGAACCATAAGAACACAAATGTTGAGCACAAGAAAAAAGGCAAGTTCCAACCCAATTGGCTTGGCCCATATGTGATCAGAACAAATAATGGGTTAGAGGCATATAGATTGGATACTCTAGGTCATGAAGAAATTCTAAATCCCATTAACATTGTGCATCTCAAGTGGCTCTACACTTGACAAGTTTTGATCCATTGTCTACAAGACCCCTTACTTAGGGGTAACTTGTGTTGAAATTATTTTATCCTACCATTATATCCTGGACCATCCCATGATGGACTATATTCATTTTGTTTTGACCTTCCTTAGACCATTCTTATGGGAACCACATTCTTTTATGACTCTAGATAGTTTAAAATTTGGATTGTTAGCACTCCAAATCATTTATATTCCAGTTTGACTCATTTTATACCACCATGGACCATCCTCTTTTGGACCCAATTCATTCTAGATCATTCTGTGTATAACAATATTATTTTTTATATCTTGGGCCATTGTAACCTGAACATATTTTATCGCTTGACCAATTATGATCCTGATTATGACTCATAGGCATTATGAACACATTCAATGCCAAATTGACAAAATAGTTCAACATAAATAGTATTTTATAGCATCTTAAACTGACAAGTGAACACAAATACATCTTTAGCTTGGGATCTTTGCTTACTAGATGGTTCTTTAGATTTATATCATATTTCATACTATTCCTATTATTTTTTTGTTGTTTGGTAGGCATCATTTCCTTAATAGGATCTTGCTCTCATCAATTTGTGAGCATGGGCTGTTGCAGTTGGCTTAATTATTATTTAAATTTTTACCTGTGGATGTGCATCTCCTTAGCTAGGTAGTTCTGTAAACCTTTTACAAATATTTAATTTCTATTGCTTATCCCAAACATACAAAAACACTAAAAAATGATTGATAAAAAGAACAGAAACATTATCTTGTAATTTTGTTCATTCTGATCTCCATGCTCTTATCATTTTTCAAGTAATCATCCCATGCATTTTTAGTTTTGAAAGACCATGTTGATTTGAATCCTCTCGTCATATTATGAGCCCATTTTCCTTATTTCCTATACAACATCAATCATGTTTCTTATCATCACTTTTCTTTTATCCCATTTGCTAGGAGAACTACATTAGGCTTAAAGTTCAATTTGGATCTAGCATCCATGGAACTATATAAGCAGTGACCACTTGTCTTATACATTTAGACTCGTCTCAACCACCCCCTTCCTTTTCTTATTTTTCAACCATTTTCTTCTATGTTGTTTCCCTATCACTTAGTGGTAACTTTGTGTCCTTTGTTCTTATTACACTATTGTAGAATGTAAGGCCTCTACTCCACATGCCTAAACAATTATTTTCAAACCACACTAACATTATGACTAACCTGATTGTTTGTGTGTGTTTATTTGATTTTTTATTGTTGTTTTGTTATGTTTTCTTGTCTCTTTGTTTATTTTTTCTCTTCCTTTGTTGTTTCTTCTTGTTTCCTTTTGGTCTTTTGTGTTCATATTGGGTCTTGTTCTTTTATTTTATTTTTTGAGTACATCTTGTAAGCACACATGGATCTTGATTATTTATATATTGATTTCATATTTTTTATTAGGTTATCCTCACTTTGATTTTATACATTCTTGTTCCTACTTAAATAATGATTGTTCATATCTTGATTCTAAGTTAGGTTCATTTGTGTGTTTTTTTCTTTGTCTTTATTTGTTTTTGTTTAAATGTAAATAGTTATAACTTTGGTATTGGTAGTTCTTATTATTGTTCTTAGTTATAAATATTCACATTTAAACTAGCTCATCGTAATTGAAATATAATGTCATTATAATTTATTCATACTTATGATGCCTAATTTATTTTTGCTATAGCAAGCATTATGTGCTTTGGATCCAAGTCTCAAAATCAATGTAGATCCAATGATCAACTCTCAAGTAAACCAATGAAATTAAGTACTAATGGCTTATCTCACATTTAAATCTATACAAGATGTGCATCTCTTGGCATAAATTATGAGTCTAATAAAATAGTGGTCTATTTTTCTTCTATTCTTCTTTCCTCATTCCATCTTCTCTCACTTCTAGGTAAACTACATTAGATTGAGGTCCATTTGGATTATGTAGGTAGCATTTGGATACATGACATATCACGTGTCATCTCAGCCACCCTTATTCTTCTATTCATCTCTTTCATCACTTTATGCATCCTCACATGCCTATTTTTTTTAGTTGCTTCAATCATAAGACCATCACCTCTACATTTGTGCTTGCTCTTATGCATTAGGTTATATCTTTGAGCTATGATTTCCAATTTGCCCTGTATGGGCACAAAATTTAAGCCAATCACAAATCTAAATCGGTCCTACTAGAACATAATTAATTATTAGTGATCAAAATTTGCTCTACTGAGGAGAAATTATTCTATCAACCAATCAAATATGATTTACAAGGGTAAATTATTATTTCCTTTCTCTAAAGCACCACTCTCTTATTTATTATAATTCTAATCTCTATGGACTTTTCCCTCATTTTAGTAATATTTTAGTGTGGAACTTGTCTCGAGATTGAACAGTTTCTAACTGTGCAGTTTGTACCCTGGCTTTGGGTGTGTTCAAAGTGTGTCATTTATATTTTTAGATTGTATATTTCCCCTTCCCCCATCCTTGGGACCCATTATATGTTTATATTTGAGAATCAACATGTGCAAGCATTAGATCATTATGGATTTAATCTATCCCATGGGTTAATTCCACTATTTCTCTCTCTTTTTGAGAGTCCATCCTTCTCTTTCTTCCTTATATATCCTCTCAATGGGGAATCATGGATCATTTACTTATAAATTATTCTTGACAACTCTTTTATTTAAAATGACATTATTCATCTTAATGTCTCACCATGCCTTCTCAAATAGAGCCAAAATATAGACATCCAATTCCTAACAACATTGTGTTGAAATTGTCAATCTTACTCAAAATTTGTGAAAATGCATAATTTAGGCCAAAATTACTTAAACACACTAAATGATTCAAGATTTTCATATAAAAGTGTTGATTTAGGCTAATATATCCCTAAATGGGGCAATGCATTTTATGTGATTACTAACTTTGACCAAATCATTTTGAGTCAAAATGCAGAAATGCAATTTAACACCTTGGATTATTGAAATCCTCTAATTTAGAGGCACACAACATATGAATCTTTTATTTTGTGTTGACAATATCCTCAATGGGATATTGGTCCATATACAACTGATATCTGTTTCTAATTCTACTCCAGTCAAATTATAATTCAGTAATATGACATTCTAACTAGTTTGATTAATGATGTGTAACCAATTCCTAAAAAATTGCATAAAATTGGATTAATCTCACTTAGGCAAATTAATTCAGATTAAGATCTTAAGTAGAAAATCCATGGAAGTTATCGAATATTTTTTATTTGGTAATTGATTCCTAATATTTACATCATCAGGTGATATCATTTGTGGGGTGGCATCCATAAGACATAAATGCAACAAATATCAAGTTTATGACCTCCCATGCCTCTTTAATGCCTATTTTTTCTAAATATTTATGAGGGAATTTATGGATTAATTATACAAAATTGGATTAATTTATGGACACACATCTTGATCTCAAGATGGATGGTCATGGTTGATCTTGATTAAATTCAAAAATATATAGATAGGAGGGCCAAGGCCATTTTTAAGTTTCATTTGTGTAAACTTATTATGCAAAATTATCTCCACAAGCCATTTATGTGTAGTGTTTATTATGCTTAATTTTCAATAGGATATCTTCAATCATATGCATATTTGATTTCAAGTCATGAGCCTAGTTTAATTAGTGCACAAGAGATGATGGAGGAGCTTTGCCTTACATCATTAATGAAGACTTGAGCACCAAATCAAGGGGAAAATCAAATTTTGAGTTGAATTTGGGTGATGGGATGCTCTTGGGAAGGTATTGTGTATGTGCTTTCTTTCAATAGCTCTCAATTATCATTTTCCAAACCTTGTTAATAGATTTGCCTTAGTTGGTTATGTTCTTATGCATTTTCCTTGAGTTTTCTTGACTATTGCTTGATCTAAATATATTTGGATTCCATCTCTACACCTACCTTGTAATAACCATTAGGTTCCATTGTATATTTTTAGGAAACTCTATTGTAAGTTTATCCTCAATAATTCCCAATTATTTTGACTACTTAGAGTTTTAAGGCCAAGGGAAAGGCTCTACATATGATAGACAAAGTCCACACCATGCACATAATTATCTTGAAATATTCTCTACCTAAAATCCAATTCAACCTTATATCCCCTTTGTAGTGAAGGAGGTCATTGAGATTGACACTTTTCATGTGCTTGGTGTGCATATTGACACACTTGTTCAACATACAAGTAATTTTTCTAAAACTGATGTTGGAGAGGGTGGACATGGGGATACTCCACCTAGTGTGCATGCTCAAATTAATCCTTACAAATCATATTAAACTATATGTATTGGACCTTCAGATGATGATGGTGGCACTTTCAAAGACCTAGATGCTATATTTTTGAGCAATGAGTTTTTGGCACATACATTTGGTGTGTAGATGATGACTACACATATGAAGGCATCGTATATATTTTTCATGTTAAATTTTATTAATATTTGTATTTAAAAGGTAAAAAATAATTTACATATAAATTTAATAATATATATATGTTTTTTATGTTACAAGAGGAGACAATACCATCATTTTCATAGTTAGTTTGTGGGACATCTACTATAGACAACCATATTTGGTACAAATATAGTTTCATAACATGTTTTCATAATTCTTTGATTATATACATATTTTGACTAAGCATTATATATCTAGTGGCATGGTATTATGTGGACCTCTTTAATTACATCTTATTTCACTTGTTATATCTACCCCTATGAGACTATATGTTGTAAATTGCACTTTATCTAGTGTATCTTGGGGATCCCCACTTGGGGTTTTTTATTATCCTTGTGTTTTTAGCCTCTAGACACCTAAATATATGTTGGAATATTGTGTTGATATAAGTGTATAGACTTATCATTTTATTATTTTCCATTTTTTTACTTAGTGAGCATTTTTTTGTTCCCTTTGTTCATCCCATTGTCAAATTTTCATGTACCACTAGCTTCTAATTAAAAAGTAAGAGATCCCTATATATAAAAAGGTTATGGTATAAATTACATAATCTATAAATTTGATCAATTAATTTCTAATTATAAAGTATTTTATATTCTAAGATATCAAACTGCACTACAATACTACATTAAATATATGAAGCACTCAAAAGGTCACTATACTCTTGCATTGTTTGTACCAAGGGTTATTATAGGAAAAAGAGCATATAGTTTCACAATTAAAATTCCACACACATGCCTCAGAGGGATAACTACATGAAAGTGTGAGGCCATATTTGGAGTAATGGCTATGTAGGCAACACTATGCAATAGCCAGGGTTGCTATGGTTAATTTGAATCACATGCTAATCCCCTTTCACCAAGTTATAAGATGTCAAAAGGCAAGAGTATTAAGGTTTTTTTTATTATTGGTTCGATCTCACACATATGTGGACATGTTATAAGGTACAAAATAGGCACACATGTAATATAAAAAGTCTAACATGAGTTTCAATCTATTTTTGTGTATACTTTGGGCTGGACACTTATGTCAAAGTTAGACATTTACATCGATGTAACTGTCTATGGTCGATGGAAGCATTATGCAGGTGAAAATAGTCAAAAACATAAAGTGAGAATATTTCCAAGCATAATCAATGTTATAAAATAATTCCAAATCACTATCATATCTCAGATCCAAACTTTGAACAAGATATGATCTCTTTATCCTTTGGTTTCACTTTATTTAATTGTATTTATTGTATATGCTAAAATAGGTAAATTTATATTATTAGTTATATTTTAATGTGAATATAAATATAGTCTTACTTATTTCAAATAATTTTATTTACTCAAGTGGTTTTTGTAAAAACCCAAATAGTATAAAATATTCTAGTGAACCCATCCTCTACTTGGTGACCAAAACCCTATTTAGCATATTAGGGTTCTCACCTTCAAAAAGTTTATTTCAGGGTTTCATATTTATTTTTCACATTTGATTTCTTACATGTGCATCACTTAAGGAATACTAATTTATATATTTTCTATAGGCATTTTTCTTTCTCTCTTTGTGATTGGGGGCAAAGTTAAAGTTATTATGGATTTTCTTATACCATGCCTTTTAAAGCTCCACCCTTTAGATTTTTGGTTTAACGATCTTGATGATCATTGTATTTCATATGAAGATATTATGACATATAAAAAATAGGCTAACACCTATTATTTTAGTTATAACTATTAAAATGAAATAACTAATGATGAAAATACAAGTATAAATGAACATGTCAATGATCACAGTATTCTTTCATATGGTTATGAGTGTGATGTTATTTCTCTTAGGTATAGAAAACCTAATTATCATGTTCCTTCTTTTATGATGATGAAGGGTATACAAATTAAATAAAATACATTTTTTTAGTTCCAAACAAATGATACCATAGATAAGCAAAAGGTTGGCATTCATAATATTTCAAGTCAAAATGTTGTACATTTTCTAGATGCATCAAAAATTGAATGTTCCTCTTATCCTTCCAATAATGAAACTATTAAATAAATTAAATGTGTGCCTTATTATAAAAGTGATGCTAATATTTAAAATCTTATCCCTTATTTGGATCACTCAAATTAAAATAGAAAATAGCTTCTCTTTCTCAAAATTATAATGAGAAAAATTCATTTACTACTTCTTTTCCTCCTTTACTTGAACAACAAAATGAAAAGAAAATCAAAAGTAGCATTGCACTTCTTCTTCCTTCTTTGAAAAGTATAAATGAAAGTAAAACTTTAATTTTTTCTTCTCCTAGTGTTGAAAATGAAGTATAAAATGTCTCTTTTCCTTCCTCCTTTACCTTAGTTACTTAGAAGGAGCATGTGTCTAAAAGTGATGTTCCTTCCCCTACTCCTATTATATGTCATAAAACTTCAAATAATATATCACCTTGTAATGATGATGATATCAAAATTTTTGCCATACAAAATGACATACTTATCTATTTATCCATGAATACTCCTTTACCAAATATTATGTAACCATGTAATGATCCTATTTTATAAGGTGGTCAAGAATCTATCATTCCTATGTTTTATATGAATGGTAGTTTACAACCTCTAATAAATTATTCAACTTTTTCACCACTCTCTACTTGTGATATGTTATATATCATTACTACCATGGGAGATATTCAACAATAAGTAAATAGTCTCAAGTTACAAGTTTCATCTCATGAGGTTGCCTTTAAGGAGAATACGTTAAAGGAGCAACCTATTACTCGACAAGTGTTCAAATTTTATTACCCTTCAAACTTCATGATGCCGAAGTTACACTAATTTAATGGTCATGGGGATCATTCTATTCACTTGAAACAATCATTAAACATTGGGTTAAGGATGTATGTCTATTATTAAATGCATTCCATCAAAATTTATCTCAACATGCTCTTGATTGGTTTTATAGCCTCTTAAATGGTTCCTTGTCAACATTCTAAAAACTCAAAGATGTATTATTATCAAATTTTCTTCGATATACCTTACTGAAGCTACCATTAGAACATTTAAAATTATTAACATAAAATGAGAATGAGTCCATTATAGACTATGTTATCATATTTAAGGACATGTTTTATTCCTTAAACTATACCCCCTTAGATTTGGAAGTGCAATTTATATTTAGTAAGGGTCTTCTTTCTCCTATTTAAGAAAGAAATTTTCATAAACCCTTTGTTTAATTTGATATTTTATAATGGTATGATCCCCCATGCTTGGGACAACTCACGTATAGGTCAAAGTATAATATTATGTCCCACTAACTAGCTAGAAAAAAATTAAAAAATAAATCCTAAAAAAATACATAATGATTTTTAGAAAAATTGGAAAAATGTATATGCACTACATATTTGTATATATAGTCTAAAACATATTTGTTGATTAATTTAAATGACACAAAATCAAAATATTTTGAGGAGGAGATGAAAGTTTATGTGGCCTCTTTATGCCAAAAAGTGGGACAAAATATTATGTTTTGACCTCTACTCTCTCCTCATATGTGCCAAGTTAGTGCATTGTCTCCTCATGCTTGTACCATAGATTATCATGTCATTCAATCAAAACATGCATGATCTTTGTGGAACTATGTTGTGATATGTTTCATGTATTTAAATATACATGTATATCCTCCTCTCAGTCTCTATAGTATGATATGCAACCACTGCCCTCACTGCTAGATCAAACAAGGGTGTATGGGTACTCAAAATATCAACAAATATCTCAATAAATCCCTCACTAGTTATATCCATGGGTACACTCAGAGTGATATTTTGCATTACATAGCTTATAATTTTATCCTAATCTTGATCACCTACAAACAATACATAAAAAATACAAATAAGTTACCATTATCATACCAAATAATATGTCAATCAAATACAATAATTCAAAAGTAAGGTACTTACATATGGTTTTGATAGTTGTCATAGCTATAGGTGTTGGTCATATAGTATCACCACCACCTCCATTTCCTCCTTATATCATTGTGTCATAGGTATGACATTAGGCTAGGCAATCATAAACAAGAATAATAATGGCCAACGAGCCCCTGCCCACCACTATTTATAACCATCAATATACCTTGTATCATCCCCTACAACTAGGGGAACCATGGGATCTATAGCATCACTAATACATGGGGATAGATCCCCAAGTGTCAGTGTTAGTCTATCATTGGGCTTATCCCTACTCCATATTATACACTACCATAGGTATGGCACCAATAACACCTAATGTTCTAAGCCAAACTACCACAAAACACAATCATACTAGAATAATCAACCAACAACACACTAATATGAATCCTCAGAAGTTCATTCCCATCCTTGGGCCACCTAACAAATGTCCTATATATATTATATAATCTGATCCATTTTCTATCTATTGAAATAAGATGGTACTCCATCATGGTATGCAACCTACCACAAGGGATATATATATATATATATATATATATATATATATATATATAATGTATATAGTTTATAAAAATAAAAATATCAAGCATATGTTGGGGGCATATCCTCATGTGTATACTCATCATCACTATCTATATCCACAACCATCATAACTCTTTATGTGTAAGTACCTGGGTCTAATGTGTGCCCCCATGCTTGAGACAACTTGTATACTCTCTCCTCATATGTGCCAAGTTGGCTCACTGTCTCCTCATGATCGCATCGTAGAGTATCATATCAATCAATCAAAACATACATGATATTTATGGCACTACATTATGGGATGTCTCATCTATCTAAATCTACATTTATCTCCTCCCTCTTAGTTATTACAGTATGATATGCAACCACTACCCTCGATACTGGATTAAGCAAGGGTACATGGGCACTTGAAATATCAAAAACTCTCTCAATAAATCCCCCACCATTTATATCCATGGGTACACTCAGAGTGAGTGTAATGAAATTACTTATATGATCACATATAATAATTATACATCACACAAAATAGGCAAAGATAAGAGATCACATAGTAATAATTGATAATAGAGCTGAATATTGGATAACATTGCAGAGCCACTTTAAGGGGGCAACCTCTACAATAATAAAATAAGAGAAAAATACTTAATATGATGATCAAAGACTAACCACTATATCCTATATATATTATACTTATCCATGGTTATTTGATAGGTTGACCTAACTAAGAACATGAATAAATGTAAAAAGAATATAAAGGAGGTATGTAAGCCACAACTTAGCCACACATATCCCTAGACACACCAAAAGTTAAGGGTGTAGCATGCCCATCCCATTCAAAATAACATTATTTTAAACATTGAATCAACTTTGGATGTTTTTACACAAAGGATTAATCCTCCTAGGTGACATCTTCACATGGTAGATTGTTTCATTTGATTAGGTACTCCTTAATCTCTTTAGATGATAGTTTCTTAGTGCACATTTGAAGGATCACCTTAGGATCAAGAATATCTCTCCCTTCCTCATTAATTTATGGTAACTTAGTTTGAGTAGAAACTTTATGTCCAATTACTTTCTTCATGCATGATACATGAAATACTAGATGTATGTGAGTGGATGAAGGAAACTCTAACTTGTTGGCCACACTACCAATTTTATACAATATTTGATAATGCCCATAATCCTTAGGGGACAACTTGTTATCTTTTTTCTATTTCTTCAAGGACATATGCTTATATAGATGTAAGTGAACAAAGACCCAATCACCAATGTTAAAATTCCTCTCACTCATTTTTTGATCTACCTACTATTTCATGAAATTTTGGGCCATGGATAAAGTTTTATGCAAATTTGCAAGGACCTCTTATTGATGGTGAATATGTTCCTTAACTACACAAAATTTAGGATGGACCTTCAAGGTTGAAGTGATGGATGAAGGGTGGTATCCATACAAGGACACAAAGGGAGATATTTTGGAAGAACTATGAATAAAAGTACTATACCACCTTTCAAAAAATGGCAAACATTGAACCCATTTATCATATTCATCAAAAAAAAACAATAGAGATATGATTCTATACATTTTTTAACAACCTTAGTTTTTCCATATGATTGAGGATGATAGGATGAGCTATGATCCAACTTAGTTCCTAAACATGCAAATAATTTAGTCCAAAAATTACTAGTGAAAATGGGATCTCTATCACTAACAATGATCTTAAGAGTACCATGTAGTTTTTGAAATGTATTGAGAAAAGTAGAAGCTACTATACTAGAAACAAATGGTTGTGATAAATAAAAAAATGAACATGTTTACTAAGATGACCCACAATAACCATGATCATATTTTGACCATTAGATCTTGATAACCTTATAATGAAATCCATAGTAATCTCTTCCCAATGCTAACTATGGATGGATGAAGGCTGCAAAAGACCTGGGGTTTTGATGGTTTCACCCTTTTTTTTTGATAGATCATACATTCAACCACATATTTCTAGACATCCCCTTGAGTCCTTCCTAAAAAAATCATACTTGATTCTATGATAGGTTTAAAAAAATATTGAATGACCCTCGAGTGGAGTTGTTTGAAGTTTTTGAATGATTTTTTGTTTGATAAGAGAATTCTTACATAAGTATAATTTGTCTTTATACCATAATGCATTACCTTTCCATGTGAATTTTTCAAATCCACCCAAACCTTGTTGAAGATTCTAAATTAAATCATGGGTAATACTATCATTTTCCCATTTTGATCTTGCTTCCTCTAGCTAGTTTGACTTCCAAATGGTCATGACACATAGCAATGCCTCAACTCATTCATCCCTCTTGGATAGTGCATCTAGCACCATATTTTCCTTGCCTTTCTTGTATACTATTTTAAAATCATATCCTAACATCTTAGTTTCCCATTTCTATTGTTCTTTTTATGACAACCATTTTTCTAAAAAATATTTGAGACTATGATTATTAGTTTTTACCTATAAGTGATGACCCATCAAATAAGGTCTCTATTGTTTAACTAAATGTAGAATGGCCATCATTTCCTTCTTATATATGGGCTTGATATAATTTTTAACCTTCAGTAGGAAAATTTAAAATGCAAGTGGCTTACCTTCTTGCATAAGCACATCACCCATACCATGTCCAGATGCATCACATTCAATCATAAAAGTCTTAGAAAAATTAGGAGTGGTCAACACTAGGGTGGTGCACATAGCTAGTTTAAATTATTCAAATGCCCTGGTAGTTATATCAGTCCACTAAAAAGAGTCTTTATTCAACAAAAAGTTTAGTGGGGCTGTAATGCTAACATAATTTTTGACAAACCTATGATAGTAACCAATTAGCCCCAAAAATCCCCCTAATTACTTGAGTGTCTTAGGAATTGGCCAATCCACCATTGCTTGAATTTTTTTAGGATCCACTTTCACTCCTTCATGTCAAACCTTATGACCCAAATACTCAACCTCATGAGAAACAAAAGTACATTTGGAAGTTTTGGCATACAACTAATGTTATTCTAGTTTTGCCAAATGGTCTTCTCAATTTTTACTATAAATGAGGATATCATAAAAAAACACCAGAACAAATTTCCTCAAAAATTGCATAAAAATAGTATTCATAAAAATTTAAAATGTGGATGGTTCTTTTGTTAGATAAAAAGGCATAACCATAAACTCAAAATGGCCCTCATGAGTTATGAAAATTGTTTTGGGTATGTCTTCATAAAAAAATTGGATTTGATGATACCCAGAACGTAGATATAACCTGGTAAAATAAAGAGCATCATTTAATTCATCTATCAAATAATCAATGACAGGAATAGGAAAATTATATTTGATAGTGTATTTATTGATCTCTCTATATTCAAGGCACATCCTCCAAGTGTCATCTTTCTTTCTCACCATGACAACTAGTGAATAATATTCACTTTGGGTATGGTGAATGATTCCTACATCGAACATCTCCTATACCATATTTTCAATTTCACTTTTCTAGGTGTATGGATACTTATATGGTCTAATGTTTGGTGATTTACTACCAAGAATAAGTTTTATGGCATGATCATGTGTGTGGCTGGGTGGAAGTCCTTTTGGCATGTCACCAAAAATAATAGATTGGGAATCAACCACTTGTTATATATTAGGGGGTGTAGATGGCTAAGTTGGTTGGACTTCAATGGAAAATAAGCGAGCCATAACCCCTTCAACAACCTTTTGAAGAATCTGGGTCATTTGATGGGAGCTAACAAGTTGTGGAGATTTATCCCTTAATCCCCTTATTTCAAATGTTATTCACTCATAATGAAAACACAAGAATAATTCATATAAATTCATATCAATAGTGCCCAAAGTGGTGAGCCACTGTACTCCCAAAAAAATGTTGGATCTGCCCATGGGAATAGTAAACATAGGAAAATCTAACAGGTAGTCTACCATGGCCAGCTTAATACTATGGAATTTTCCTAAACAGTTGATAGTACCACCATCTATAATCATGACCTAAAATTTTGGAGTGGGATAAATGAAATAATTCAAACAAGAAACCAACTTACTATTGATGAAGTTATGTGTGCTCCCAGAATCAATCAATATAGTGACCATTTATTTCTTAAGGAAACCCACCACCTTAAGAGTTTGGGAAGTACTAATACTTGAAAGGGCATGATAGGAAATAGTAGATTGAAAGTCTTCAAATTCCTCCTTAGGTCCTTCTGCATACTCACCAATTACCTCTTCATCATCTTCATCCTCATTGGTGCCTTCGATGTAAAACAACTTATTTTCAACATAGTGATGTCCTTTGCTCCATTTGATGTCACAACCATAACATAACCCTTTGGCTCACATCTCCTAAATTTACTAAGATGTCAATCTAGTGGGTTGAGGAAATGATGGTGTTGGAAAGGTATGATCACAACTAGTAGTGAAAGTTTTCCATTTTAAAATCTCTTTTTATTCTATCATGCATGCTCTTGGGATAGCTTCTAATACATACAGTGGATTAAACGTCTGAACATATAATTGGAAGCTATCTTTAAGTCCACCCAAAAAAGATCAGTCAAATTTGCCTCAGTGATGTTTTCCACCTGTAAAGATAGATTCTAAAATTGATGAATATAATCCTTCACAGTTTTAATTTGACATAGTTTAGCTAACTAGCTTAAGTATTTCTTAGAGACATTATTTTTATAATGAGCCAATAACTCATCAGTGAAAATAAACCATGTAACAAGAGCACCATTCTTTTTTTGAGCACACAACTAGTAATAGCAAATGAACTACTCATGTTTTAGATACAAAGATGCCACTATCACCTTTTGAGAACTAGGAATTTAGTGTAGATCAAAGAAATTATTAATTTGGGTAATCCATTTGAGAGGATCCTTAACATAAAACTTATGCATTTCCACTTTTGGTGACATCAGTTTCACACCAGGATTGGACCTATTAGTGTTGAGAGGACTTGAATGATGAAGTGGAG
This sequence comes from Torreya grandis, assembly GCA_037957365.1. Classification (NCBI taxonomy): domain Eukaryota; kingdom Viridiplantae; phylum Streptophyta; class Pinopsida; order Cupressales; family Taxaceae; genus Torreya; species Torreya grandis. The sequence goes on from JARHVA010003791.1 coordinate 1,050,263, forward strand.
GGTTGTTTGGTTTTAACTGAGATGAAATGGAAAGAAATTATGTAATGATCGGATGCAATTGAGTGTTCACACCATTAATCTCTTCATGCATCCCTAAATCATTAGTTTAAACTACAACAAAATCATCCTACTGCACCAAGCCCTTTATGTCAGCCTAAATTTAAGAAAACATTGGATCTAAAGTTACAGATTCCATGTCATCCCTAAGAGTCTTAGGATTTTATTACCCCTCTTTTTTCCCTTAGGATGACCCAACATGCACAAAACCTAGGAGGGTTTTTAACCCCAAAAAAGTGTACCAGGATATGGTACCATTGTGATCACCTTACCAAGATGAATCCAATGATTGCTTTTGCACACCAGGGTAAAAATTTTTGGAACTAGAAAAGTTTACCAACATAATACACCATTGTGATCATCTCACTGAGTCAAATCCAATGACTACAAATGTACAAAGGAGAAAAAATTCCAATTTTTTTTAATATTCTTTTTCAAAAAGGCATTTTGAAAAATACTATGTTGATATAAAAATTAATGCTTCCTAGTTTACAATTTATGTTTTTTTGCTCCTTTTACTCATATAAGTCATGCCTCACCAGATCCAAAAAAAATGTAGTTGGAAACTTTCCCAAATCAAAGATCTGATACCACTTGTAATGAAATAACTTAGATGTTCACACATAATAATTATATATCACATAAAATAAGCAAAGATAAGAAATCACATACTAATAATTGAAAGCAGAGCAAAATATTGGATAACATAGTAGAGCCACTTTGAGGGGGCAACCTCCACAACAATGCAATAAGAGTATAATAATTAATATGATGATTATAGACTAAACATTATCTCCTATATGTAATCTAATTATCCATGGTTATTCTATAGGCCAACCTAACTATGAACATAGAGAAATGTAATAAGAATATAAAAGAGATATGTAAGACACAAGTTAGACACACAAATCCCTAGATATACCAAAGGTTAAGGTCATAGTATTGAGAGTTTGTACTACATGACTTACCATGGTATCCCATTCCTAATTGCCTACACACAAGACATAAAATACAAATTAGTTACCATTATCATAGTAAATACTATGTCAATCAAATACAATAATTCAAAAATAAGGTACTTACATGTGGTTTTGATAGCTATGACATCTATAGGTGTTATTCCCATAAGAGCACCACCACCTCCACTTCCTCCTGCATCTCCTTATGTTATAGGTATGGAACTAGGATGGGCAATTATAACTAAGAAAAATAATGGCTAGTGGGCCCCTACCCACCACTATGTGTAACCATTAGTACACCCTACATCTAGTAGAACCATGGGATATCTATTGTCACCAAAACATGGGGATATATCCCCAAGTGTTAGTGTCAGTCTATCATTAGCCCTATAACCACTTCACATTATACACTTCCATTGGTATGACACTGATGGCACCCCTTACTCTAAGCCAAACTACCAAAAAACATGATCATACTAGAACAAATTATATACACTAGGAGTCTGTTAAACCAACCACATGCTAATATGAATCTTCTAAATCTTGTTCCCATCCTTGGGCTACTTATAAAATGTCCTACATAGATGCCATATAATCTGATCCATTATCAATCTATCCAAAATAGTGCAATACTCCATCATGGTATGCAACCTATCGTGAGGGAAGACTCACCTCTCTATAAATATCTAATGATGCACCCAACCTAATAATGGTCCACCAAGGGGCTAAAATACCATATATACTTTTAGTCCCATCCCTGTAGTAAGGTGCTAGCTCTAATACCACCACTACGTCTCTCCAATGAAAGTTTATACATATATCTATATAGGTGGGCCTGTATGGTATGACCCAAAGAATATTGGGTACCCTCTTGCTCAATATATAAAAATATATAATATATATGATAATAAATTGAAACTATGTTACCCTCCACCACTATAAATGAGGCCAATATTACATAAATAAAATTCCATAGCTAGGAAACATCACCTTTAATAATGCTATCAAGATGAACCATCTTACTCAAATTTACATCTGGTGCTCTCTACCTTGTATAATATCTATGTGACTGCTAAATGTAACCACAATTTACATATCCTATAACCTATGTTCTCTTACCTCTAATAGGCAATCAAAAATGTGATTCACATCCTCTAATCTAATTATCATATTCCCTATTAGGATCCAGAAGGTACATGTATCTCAATTCCACCTCTCGACTAGTGAAGTGAAAAGGTAGACATCATATGGGAGCTATATTAATTGGGCAACATGGCCCGATCCACCCTAATATATCATGGCCTAGTCAGTCACATCTAGTCATAACTTTTCCAACATGGAAAAATGCTTACCATGCTAAAATTCCCAAATATGTACATCTTTTTGAAAAAAAATAGCAAAAATAGTTATGATTCATGCAATTATAGAAACCAAAATTAGATTTTATAGTTAAAATTTAAAAAAAATTGAAATAAAGTAGCATCAAACACTAGATTTGACATAATACATCATATAGTTTCATAAAAAATCAAACACTAGTATCGAGACCTAGACATAATTGTTCCAATATTTGACAAAAGTGTCCATTAACTCTTAAAATCCACATAAAAAATTGCTATAAAGGAAAAAATTGAAAAAAAAAAGTTTTACCAATCAATTCACAACTAAACCTACTTACTAGCTCATCGAAATCTTAGATGGCTAGGGATATCCAAAACACCTCAAATCATAGTGGTCATGGGGCTCTACTATACGACATTATATTTTTATACAAAGAGATTAAAATTTCAAAATGATCAAAGTAAAAATGAATTGATAATTTAATTCAAAACTCCTAATTTATAACATCTATAAGAGATTCAAATGCATGTCTTGATTACCAAATGTCTAGATTCAAAACCTATGAGTTGCATTAGGACCTAGGGAATGAGCCCTTTCATATTATCTCAATTTCAAATACTTTTAGGAATTACCTAGATTTTTTATTACACTCAAATATTATTCCAAATCATAGGTGTTACCAACACAATATTACATTATCTAGTACCAACATTGCTAGGGGAAAATTGGTTACTATACACTTAAATACATAGCAGTGCCACTTATTCCTTTCAGGATGAGGTGACTAGTAGATTTTGTTTTTCCACATCCCATAAGGGGGGAATATTAGTGGGGGAATATCATAGAGACATGGATTTAACATATCCATAGTTATTTAGTACTCAACACATCTAGATTATAGTGAGGGCATGTTTTACAAACATATCCCCCACATTTGTACATAGTTCTTAGATTCTCCACATCATATTGAGGGCATGTTATGTAAAAATATCCTCCACACTTAGGTCATGCAAAAAAATATCTAGATCTTGGGCATAATATATGGTTCAGATATATATTTGGGTTAGCATTCTATACATTCGTATTACCATTATACACATAATACACAACAATGTTACTTATATAAAAAAAATACACAATCTACATAGACTAATGTATTCACTTTAGATATGATAGGGGGCATGCACAAGGGTTCATTCCTCCTATGTATTCAGACATTGATATATCTTACAGATTCATTAGATTATTAGGGATTTTTATCACATTATGGACCATTATTATATCATGAAATTTATCACATCATGGACTGACACCCAAGTTGGGCTATTATAAACTATTATTTGGGACTTATCCATATGCAATGATTGGTTTTATTTATATATTGGAGTGATTAAATCATCCAGTCTCACTAGGTTATGAAATTGAGTTTTATTGGTTAGGAAATGATAGTATCGATGATTAAAGCACTACTCTTCCTTTCTTGGGTTGGATGCCTGATCACCTCTAAAATCTCCCCACTCCAGATATAACACCACCAAGGTGAAACCTAGTTGATCACATACGAGCCCATTCACCTTCTTGGCTAGAAGATGGATGAGGTTGTAAGTCCCCTTATACTTCTCTAGTTTCTAGCATTCTGGAGCCATTACTACACAACACATACACATGTACTCTATTCATGATCCTTCTTTATGTTACTTTCTATTATTTTCCATATACAGATTATATACATTAATTGATTTGTGGCATGCCCTTTATTGCAGGTAATATTCTAACAAAAGGTTCAAATAAAGTTTAAGTGAAGCCAAGGTTTGTTGTGCACACCAAGGTATTCATTTTATTTTCCTTTAATCTAGTAATTTCAATTTTTATGCATTACTAGATTAAAGTGGGGACAAATGTAGATACCCATATATGGTACAAACACAATTTCATGTCATGTTTTCATATCTCTTTGATTATATACATATTTTGACTAAGATATATATATATATATATATATATATATATATATATATATATATATATATATATATATATATAGTGGCATGGTCTCATGTGGACCTCTTCAGTTCCATCTTATTTCACGTGATTTATCTATCCCTGTGGGACTATATGTTGTAGATTATATTTTATCTAGTGTATCCTAGGGATCCCCACCTATGCTTTCAGTTATCCCTATGTTTTTAGTCTCTAAAAACCTATGCCCATGTTGTAATCTTGCATTGATGTAAGTGTCCAACTATGATGAAAGTTTCCAAACTTATCCTTTTATTATTTTCTACATCTTTCTCTTGGTGACCATTTGTTTTGTCCCTTTTTTTTTATCTTTTTGTCATCTTTCCATGCACCACTAGGTCTTAATTCTAATTCAAGAAATCCCTATATATAAAAAGGTTATGGTATAAAATTACATTATCTATAAATTTATTCAAGAAAGTTATAATTAGTAATTAATTTATATTACAAGATATAAAACTACACTACAACACTAAATTAAATATCTTAAGCACTCAAAAGGTCACTATACTCTTGTATTATTTGTACCAACGGTTGTGATAGGAGAAAGAAGATATAGTTGCATAGTTACAATTTCACACACATTCCTAGGAGGGAGAGCTACATGCAATTTTGAGGCCCTCTTTAGAGTATTATCTATGTAGGAAACACTTAGCAATAGTCAAGATTTTTAGGGTTAGCTCAACTCACATACTAACTCCTTTTTACCAAGTTAAAAAAGGTCAAAAGCAAAGAAGATTAGGTTTTTTTCTTATTGGCTAGATCTCGTGCACATATAAAAATATTCTGAGGTACCAAATAGGCACACATGTGATAGTGTAGGTCTAACACAATTTTTGATCCACTTCTATATATACTTTGGGATGGACACTTATGTTGAAGTTGGACATCTACATTGATGTAACTGTTTATGGTTGATGCAAGCATCTTGTAGGTGAAAATAGTCAAAAATACAAAGTGAGTAGATCTAAGATCCTGATAAATGTTCTATAATGATTATAGATCATTATCATATCTTAGATTCAAACTTCATAAAAGGTATGATCTCTCTATCCCTTGGTTGCACTATGTTTTATTATATTTATTATATATGCTAAATTAGGTAAATATGTATTATTGGTTGTATTTTAATGTGAATCTTAATATAATATTACTTCTTTAAAATAATTTTATTTACTTAGTTGTGTTTATGTAAAACACCAAATATCATAAAACATCTACTACTACATTTATTGATGTTACTCAGCCTATGTTTACATATACGAAGGTAATTTTTCATTAGAATTATACTTCATGTACATGTATGTATATATATATATGTGTGTGTGTGTGTGTGTGTGTGTGTGTGTGTGTGTGTGTGTGTGTGTGTGTGTGTGTGTGTGTGTGTGTGTGTGTGTGTGTGTGTGTGTGTGTGTGTGTGTGTGTGTGTGTGTGTGTGTGTGTGTGTGTGTGTGTGTGTGTGTGTGTGTGTGTTAACCTTAAAATCATATATTTTTTGTTCATTTGATGACCATAGTGGTGACTCTTCCATATTTAAAGGCTAAAACAAACATAAGAATTATTGTTGTAATATCATCTACACAACTACTCACTAAGATATGTTAACTTGTAATTTTGAATTGTAAATATAGCTTTGTTTTAATAATTTTACTCTATACTTGGGAAAATATAACTTATGTGAATGTATTGTCTATGCGTGGTTGTTCGATAACATTCTATAGTCCCATTCAAATAATTAGTAGGTTAGCTTCTCATGTTTTCCCCCTTTCACACTCTTGTGCATGTATCTCGACTTATTATTGACCTCGTTGAGCATCAAGGGCAAATTGAGTGTGACCATGAGTTTGCATTAAGGGCATGTTTTAATCATATTTGTATTAGTTTAAAATTAATGTATAAACTTGGTTGCATGTTTAGTATCTAAATTTTCTAATAATATTTGTATATGAAAAATTCCATATACATTCGAGCTATGAGCATAAAAGGGCTCAAAATTAGACATTGGAGGAATCCAAGGCATATGAAGTATCTCCATATATAATCAAGGCATCTCATGGGGAGCCATCTTTGAGGAAGGAAAAAAGAGGGAGGTTTTTTTATGAGTAGGATGTCTTAGATGATGTCCTTTTTTATGTGTATATGGTAATGTATGCATATTTTGGCAGTGTATGCCTATATGGCATTCACCCAATAGATGATGTGATTTTTTGTATGCCTATATGGTAATGTACATAATTTTGGCATCATATGCCTATATGGAATTCATTTGACATTTTATTATTTTCTTATTTTGTATGCCTTTGTGGCTTTTATGGATACACATATATATGCTCACTTTTTGTGGTGATTGTATTTTTGCATACAATTTGGCTGACATTATTATTGAAAAACTAACTTTTATGCTTGTATGACCATATTTTAATATCATAATATTTCATTCATATAATTATTTACATTAACCTAAAATCCTTCAATATATGTTGTAATTAAAACTATATAGGAGAAAATAGTATAATATTTGAGATAGAATAAAACTTGTAAATATGTAAGATGTAAACTATAAATATGAATAATTTATGAGTCTAAAATTATGTATTGTTCTTGTTATGACTAATTTATGATGTAAACCCTAATCCTCCTTTTAATTAGGGTATGAGCTATAAATTTTGGTCATTAGTATGATATATTGGACATCTTCAACACCCTATTATGAAGAGAGTTTCCTACATACCAATACTCTGAGGAGGGATCAAGTCCGATGTAGTTTCCCCACCTAAGTGATGGTGCAAGTGCAAGTGATGTTAGCATGATAGTGGCCTTGAGTGATTTTAGTGTGCTTGAGATTAGAAATCTATAAAATTTGAGCTTAGGGACGTTGTATATGGTAGTATACAAAATTAGGGCATAATAGGGAGTTATAACCTTGATCTTGCTCAACTTGTTTCATGTTTAATTATGTATTTTACATCTAATTTCCATCTAGTGGATATAGGGATAAAATTCATATATTTATAATGTTTTATTACTTGTGTAGATAATATAATATGTCTTAGTTGACCTTAGGAGGGTTTCAATTTTGAAAATATATTCATTCAGGAAATTTAGGGTAAAGGGCATAGGCAACATTTTGGGGACACTAGCACCACATGGCTCTAGTGTCCTTAATGTGGTGCTATTGTCTAGTTGATAGGACATTGGGCACGAAGGGCCAAGATTAGGAAATGAGGGTTTGGGACTACATTTGAGATGACTAGGGAGGCATGTGGCCTACACAAAGGCTAGATAACTATGATAATAGGATATATGATAGGTATAGGGATAACTTAGGGATAGGTAGTCTCAAGTAGCACATTTAGCACTCAAATACCACTTTTAAGTGATTAAATCCCCTCCCCCCCCTCCACACCCATTTATGCTAGAAATGAAGCAAAGCAAAATGACTAGTATAAAGGAAAAAGATGCATACGTAGACTTACCTAAGAAGTCAAGCTCATGAATCTAAATCCGAATATGTGAAATTGGGTTTGCATATGTTAACCATGATCTAATGAATGACTTATAAGTGAAACGTGAATAAATTAGTTCTTACTTAAGAGATGTTAAAATTGAAAGACTATGTTGAGTAAATAATTAATTGATTAAAGAGATAGGAAATAATAAAGGAATGAATAAACCTCATCAAGTACATGAACCAATGCAATAACCTAGTGACAACCTATGTGTGTGTATATAAAGATTAATCAATGAATAAATTATACTGAGTTGATAAATTGCTTAATCCACATGTGTGAGTGGCTCAATAAATAAATCTAGATTTGACTCCATCATTTCCCACCCCTACTTTGTGTATTCTGACTTGTGAATAACTTAGATTAGACTGATAGTGTGTCCAACCATCTCATGTGGGTGGATCAAGAACTTGAGTAGGCTATGAATCCATCATTTCCCACCTATTTATAGTAGATGCATCTTAAACACAACTAAATGAAGTACTAAAACTATCTAACTGACTATATCTAACTATGTATGTCAACTTTGTAGACACTTGGGTACATTAGGCAGCTTTGGGCCACTCAAGAATGTCAACCACTATAGATGGAAAAAATCATGAAACTAGTGATAACCTAGAATATGATGTCAAGTGTATATAGTGTAGAGAATGGCATGGAATTTGACATTCCATTTGATCAACTAGTATTTAATTGAGCATATGGAAATAATGTGTTGTGCACATATGCCCAATTTGGTATCAGAGCATATTGATTCTTGGTGGAGTTGTAATAGTTGTATCTAAGTATTTAAACTAAATATGGGAATGGTCATTTCATGCATGATGCCCCCAATATAAGCAATTGATATTAATCTAAGCTAAGATATTGTGAATCTAAGTAAAAACTAAGTGTATCTAATAAATGTATAACTAAATCTATGCAAACTTGTACTGTACCTAAAGTACTATTCTATCTAATTTGAGTTGCTCTAAAGTTGAGGCTACTAGACAGTAGTGCCACATCTTGGATAGTAGTGCCATGTGGTGCTAGTGTCCCCATTTGGGTGATAATGTATTTTTAGTCTAAAATATGTGTCACTATACTACTTTATGAGTCACTATGTTTTCTCTGTGTTTACCTAAGTCTAATTTTTGAAACTGAGCCTGTGTGCTAAAAATGTACTATGAGTGCAATATAGGATCCTTATCTCTTTGAAAAACCCCTGTGAATTCCCCCTCTTTTTATGATATTTGTTGAACCTATGTAAGAACTATCCTCAAAATCAAAAGGTCTACATAATGTGTGTTAGTTGCAACATATATGATAACTGCATGATAATCTAATATAATGTAAAAACATAAAATTAAAATGTAAGAAAATATATGCATAAGTATGTAATTTAAGATGTATGTTATGTCTATCATTTCACAAGGGTTTGAAGATAGATGTAATCAATGTATGTAATAGTAAATCTGAGTATAAATGAGTAGCTACCTAGGGGGATGGGGTTTGATGTCCATCATAGCACCCAAGTAGGAAGGGTAGATGCATGAGGTCCCTCATGGTATAAAAAACTGGTCTATGTAACAAGCAAAGATAAGTGTTATGGCCATGACTCATACAAGAAAGTATACATACAAAACACATGAGTCACACAAAGTAGGCCAAGGGGCCATAATACAAGGGACATGGGCACATGTCACTAAATCTAAGAAAACAAGACATACAAGGAAATGTTAAAATGTCCACGTACATAAGCAACAAGCAAGTGAGATTAGATCCACATAGAAGGATATGTTAAAATGTTTGCATAAATAATTAGGAAATCACACATAAGGGACATGGGAAAATGTCCAAGGCATACATACTATGAATATAAGTGGCTTAAAGATAAAGAATAATGGCATATAAATGCAATCAAGTCTAAACTATGAAATCTATAAATGAAATCATGTATGAGTATGTAGTAAAAATTTATGTAATAGATAGGATGTACATATGCTGAGTATCAAGTAGTAATAATTGGTAAAAATCTAAGTATGAGTCGCAATGATCAATATATAGATATAACAATGCTAAATCTGGAATGTAGAGTATGTAAGGATAGAACTTGGTGATCTATATTGTGTATAAGATGCCCCCAAGTGGGTGAATGTGTCAAGTGAATTACCATGGATTGGTGTACATGCCCTCGATGGGTAGATGATAGCAAGTCTAGATCAATATAGTAGACCTGAGTCCTATAGTAACCTACAAACACTCAAGAAAAACAAGTGAAGCATGTAGTATGATAAAGCTAACTATACTAAGATAGCTAGCATATGTAGTTTTGGCAAATATAAGAGATGTAAATATAGAAATGTATATAATCTATAATATTGTGTTTTTTGAGTCATTATTTGAATGTTTTTGTGTTTTTGACATGTTATATATTTTTTGTATTTTTTATAAATAATATATGTACAAGCAACATGAAAATGAACTATGTACAAGGAGCAAAAGAGAGGTAAAGTATTTACAAGAAGAGAAATAATACTAACCAATGAGTCTCATGGGAGACTCACTATCATTGTAGCTTGTGTCAAAAATAGGAATGGTAATCTCTCATGCAATGTGATTGCTATGCTATAGTTAAATGATGTTACAATAGGAATTTGAGTATTGTTCATCATCAAAATCATAATAACTTGGGATGCTAGATGGAATTACCTCATATTAGGGAGCTGACCTTTTTAAATTATGCTTTGGAATATTGATTGTGATTTTTCCCTTTGAAACTATGCTTATTGTAGGTATATGGTTATTTGGAAGCTATTTTCTAGAAATCCTATTTTGATAATTCTTGTTGGCATAACATGATTTTGACTTTGGAATTTAAGTTTTGCTCTTTTTGTAACATTTCTTGTGTATTTGGATATTGTGCCTTGATAAACTTTATCTTGTGAAACATGTGCCTTAGGATGTTCAATAAATCCCAGACTCTATTAACCAATGTTATTAACTCCTATATTAGGAGAAGTGATGCCTTGGGCCTAATTTCCCAAGCCTTCATCATGATAATCAAATTATTGTAGATATTTTTGACCAAACCCATAATGCTTTGAAATTTGAGCCTCATTTTGGAGAGGTATATTTGCATATTTTTCTTACTTAACTATTTTTTATATTGTTTATCAATTTGATTGTGTTTTGTGAACCTTTTATTTATTTGAGTTATGCTTTGGTACATTTTTGTATTATTTCTGAATTTGACACTTTTTAAATTTTTAGATGTGTCATTATATGCTGTTTAAATGATGTGTCATTATGTGAGTCATATGTATCCATTATCTATTGTATTTTCCTTTTCAATACTAAACATGAATCGGTGTGGTGCCCATGCATTCTATGATATGCACAATAATATCTAGATCTCCTCACTAGATGTACATGGGGTAGATCAATCAACTTAGCTTTAATCATTTCCCTTAGTACTTCACTTGAACACTTATTTGATCTTTGAATTTTTTTTAAATCAATTTTTTTAAATTTACTTTATTTTTATTTATGATTTGGATATGAAAGAGTGTTAGGCACAACTTTAATAGGTGTAGATGCATATACATGGTTTACACTAGCATATTATAAAAACTGTGTACATGTAATGTGATTTGACAATAATGTGACCTATTCACTTAAGAACTTATTTTGATTCTATAAATATGATATTATATTTTTCATATTAATAATTTTATCCCTTAGAGTCTCACAAGTGCAGACCCTAGTTGCTTCTGATTGAACATGTAGGCACACACACCCTATAGGGAAAAGGTGTGAATACGTTAAGTATGTGAATTAATGACAATGGTATAGGTATCTTCATCTCTTAGAGGAGTGATAACATGGACCTATTTAGAGGGAAAGTATCTATCACCCTCATGGATATATGGAAGAAAAGGAGATTATTTACTGTGCATAAGATATGACATTGAATCTTGAAACTTAGTTGTTATCTTATGTAATAGATCCTTTATGTATGTAAGGATTTGTTTCATAATTAAATTTTGAATAAGATAAAAATAACATGCTAGAGATATAATGAAATATGAAATACAATTAAATTAATATAAAACATCATCTATACATGTGTTTATGTCTTTTTTGAGTTCATTCTGAATTAAAGGAAAAATCATGCAAATGAAAGTATTAAAATTTACAACAAAGAGAGATACACTTATTTTGTCATTATTATCATTATTATATCAAATAAATTTAGAAAATGTATAGATCTAAAATTTATATTTTATAAATGTAAACCATAGGGTTATTTAGGGTTAGGGTTTTAGAAATGTTTGAAGTAAGTTGGGTTCACCAAATGTTTTAACATTTTAGGGTTTAGCTTATGTAAATCCTATGTTTGATCAAAGTGATACATAGACTAAATTAGGTAAATAATATGCATAAAATGACCACTATTTTTTTTTATAGATTTGACTAGCTTTGACTTCCTAAAAATAGTAATAAATAGTGAAAATAAAGAATTATCTAAAAAAACCTGATACAGATGATCTAAGTACTAGAAACTGGGATAGAAGTAGGTCTAAGTGTTTTCAAATAGATCCCTTTATCAGAACCCCTCCTAGAAACCAACACCACATTTTGAAAATAACATTATGTGGTTATAGTGTCTTGATATTGTTGCTAGTGTCCTTTATACAAAATTATCCCAAACTTCTAGGTACACTTGTGTCTAGATTTTTAGGTTTTGTTCCTATGTGCATGAAGTCTAAAAATCTATATTTTACCTTTTATGATTGATTTATGATGTAAACCATAATCCTCATTTAAATTAGGGTATGAGATAAAAAGTGTACTTGTTAGTAGGATAGGTTGAACATCATCAACACCTCACTATGAAGAGAGTTGACTACATACGAATACTCTGAGGATGGATCAAACCTACTGTAGTTATCCCCACCTAAGTGCTAGTGCAATTACAAGTGATGCTAGTATGATAGTGTCCTTGAGTGCCTTGAGTGTGCTTGAAATTGGAAACCTAGAAAATGTAAACTTAGGGCTGTTATAGTTGGTAGTATGCAAAAGTAGGGTAGAATAGGGATTTATAACCTTGATTTTACTTAGCTTGTTTCATGTTTGAATATGTATTTTGTATATAATTTCCTTTTAGTGGATATAGGGATAAAAATCATGTATTTATAATGTTATTTTGCTTGTGTAAATAATAAAATATGTCTATGCTAACCTTATGAGGCTTTTAATTTTGAAAATATATTCATTTAGGAAAGTTAAGGTAAAGGACATAGGCACCATTTTGGGTACACTAACACCACATGGATCTAGTGTCCTTAATGTGGAACTAATGTACAACTATTAGAATACTAGGCACAAAGAGCCATGATTAGGAAATGAGGGTTTGAGACTGTGATTGAGTTGACTAGGGATGCCTATAACCTACACAAAGGATGTATAAGTGTGATAATAGACTCTAGGATAGCACTTGGGATAATATATGGATATTTAGTCTCAATTATCACTCTTATCACTCAAATACCACTTTTATGTGATTACACACTCCAAAAAGCTAGGCTTCATGCTTGAAAAACACATTACAAGTATACACAAATACCTTGCTAACAGGTTATATGAAGTCAAAAGAGAGTCTTAGAGGTGTTTAATGTTTATATAATGATGTTAATCCATATTAAAATATATTTTTAGTCTCCACCAAATTTTTTATACCTGAATACCAAAGGAACCTCGTGAGGATGCATGCTAAGTATGACTAAATCATTGTGTAAGTAGGGTACAAGCTAGAATTATTATTTGAAGAAATTAAAACCATTTTATGGAATTATTATAGTTGAATATATATTTTAAACACTTCACCCAAATCTCCTATAATTTTCCTAAACATACATCTAAAGCTCATATAATCAAAATGTTCATTGACAACCAATAAAGACATGAAAGAAAGTCTTATGAGTAAGCAATTTTAAAGTTTTGATTGACAATATAGGTGAAATGATACTTGATAAACTTTAATTTGGATATAATATAAATACTTATAGTATATATAAAAATTAATCAAACTTATAAAACCATTATTGAAGTGCACTAGCAGGCTGTAGGCCTAAAGAGCATCAATTTGGTTTTGGCAAGCAAAACTAGGTGAATAGAGACTTTTGAGAGGTTTAAAATAAGTTTGATCTTTTAAAAATGATCTAAAGGTTAAAATAAGAAAATTAAAGGATTAAAGTACCATGAAAACATATCATCAATTATTAATGTGATATAAAACACAGACCTACAAGTTTGTATACTTGTAGGTCTACATTTCCAAGTGAAATAAACTGTGCATAGAGGGTAAGGTTTGAGGATGAATGAAGGGATATAATCCATGATAATATGTTATAAATATATTTAATAGGTATAAAAATGATAATTAATGGAATAAATGACTCCTTATTGAACCTCACAAACATCAAACAAAAGAAGCATCCACAAGCCTGTTAAAGAGCTCTTTCACAACCTTATTTTCAAGATTTCAAGAGAATGCACAATGTTTGTCTTGAGTTTTAGAATTTTAATGGATAGAGGATTATGGTAGAGTCATAAATGAACCATTAATTTTATAAGTATGTTTTTAATATGATTAAAAACCATAGGAATACCTACAACCCTATTGTACAGTCTCAAATACCTACATAATTGGGAGAAATTGACATGTTGGAGGGTATTGAGGAGTGTCCATGCAAAACCAATTATTTAAAGAGATTTATGAAGGTAGGTTATAAATCAAACAATAATTTTATTATATTTAAGTTTACAAAAACTCAAAATATTCATTGTTATCTACTCTCAGCCTCCTTAGGTCTGTGTTTTTACAAACTAGGGCTAAAAATCTTACAATTAACCTAACTTGAGTTATAACCCATGAAATAAATTAAATTTTTTCCAAAATACCTTATTTAATGTTAATAAACTTTTTTTTTTGTTTTTAGAGTGGTATTTTATGGCTTTGTACAGTATCCAACACCACAGGGTTTGTTTTAGGGCTAATTAGAAAAGAAGGGTATTGAAAAAGTGGGTTTGCATTAGAAGTTGAGCTCTAAAACCTTGGGTGAAGTTAAAATGGGATAAAGGGTACCAAAATAATCATTTATTTTTAATATAATACATATTTATCACTCAAAACAAGGATCTTTGTACTAAAATATGGTTACAAGGAATAGGGCTCCAAGAGAGCAAATAGGAGAATTATGAATAAAATTATATATGAGAGATGATTGATTGTGGATTTTAAATATGTTTCCAAGGAAGTTAGACCCAAATAAGATGAATGGTCACTTCAAAGTCACTCTAAGGGGCAATTTCAAGTGCTCAAGGGTCAGTCACTAAGCCAAACATAACTCTTACACCACCTTGCTCAAGTTGTCATCAAATGGAGCACACACATGTTGAAGATAGAATTTATAAATATATTTTGGCATTTAATTCTTTATTGTAACTTTTTACTTGATTTCTTCATATCCATCATTGGATCTTGACACCTCTCTTCTCTCTCCCTCTTCTTCCTTCTCTTATATGCATGTTTTATTTTGACATTGTTTGGAATCCTTTTGATGGATATGGAATAGACCTATCCAAATAAACACTAGTACCTTACCTTTAAAATGATTAAAATTGAGTTCTAGCCTTTTATTATTCTTGTGACTAGTGTATGCTTCATGTTAGTTGATGAATACTAGTGATGGAGTATAAAACCTCCTCTCATTTGTCCTATCTCTTACCTATTTATAGGTGTTAGTCATCTTTATAGGTTACATAAAGTGATTGCAATATCCTTGTGTGGATTGAAAGTGGAAGCATTCATTAATTATTTTTAGACCTCTTGATCAACCCCGTAGTCTATGCATCATGTTATAGCCTCTATGTGAAACACTCATGTTTGGAGACTCTATTTGAGTTGTGAAATTAAATTTAGTCATAGTTCATGTTCTTAGTGTATGATAGGAATGTGGAGGAGATAAATTTGGTGCAACACCTCCCTATTTTATTTTTATTTTAGTTTTCTCTCCTTTTCCCCTTTTAAGTTAGTAGGTTTAGTGATAGTTTTTAAGTGATGCATCAAGGGAGATAGCCCTATATATAGGTTCTCTTCAGTTGTAAGGTCACCTAAAACCTTTGAAGAGTCCCCATTATATCATGTAATTGAGGAGGCTTGAACAACCTCCTCAAATGGGCAAATTTTGATGATAATAGGATTTTCAGCTCCAAATTTTGAAATATTCAAAGTAAATGGAGATCCTTCTTATCACATTAGAGCCTTTTATGCCTCTTTCTTAGAATTTACTAATAATTATAAATTTTGAACCAATATATTCCATATAATATTGAAATATTACACATTTGATTTTTTTTTTGTCTTGCAAGTAGATATGTACATTGTTTTACTACTCTAGTTGATGATTTATTAGCTTATTTTCAAATCAATGTTGATCATAATGTTACATTTGTAGAGTTAGCTCAAATTATAAATTAATCCTATATGCACATAAGATATTATATTGTTAGGCTTAAGAATTATAGTATGGTAAATTGGTTTCACATCAATAATGCATACAAATGTGCAATTTAGATCAATTTTTTTTTACTTAAATACACAATAAAAATAGACCTAATTGTAATAAAGGAATATCATATAATAATTGAGATGTGAAAAGATAGGGTTCTGAGAAGAATATGAAATTATCAAAAATATGTATATTGTCTAATACTAAAATTAAGTGGAAACATATTTAGGAATTGAGGCATAAAAAATCTAAAATATTCAATGCAAACTAAAAACATAAATTTTTTGACCAAGAGTGGAGTTCTACATTCTTAGTTGCTACTAAGTATGTAGATAAACACTAAGATTTTTTCCTAGTCATTGTATATTTATTAAAAAAAGTAATGAATTTGATCCTATTATTTTGGGCTCTAAAAACCTTTTGTGGTTTTTCATAATTCATTATGAATTACCCATAATTCAATATCCTTGCTTTAAACCTTAATCAACTCACAAAAAATTGAAAGACAATAAACAATAATGTAGTCAGTTGGAAGGTTTATCTCAATCGTACCCCCATCTTTGTAAGAGTAGTAAACTAACACTCTATTTAGTTCAATAATCAACTATGTGATGTAAACCTTAATCCATATATGACTTTTCAATAAATGAATAATTAGTAATATGCAAAATGAAGACTGAAAGGGATTTTTTAGTTTTAAGTTAAATTTTATACTTTTGCTTGTCACTCTTGACCTTTTCTTGTAATTATTGATTCCATTCACTTCCTCAATCATAATTATCACTTGTCATCATTTCCCCATATGTATTGATGCACTTGTGTAGATATAAACTTATAAAATTAATTTTAGGACCTTATTAGTGCACAATACAACACTTAAATGTTAGGTAAAAAAATTGGGGGAAGGGTCAAACAAATCAAAAAATAGGGGACCAAGATCACAGTGGTATGCTTCTGGTTAGATCAAGCACATTTTTTTTCTCCTAGTCAACTAAGAACATATTAATACACTCCTATTCAAACCTAGGAAGAAAGAAAACATAGGGAAAACAAAAGAATATAATATGGAGAGAGAAATCAAAATGAGGAAGGTGCAAATAGAGTCTAACATAGAGAAAAACATGCCAATAAGAGTTTAATATAAACTGGTAATTGATAAGCAAATAGGTACCCTAAATCTATGTAAATTGACATCTAAAAATACACTCAAACCAAAATTAGGTGTCAAAATAGAATCCCACTTTGACATATGTGTGTGTGTGGGTGGGTGGGTGTGCGCACATACATATCAAAGAAAAACTGTATACTTGGGAGGGATCATAAAAGATATTTTAGATGAAACCTATAATAACCATCAAAGAAAACATAGGGAATGATATTTATCTGAAAGTTTAAAGGAGAAGATAGGTTACCTTATCTCAAAGTCTAGCTCTATGACATAAATAATACAATGAAAGCCTGTAGTCCTTAGAAGAAACATGAGTGTCCTAACTTACACTTTGGAAAGTCATAAATATCTTGAAATAAATATCCATGTTTTTTTTCTAGAATATTAAAACCTATATACATATAAAAAATATGGAAACATTCACAAGTGAATCAATGCCTATATAATTCGATATTTTTTTGTCCAGAATATTAAAACCTAAATACTTATAAATAATATGGAAACATGCACAAGTGAATCAATGCCTATATAATTTGGTGATCATGGAATTGTTTAAATTAATGAGAGAAAATTAAATTTATGAACCAAAACAAATGGTTGTGAGGAAACTATAAAGATGTCTCTATGAAATCCATATCTCAAAATATGCATCATATATGAGTATGTGTCTCATTAAGGATACCAAATGAAACATGTTTTAAAAACCTATATGACTACATCCAAATGTAAGTGCAAGGGAATGTGTGTATTATAACTCTTTGGGAATTTTATGTATCACCTTATAACTAGAATCTGGGAGAGATAAAACAAATGGATCGTATGTCCCCCTTTTTAGGTGTAGGGTGAACATATGAATCACATATCTAAAAAAAATGGATTACATGTACCATTTTTAGAATAGGAAAAATAAAATATATGATGTATATTCATAGTAAGATATCATCATCAAAGCATGTGTGTGTGTGTGTATATATATATATATATTATGTGAGTAAGATATAAGATATGTGGGTGTGAAAATATCATTCAACTAATAGGAAATATATAATAATTGAATAAAAAATAATAGTATGCTTGATGTAGGAGCATCTAGGTCCATAATTTATCTTGCATCCACCAAAAATTATATAGGGGTGTGTTTTTGTAGACCAACATATGTATTTTACATTTTGGCATGGTATAAGTTTATCATAGGGAAGCATTAACACTACAAAACTTTAGGAGAGTCACTTATATTATAAAACATTATTTGTAGGTATTAACATGATTTCAAATGAGTTGGTTGAGTTTATCAACAATTGATGGAATACTATAAGTGTTTGTGTCTATTGAGAACCTAAAAGTGATAGGTTAAAAGGAAGAGGAAAAAAGACCATGAATAACACTTCCAAGCCATAATATGATTTCAGATCTAGATTTTCCTTGAAATTTTAAGCATTTTCAAAAAAAACTTCATCTCATTTAAAGTATTTATGTTTAAATGTATAAAATTAACATTTAAGCTAAAATCATGCACTTATGACCACTCTTTTACACACTTAGATTTTGACTCACTTGGGTCCCTTTTTTAATGACTTTAGACCACCTTACACACTCTTCTAAGATGATACTTGAATGAATTTATCCCTATAATTATCAACCTTAAACACCTTTTATTTCTTTCCTAACACTCATCATGATGAAATAACCCATTGGACAAGAGCAGCCTAGGGGACTATAGTGCACCACTCTTGTGTCCTTCCCCCTCTCTTGTCTTCCCACCAAATAACAACTAATTTTCCAAATTCAAATTGATAGGAAAGTTTTCCCACTTCCATAATGAGATTAATTCAAATTATTTTCAATGATACGACTATATGAACACTTTTCAAAACATATTATAAGGGGAGTATTCTACATTGAAAAGTACTAGAATCACACTTGCACATTAAAAGTATAATACCCATTTCTCCCAATTTTTATTGTATACAGCCCTGGTATCCTAGATCTCAAGTCTAAATACATTATACATGTAACAATTCATGGTTAAGGAAATTGATCACATCAATATTTCACTAGTATCTAAAACATTACCCCAGTTACTCACACACCATTATGTCATGGGATAACTACATAAAGTTTGATCCCTCTTTAGAGTATTGGTCTGTAGGTAGTGCTCAACACATGGGGTTTTAAGATCTCACCCAAATTCAACCACTAAATCCTTTTTGCCCATTGATTTTTAATTGGTACTCACATTTCAAGGATCTAGAGTTTTAAAGGAAAACCAATTACACAGTGGTATCTATAACTGATCATAATCTCTCACACCAAATACAAGATTTGTAGATGAAGGCATAAAGAACCCAAAAATATTTATTTCCTCACTACAAGTGGATATGAGTGCCCTAGGTTGGATACGATCACCACCCCTATAGTTTCCTCTTCCCATTACTATTATCCAAGCCTAGATCCAATTCTAGTATCCTAATTCTAGTCACTAGACCTCTCTACACAATAAGTTTTAGACCCTGACTCCTCTAGGAGGCACAATTTCCATCTAAGTCTTTATTTTCTCTTTCACTTTGCTATTTTTAGTAAGTTTCCATAATATATTAGTTCCAAATAAGTGAATGTTATCATTTTTATATTATTATCATAATTTTTATAGTAGTGTTTTCATCTAGGATTTTCACATAAATCCCAAAATTTAATTAAACATATTGGTCAACCCATTTTTTGTTGAACATGGCAAGCCCTAGTTTTCCCTAGATTTTCCTTCCAAATTTATATCCTCCTAGGGTTTTAAATTGAATTATTATTTTATTACCATGTTGGAGTGTTTTATAACATTCCTATGTCTCTCTTTTGTTGTTATAATTTTACTATTTATAAAATTTAACATGGTTAACAAATAATCCCCTCTCAACCCTCAATGTTATGATAGATACTTTCAATGTAACTAGGTCCATGATATCACTATCCAAAGAGGTAAGGTATCTCATCCTATAGTTCTAAATGAAGGTAACAAACATATCCTTCCTTAAGGCCATCCACCTCCCACATCTCCTCTTTAGGGTGTATGTATGCATGTTTAATCTAAAACACTTAGGGATTATGCTTGTGAGGCTCTAAAAGATAAAATAATTGGTATGGGAAAGTTAATATTACAGTTAAAAAATCAATATCAAATTTTTAGTGCAAAGATGATAGTATTATAACATTAGATTACATGTGTAAAATATATATAACATTATATTATTAATCATGTATATGCATCCCTAACTATAAAATTTGTACCTAACAATATTTCATGTCAAAATGAGAAAATATAGCATAATAAATATACAATAAGTGATTCAAAAAATATTCATATGGATAATAAGAGTTCAAATGAGATTTATAGGGAAATGATTTGAAATAATTTGATCAAAATACTATTGTGCATATCATAAAATCCATGGGCATCATACATATCATTGTTTTGATTTTAAAAATAAAATGCAAATTATAATTGACAGTGGTGATCATATCATTGATACATCACTTAAGAAACCCACTCACCTTATGAGTACATCTCCCAAAACACAAGTGAGAAAATCATAATTAGTAAAAAAATGGTTACCAAAGGACAATTAAGAACAAGAAAATGTTCAACAAGATAAGTTTGAGAAAGAAATATCACAAAAGGAACAAGATCAAAAAGAGAAATTAAAAAGGGAATAGTATGCAAATAAAATGTTAAAACAAGAAAAGGTGGCATTATAAAAAGAAAAGTTGTCAAATCAAATTGAAGATAAGCAAAAAGACATTCTTAAAAGAGGTTTTCTCACAAAAGAGTCTCCAAATCATGAAATAACTTAAAAAGATACAGTTTCAAGTGTGATTCTAAAGGATTTGACTAAAGATCTTTCATCTTTTCTAGAGTGTTTAATTCTTAATATCCTCATAGATGGTAAGTAATGAACCAATGCAGTGATGAACAACACTATTGAAATGAAAGTTTGTAGCATGACACTCATACAATTTCTTGGATATGGTAAGGAAAATTTGGGTAAGAGTAATTTATGTAAATCATTTATTGGATCCATTGAGTAACCTTGGATAGTTGGGCCAAAAACATGTTCAGTGGTATTTCATGTATGTCCTAGTTTAGCACAATATAACACCAAATTAGGAAGATCATGGATGATTAAAATGAGGGAAACAATGGGCAAAGATGCCAACCATGTAATATTTTCACATGAAAGTGTAATGATCACATTTTAAAGAGAAGATAGAGTTTATTCAAAATAAAATCAACAAATAGAATGCATATTTTCAGCTAGTATACAAATAGATGTAAGTAATGGCATATCACTAAAGGCACATGACACAATACACATTACAAAGGAGAAATCAGAAAGGTCAATACCATAGTATAGGGTAGTTACTTATTTATATCAAGATACAACAAAATACAAGAGTGGTATTCCAAACGTTCAAAATATAGATGATGATGATGATGATTATAACAATACAAATTGGTATGATACTAATGATACTGATTATGTAGACTATGAATATGTTAATGCTACAAAACCTACACAGTTACATGATACTCTTCATTTATAAGAGATCACCATTATTTTTTTAAATATAAGATTTATTGATGGTGAGACTCTTAAGGGAGTCATTTAATAGTATCCTTCCCTCTATTTCTCAATTCATATTTATGCAAAAATATAAAAATAGTAAAATATTGAAAAAAATACCAAAAAATAGGACCTATGCATGCTTATAAGTACTTTGCCATATATTAATTCAGTTGTGTATAATATTCTATATATTTTTAGCTAGATTTATATCATACATGCTTTACCAGTTTATATGAGTGACTATAGATTACATAGGACATCATTTACAAAAATAGTTACAGGTGTTTTTTCTATTACACACTCAAACTATATTTAGGCAAGAGCATTGCAGAGGATAAAATAATATGATCTAGTGTCCCTCACCCTACTCTTGTCCCAATGAGCTCATACTATCACTACTCAGTTATAGAATTTACACAGACTTCCTACAACATGTGCATTCATCAACTAGCTCATCGGGGGCATGTTAAACACATGTTTTATCCTTATTTTCCAACCTTATCTTACTCACATGCTTAATAATTTAAATTGTATTAAATATAATGATATTGATCACTCACCAAAATTATTATATACTATTTCCTATCTTAGTTACTAAATATTTCTTAGATTACAACTTAGCTCTTATTGATTAAAATACATAATCATGTATGCTTTTTATATTTCTTCTCCTAGTTTGATATCTTGTATGAAATTATTCATTTACTTTAAGGAAATTTTAATATGTCATTTACAATTGCCTCTAAGTCTTTATATCTATAATTTTATGCATGTGAGGACATTTGAACATGTCTTTATATGTGTCTTCTATTTATGTGTGTGAACATTTGAACATGTCCTTCTATGTGGCTCTAAGCCTTCATTATTTCCTTATATGTGTGTGAGGGAATTTGAACATGTCTTTGTATGTGTTTTATATTCAAGTGAGTGATATTTGAACAATCCCTTTTTTGTGGCACCTTGGCTTTATATTATGCATTTTATGTGTTGTGTGTCTACTATTTAAATATGATGTGTCTCATCCTAATGGCATTTTGCTTACTTATTTGCTCATATTTGGATGCCATGGTGGAAATAATGCAGCCAACCCGTTCCAATGTTAGGATGGATATCATGCATTCCTTCCCAGGTAGTTCCTTTCAATGTTATATACTTAGTTGATGAAATTACCTATGTGTTTCATTGTCACATATATATAGACACACTTACTATGAATGCTTATTTTCACATGCATGTTACATTAGTACTATGTTAAATTTACATACATAAATATGCCATGCTCTTCCATGATGTCATTATTAAATATGATTTTTATTTTTTACATCATAACAACCTACCACATAACATTTTATTTTTAGTTAAGTTCTTACATAGGATCTAAAACTCATCTCAAAAGAGGGGGAATTCATAGAGGTTTATCTTAGATACTTGACCTTCATAGATCAATACACTGACATGATTTAATAGTGGTTACACAGTTTTAGACTAAAAAACACATAAAAAGTTAATTTGGATAAGAGAAACATGTTAGATAGGAGATAAATTCTCTAGTGTCATTCCTAATGTTGTTGTCTAAATGCCTAAAAAATAGGCATTTCTATAATCTATTAGAATCTCAATTTACTCAAATCAATACTCAACAGTTTTATAGTTTGAGTTTCTAGAATTACTCAAAATTACATAACTTATCTTAGATTTTCTTAGTTTGGGGGAAATCATGCACAACATGTTGTTCTAATTTGGCACATAGTTTTCTCCTAATAATCATGATTATTTTACTCAATATTAGAATCTATATGCACTAGATATCAGTTGGGGACACTATGTGACACATTGTTTCCTCATTGTACCAAATTTTTCACCAACTTCATAGATGGAATGACAATTCATATCATTCTCCATGTTGTATACACCAGACCCAAATTATACTTAGTATTTGCACTAGTTTTAAACTAGAATTAAACTTTATTCCATCTACAATGATTGGCTTACTATTTACACCAGTATCTACACCAATTTTTGCACTAATATCTACACCAAATTTCTCACTCGATATGTGTGTGTGTGTGTGTGTGTGTGTGTGTGTGTGTGTGTGTGTGTATGTATATATATACATACATACATATATACACACACACACACATATACATATATATATATATATACATATATATATATATATACATATATATATATACATATATATATATACATATATATATAAATATATATATATACATATATACATATATACACACACACACACACACACACACACACACACACACACACACACACACACACACACACACACACACACACACATGATTCCATCTACAATGGTTGGCTTACTATTTAGACCAGGTTCTACACCAATTTTTTCACTAATATCTACACCAGTTTTTTCACTCAATATATATATATATATATATATATATATATATATATATATATATATATATATATATATATATATATATATATATATATATATATATGACCCAATCCTAAGTGGGTGTGATCAATAAATGAAGTATGCTTGAATCCATCATCATCATCATTCCAGAGTAGTGGAGTAAATTAGAATCCTTGTATGAAACTTGAAATATATCTATTTATCTATATATATATATTTCAAGTTTCATACAAGGATTCTAAGTTACTCCACTACTCTGGGATGATGATGATGGATTCAAGCTTCATTTATTTATCACACCCACTTAGGATTGGGTCATGCACAATATAATCCAAGATATTCAATGTTAATATAAATTCACAACATGTCAAAATCACCAATTTTTACACCAGAAAAGGCACAATGGTTTGCATATTCAATCAAGTATATTTGTTCCTTATCACTCTATATTTTTGTACTTTTTTTCTTGATATTCATCTTAATTAGATACTGATATTACATATGTTTGACTACAAGTATTTCATAGAGCATAGTTTATCATTGGGGCTACATCTAGGACTCCTCCCACATGTGAGTTTAGGTACACACTCTTTTGTCTCTTACTCTAGTAATTTCACTTTGATACATTAATAGAATAAAAGGGGGTCAAATTTAGATGTGTAAAATTAACATTTAACCTAAAATCATGCACTTATGACCACTCTTTTACATACTTATCTCTAGACTTATCTTAGGCCCCCTTTTTATCACTTTTGCCCACCTTACACACTCTTCTGTTGCATCTCGATTCTTCTCTAGACTTTATAACCTATTGATTTTTGTATTTTAAGGTTATTTATTGGCTAGTTAATATTTTGATAATTTGTATTTTATATACTAATATATGGATAATTATATGTTGTTTATATGCATGATTGTTAACTTATTGAGTTAGTTGTACTTATATGTTATGTACATAATGATCATGATAACTTAGTTCATTAAAATAATATATTATGGATTTTATCTTGATTTAGGCTAACTACCTTTATTTTTTTAAGGTGGATACCTTATATATTTCATCCCTTAGACTATGATGAAGGGAGAGATCATCAGAGAGGGTGGAGTAGATAGAGGCAGTTTGGGGGGTGATAGAGTGAAAATCGGGAACCCTACACACACCACGTAGAGTAGAAGTTGATTTTTAATCAATGATTGATTTAAATGTATTTTAGCTATTATTATATTTGATGCATTTGAATATGGTTATTTTGAATATGAGTACCATACTCTAATCGGTTGCATGTTTATAATTGTAATATTGGAATTCTTGTATGTCATCTTACTTAACTTACTACATGTGATTATGTTTCCATATCTTGTGCTTTGGTATCCTTGAATGTCCTTGATGTTATCTTTGGGATTTGTGTGAATGTTTATATAAATATTAGTTTTACACATCAAAATTATATTTCAGATTAAGTAGTGTCTTTTTTATAAATACATTATTATAAAGAACAAGGGGCTTGATTACTATGTGTTTTAGATGTTTATGAGTTTGACTGGGTTATGTTTTGGACATATAACCAAGGTATGGGTTAATGTTATTTGGCATGATATTTGTGCTAAGTTAATATTTTTATGTGAATTTATAAGGTTTAAATGATTATTTTGAAGTCAATGTTAATATTCATAATGCTTAAAAATAATAATTATTATTAATTAATAAGGATCACAAAATTAGGGGTTTTTTAGAGTTGGATTGCACTCTTTGTGCCATCATGAAAAAATAAACATACATTATGAATTTGCATGGTAAAACATTTTGTTATGCCCATAATTTTGTAGTTATTTAAGTTACTTAGACTTATTCCCCAAGCTCATGGTTATCACATTCAATTCTAGTGGAGAAATTGGGGGTTTCATGGGCATGAAAATAACATGCAAGAGAATAAGATAGAAGAAGACAAGTCTAGATAGATATAGAAGATGAAATAATAAAAAGAAGGAGAAATCAAAAAAGGGTTTGAGGAATATTTGGAATGAGCATTACTAGTTGGGCATAGCCATGATCTTCTTTACCAAGTAAGGGTGTTTTTTGGTTAAATTCATAGTTGTATTATATGAATTAAATCAACAAATCTGGTAAATTATTTTAAGGTTTTCATTTTTCATTATTATGAAATGGTAGAAAACTAGGGCTATATACTTGGCACTAGGGATGGCTCATCCATTCACAAAGCTAAATATATGACTCTAGAAACTATAGATAAATGGATATGTAATCTAAATTAGTTTCCAAAATAATCAATTTTGATGGGTTTATAAAAAAATTGTGAAGTTTATAAAGACTAGTAGAATTAGGGAAATCTTGAATGAGCTATGTAGACATAACTAATGAGCTATGCAGACATAACTATAAGATATTTAGAGGGTATAAAACCTAACCAAATATATCTAGGGTAAATTTATGGGTAAATGGATTTAATAGTTGAGTTTAAATTTAAATCTAGTTTTTGGTTAAAGTTAAGTCTTTTAACAATAATATTGAATCATTTTTTTCCATATACAAATAGATACTAGGTTGTTTTTATGTTTAAACCAAGTCAAAATTTTGTAACAATAACTCAATTAGGGCATGATTGGTTATGTAAGGTTAAACTCAGTCTTTAAAAACTAGTATCAAATCATTCCTTTCTTCATACAAATGTTTGGCTTGTTTTTATGATAAATTGGTTCAATTTTATTAAACCCAAATTTAGGGCAGGTTGTGTGTATAAATTTAGTCTAAGATGAAAAGTTATGAAAAAATAGGTAGATATAAACCTGTAGATAGGTTGAATGATTTCGTATAAATTAACTTAGCTTTAGGATTTCCATTCTGAGAAAATTAATATGAGGGATGGTTTAATTCTTTTTATTAATCTTGTTAATAGGAAATGGAAATGATATGTATAGATGTACATAGGTATATTCATATACTTTATAGGACATGGACGGGTTTTTCATAACCAGTAAATATGAACACATACACACACACACACACACACACACACACACACACACACACACACACACACACACACACACACACACACACACACACACACACACACACACACACACACACACACACACACACACACACACACACACACACACACACATTCTATGATAGGTTTACATTTGGACAAGTTTTGTGGTCCTTCTGTTAACATATATAAATGTGGTTTTATGTTGTTTGAACCTTAAGGAAACTCTAAGTAGTGATTGTATGTTGACTAGTTATTCACTATAGTTATATTAAGCAGTTTCATTTTAATGAGATTGTGAAAATAGATAAAATATACAATAAATATTATTGATGTGTAAACTTGATATAAATAATTACATTTATATTAAGTGAACATGGGTTGAACTTTTGCAATCTATAGAAGCATAAATTTATATATTCAACTATGTTTATATACATAGCTGGTTATGTCTATATTAGATTGTATATATTTTGAAATACCAAATTAAAAGTTGTTGGATTTATGGAATGCAACCATAACACTATAGTCAAATATCTATTAGATATTGGAAAGAATTTAATAAAATTATGTGTTAGTATATGCATATAAATATATATGTGATACTCGAGAATTTTAGATTGAATACTATTGAGTATACCATATACACATATGCATTATTTGATGGATGATTAAATAAGTTATATAACCAATTTGTCTGAGTGCATTTGATTAAGTTTGAATTTTTAAGGCTAAATTTAGATGTGAAAATAATGAATTCAAGTAACTTCTGAATATGCAATATTTGAAAATTAATACAAACCATTTTAATATTGGTTAGTATATGGATAACTTCTTGATGCACTTTGGGTATATGGAAATAAAGTGACAAGCTAGTCAATAGTGTTAGATGGATGAATAACATTAAGTGAAGAGTTGCATGTAAATATTTTTGTAACTTAATGTCTTGATTTGTAATGTAACTTGAATAGTATGGTTGTCTTGATGTTTAATCTTACCTAAATGGTATGATTGTCTTGATGTTTAGTTTTACCCGAGTGGTATGACTATCTTAAAATTTATTTATATAGTTGATATTATGCTATAAATAAAATTAGATGTTTGGAACTATTATATTGAATTTGATGGATTAAATTCAAGTCTTTGAGACTTTATTATATTAGCACATAATGTAGATACTAGTAGGGAAAAACTCATTATGAAATCTATTAGTTATAATATTTTTAAATATATGAACCAATCTAGTATTAATGATCTTAAATAAGTGAGTGGCACAGATTCCACTTACTTAATTAGTGTCACTAATATGAAGATATGGTGTAATTTGATTGAGTGGTGTATATGAAATTCATTGATCCTTGAGATTAAATAATTTTAAGAAAAAGTTTGGCCAAAGTAATGTTTATGGTTAAACCTTGTCATTTCATCTATTTGATTTAGTTTACCTATTTTGTATGATATCATGTTAGAATAAGTTTCTTTATTATATGTTTCATGTGATATTTATCTTATATCACATGATTTCTAGTTGTCACTCTTTATTCTCACACTGTCATTATCTACCCATCTATGAAGGGAGGGTCATTCCCTAGTTAGGAGATTGTGCGAGGGATTGATGGTCCGTGGTTGGTGTGGAAAAGTACTTGGATGATGCTCTCCCTTCCCTCAGTATTACTTCACTAGAGACTACACTCATATTTACTTATGTATATTTTGATTTCAATGACACTTGCATGCTCTGTGAAACATTGTATAATTATAAATTATTATTAAACCATGTACTATGTAAAACTATACTTTTTGTTAAATTAAAAAATTGTAGCAGTTGCTTGTAATTTTATATCAACAATGGATGAATTTATAAATATACATTTATGAATTAAATATAGTATTTTTTCATAGTCAACATTGTACTTTATCTTGTGATCATTAGCTAAATAGATTAGCTCTAGACCTTACTTATGGTTAACTTAAACTAGTGTATTTAGTTAAATATCACTATGTTATATTTTTAGTTTGATAAAATCTATAAATTGAATTAGTGTAAATATTTTTTAAAAATTACCTCATTCTATTAAAACCCAATGGGGTTGTTACATTGTGGTATCAGAGATAAGTTTCAAGCTCTAGGACTTAATGAGTCCAATAATGCAAGCATATTATCCTTTTAACCAAGAAGAATAATGGTTCATGGTAGACCTCGAGGTGAGGGTAATTCAAACACCAACTCTCAAGTAGATCCAAATCAATTTTTCATTGAGTAAGTCACAAAGTTAGATCAAATCCTTATATCCATGCATGAAACTAGGCCTTAGAACATGAAGTGCATGGCCATGTTGAGGAGAATAATTAGGAAGAAACAAAGAAGCATCATACTGAGTAGGAAATCCTCAAGAGTATAGGCATAAGGAGGTCCCATAAGATGCAATAAGGCGATTAGAAGTAGAGATATCATGGGATATGAAAAAGGTGAATCCACCCAAGTTTGATGGAACCATTTTGGGAGATGGAGCTGAAACATGGCTAATAGAGGTAGACAAGTATTTCAAGATTCAAAATTACTTTAAAGTCACTAAGGTAGTATGGGAAGCATATCAGATTATTGGATAAGTAAAAACATGGTAACTAAATAAGAAGTTTAATATAAATATCAAATCTACCACCACCACCACCTAGGAGTAGTTCATGACATTATTTAGGTCACAGTGGCTTCCTTAGCTTTTTTTTTTATCACAAGATGATAAATTTTAAGAACCTTAATCAAGGAGACATTTCTATGAATGAATATTAGAATCAATTCATTGAGCTCCTAAATTATGTCCCTTAGTATTAATGGATGAGAGATTTCACATCAAGAAGTTTATTATGGGATTAAAACCCTAAATTGGTTGTGAGGTAGATGTGCATGGTCCATTTACCATGTATTAGGTCTTTGAAAAGGCAAATAATCACAAGTAGAAGATGAAATATCTTGTTCAAGTTAGAGATAAATTTAAGAAAAAATTTGGAGGTCCTAAAATGAATTTAAAAAGGAAGAATTATAAGAGGAGCAGAGACTCAAAGAACCAGTTTAAGAACCAAAATCTTAAGTTTAAAAATAGCTCAAGAAATAAGAAATTTGGAAATAGTTTCAAGGGAGGTTTTAAGGGGAACCAACATTCAGATAGGGGAGGGCCACCTAGTGGATACTTCATCTGTGGAGGTGATCATTAATTTAGAGAGTGTACTCAAGGTAAATCATATAGTAAGAACAAGGGTTTGGCCTCACAACATGGAACTTTCAGGAGAAGATTCATGCAATTATTGAAAATCATGAAGTTGATTTCTAAGATTCTCATATTGAATTAACAAGTATTTTGTTTGATCATCTAATTTCAATTTTGATTTACATTGGGGATACTAAATATTTTATTTCTCCTAGAATACTTAATAAGTTGTATAGAAAAGATGGGATTATGGCAAATGCATGGTTAGTATAGTATGCAAATGAATCAAAGGTTAAGGTTAACAAGTGTCTAGTGGAAGCTAAAATTAAGTTACCTGAATTCACTACAATAGTGGATCTATATGTTGCACCACTAGGGTCATATGATGTTATCCTAGGAGTAAATTATTTTTTTAACCATAAAGCTAAGGTTGATTTCTATCTTAATAAAGTAGAGTGTCAAGATGATTTTGGAAATTAGACACATCTTTAGGGTGATAAAAGAGAGTTGAATCTTAGGAAAATTTTCATAATTCAACTCAAGAAGGCTTAGATAAAAAGATGCCAAACATTTATTGTTAAAATAAAGGAGATGGAAGAATATAAAGAACCATACATTGAGTATTATCATTTTCTTAAGAACTTTCAAGATGTGATTCTAGAGGAATTATTGAGATTACCACACAAATGTGAGTTTGATTTCTTGATTGACATAATACCTAGATCTTAACCATAGTCTAAGGCACCTTATAGGATGATAACTATAGAATCAGTTGATTTTAAATCTCAACTATAGGATTTATTATCAAAAAGTTTAATTTGATCTAGTCTGTCATCGTGGGGTGCACTAATGGTGTTCGTTAATAAGGATGGTAATCTTCACCAATGTATTGATTATAGGATGTTGAATAAGGTGAAAATCAAGAATATGTATCCATTACCTCACATTGATGTTATCTTTAATCAGATGTGAGGTGCAATAGTTTTCTCTAAGATTGATCTTTGAGTAGGGTATCATCAACTGATAATTTGAGATGAGGATATTCCCAAAACAACATTCAAAACCTAGTATGGGCACTATGAATTTATAGTGTTTCATTTCGGGTTAACAAATACTCTAGCAACATTTATGAATCTCATGAATAATGTGTTCAAGGATTATCTGACCCAGTTTATGTTAGTTTTATTAGATGATATCCTCATATATTCTAAGAATGAGGAAGAACATATTTATAATCTAGAATTAGTTTTGCAGTAGTTACAAAATCACAAGTTGTATGGTAAGTTGTGAAAATGTACATTTTTCTAGAGGAAAGTGTAATATTTGGGACACATTATATTTGTGGTTGGGATTTAAATTGATCTAGTGAAGATAAGAGTCATAATGGAATTGCTAGTGCCTAAAAATGTGCATGAGGTAAGACGTATTATGAGATTAATAGGTTGTTACAAGAAATTTGTTCCAAATTTCTCAAAAATAGCTAACTTAATTATCTCTCTTCAATAGAAGAATCAGAGTTTCATTTGGTCAAACAAGTGCAAAAAATCATTATAGGAGATGAAAATGAGGCTTAATTCAACACCTATGATAAGATTTTTTTATCTTAATAACTAGTTCTTAGTAATCACTTATGCATATGGGGATGGACTTGGATGAGTTCTTATGCAAGATGGTTCAGTTGTAGCATACGAGTCTAGAAATATTAATCCTTATGAGGTAAATTATGCCCTTCATGATCTAAACCTTTTAAAATAGTACATGCCTTGCAATTTTGAAGGCATTATCTATTATGGAAACTAGTTGAGATCAAGATTGATAACTTAGGACTTAAGTATATCTTTACCCAACTAAACTTGAATGCACATCAGAGACATTGGTTATAATTCTTATCTGATTATGATTTTGATATTAATTATATCAAGGTTAAGGAAAACATAGTTGTAGATGCCCTAATTTGTAGAAGGTACATAACAACCTTGGCTACTATTAGGAGTACTTTTTATGATCAGGTAATTAAATTATCCCCTAGAGATGAATTCAATGAGAAGGTTAAAAAAGATTTATCAAAAGATGCTCAAAACCCCAATTTTAAGGGATTCAAGTTAGATAATGATGGTCTTTTAAGGTACAATAGTAGGATGTATATGCGTAATAGATAGTATTTAAGAATCATGGTGCTAAATTAATGTCAAAATGCCCCATATTCAAGTCATCCTAGAGTAACTAATCTCATGGATGAGATAAGACCTCTCTATTTATGGAAAAGGATTAAAAAGGATGTATTGGATTTTGTATCTTAATGTTTAGAATGTCAGTGTGTGAAGGTTGAACATGTGCATCTAGAAAGATTGTTATATCCTCATGATTTACCAGAATGGAAGTGGAAGGTAATTAGTATGGACTTTGTCCAAGGTTTATTATTATCATGGAACCATCATGATATGATCTTGGTGGTATTTGATAAACTAACCAAGGTAGCTCACTTCATACTAGGTAATTTGGCCAATTATGCACCAATGCTTATGAAACAATTTATGAAAGAGGTGTATTGATTTCATGGATTTATATAAAATATCATTTTTTATCAAGATATAAGAATGACTTCTAGGTTTTGGTTAACTTTAAATTTAGCTCTTGTCATGCAGTTGAATTTCAGTATTACATATCACCTAGAAATAGATGGACAAATAGAGAGGGTTAACCAAGTTTAATAATATATTGTTTAAATGTATTTCATGGATCAACAATATAAGTGGTAGGAGTACCTTCCATTATTTGAGTTCACCTACAACAACTCATACCAATCAATGTTGAAAATTGATCCATTTGAGGCATTATATGGGAGAATATGTAAAACACCAATCATTTGGGATAAGTTATAAGACAGAGTAGTATTTGGACCTAAAATGCTTGTGGAGATGGAAGAGCAAGTTAGAACAATTAGGCAAATGTTGGCTAAGGCCAATGATAGACAAAAAAGTTATGTTAATCTATAAAATAAGAACAAGATAATTTTTAATTGGTGATAAATTATTTTTGTAAGTTAAGCCTCAGAAAATTTTGATTAAGTTTTGTAATTCAGTGAAGCTTTCACAAAGATATGTGGGACCCTTTGAGGTTTTGAAAGTGATCAATCCTATAGAATATAGGCTTGTTTGGCTACTAGATCTAGTACTTTTGCATAATGCTTTCCTTGTATCCTATCTTAAAAAGTATGTTGTTGATCTTTCTCATGTATTGGATTGGAATGATTTATAGGTTCTAGATCTCAGGGTGGTCACAATATAAATATTCAGAATAATTAACACTCATAAATTTAGTTTGTGTAATAGAGAAGTGTCACAGTGCAAGGTCTAGTGGGACCAATTTTCTAAAGATAGTGCCACTTAGGAGGATTATGATGAGTTCTATAAGTTTGTTTGAACTTGTTTAATTAATTTTTTTTTGGATATTACTTAATTTTCTACTAAATAATGTTTAATTTCAAAACTATTATTGGAATAAGTGTCATCAAGATGGTGACTAGCTTTAGTGGGTAAGGATGTTACATCTTGATTCTTTTCTAGATTTTATAACCCATTAATTTATGTATTTTAAGGTTATTGATTGGCTAATTACTATTTCGATATGTTGTATTTTATATACAAATGTATGAATATTTATATGTTGCTTATGTGCATGATCATTAACTTGTTGAATTAGATGTACTTGTATGTTATGTACATAATGATTATGATTACTTAGTTCATCACAACAATATATTATGGATTTTATCTTAATTCAGGGTAACTACCTTTTTTGTTTTGAGGTAGATGTAGGATAGAGTATGTCCCTTAGACTATGATAGAGGGAGAGCATCATTAGAGAGGGTGGAGTAGATGGAGGTAGTTTTGGAGATGATAGAGTGAAAATTGGGAACCCTACACACACCACATAGAGTAGAAGTTGTTTTTTAATCAATGATTGATTTAAATAGTTGTTAGTTACTTTTAGTTATTATTATTTTTGATGAATTTGAATATGGTTGGTTTGCATATGAGTACCATACTCTAATCTGGTTGTGTGTTTATAATTGTAAGATTGGAATTATTGTTTGGCATCTTACTTACTACTTGTGAATATGTTTCCATAACTTGTGTTTTGGGATCCTTGAATGTCCTTGTTGATGTCTTTGGGATTTGGGTGAATGTTTATGGAAATATCAATTTTACACATCAAAATAATATTTTAGGGTAAGTAGTGTCTTGTTTATAAATACAATGTTATAAAGAAAAAGGGACTTGATTACTATGTGTTTCAAATGTTTATTAATTTGACTAGGTTAAGTTTTGAACATATAATCAAGGTAGGGGTTAATCTGATTTGTCATGATCTTTCTACTAAGTCAATATTGTTATGTGAATTTATAAGGTTTAAATAATTATTGTGAAGGCAACGTTAATATTCATAATGTTTAAAATGGATTATTATTATTATTATTATTATTATTAATTAAGAAGGTTCATGAAATTAGGGTTTTTGTAGAATTGACTTGAACTCTTCATTCCATTATGCAAAAATGAACACTTCGTTATGGATTTTCATGGTAAAACATTTTATTAAGCCCATAATTTTACATTTATTTGAGTTGATTACACTTATTCACCAAGCTCGTGATTATCACATTTAGTTCTGGCAGAGAAATTGGGGGTTTTATGGGCATGAAAATAACATGCAAGAGAATAAGATGGAAGATACATGCTTGGATATATACGGTAGATGAAGGAAACAAAAGAAGGAGAAAGAAAAAATGGGTTCAAGGAAGATTTGGAAGGAGCATTACCAGTTGAGCATAACCATGATATTCTATACCAAGTTTTTGCTGGTTAAATTCATAGTTGTATTATATGAATTAAATCAAGAAATTTGGTAAATTCTTTTAAGTTTCTTATTTTTAATTATTATGAAATAGTAGAAAACTAGGGCTATATACTTGGCACTAGGGATGGCTTGATCATCCACAAAGACAAATATATGACTCTATAAACCGTAGTTAAATGGCCATGTAATATGAATTGGTTGCCAAAATAATTAATTTTGATGGGTTTTTAAAAATCCTATGAAGTTTATAAAGACTATTGGAATTAGGGAAATCTTGAATAAGCTATGTAGAAATAACTAGAAGATATTTAGAAGGTAGAAAACCATGCCGAAATTATCTAGGTTAAATTTGTGAGTAAATGGATTTAATATTTGAGTTTAAATTTAAATCTAGTTTTCATTTAAAGCTAAGTGTTTTAACATTAATATTGAATCACTTCTTTTCATATACAAATAGATATTGGGTTGTTTTTATGTTTAAATTGAGTCAAGATTTTGTAACAATAACTCAAGTAGGGCACAACTGGGTATGCAAGTTTAAACTTAGTCTTTAAAAACTAGTATCAAGTCATTCCTTCCTTCATAAAAATGTTTGGCTTGTTTTTATGATAAATTGGTTCAATTTTATTAAATCCAAATTTAGGGAAGGTTGTGTGTATAAATTTAGTCTATGATGATAAATTACGAAAATTTAGGCAGATATAAACCTGTAGATAGGTTGAATGATTTTGTATAAATTAACTCAGATTTAGGATTACCATTCTGACCAAATTAATGTGAGGGTTGGTTTAATTCTTCTTTTTAATCTTGTGAATAGGAAATAGCAATGATATGCATAGGTATATTCATATACTTTATGGGACATGGATGTTCTTTTGTAACTAGTAGATATGTATATATATTTATATATACTAGGATAGGATTATGTTTGGACAAGTTTTGTGTTCCTTGTATTAACATATATAAAAGTGTTTTTATGGTGTTTGAACCTTAAGGAAACTCTAAGTAGTGATTGTATGTTGATTGGTCATTCACTATAGTTATATTAAGGAGTTTCATTTTAGTGAGATTACAAAAATAGATAAAATCTATAGTAAATATTACTAATCTATAAACGTGATATAAATAATATCATTTATATTAATGGAACATGGGTTAACCTCTTATAATCTATAGAAGTATAAATTTATATATTCAATTATATATTTAAGTACGTTTATGTTCATGGTTGTGTCTATATCATATTGTATGCATTTTGAAAGATCAAATTACGAGCTATTGAATTTATGGAACACAACCATAACATTATAGTTAAATATTTATTAGATATTAGAAAGAATTAAATAAAATTATGTGTTCGTATATGCATATAAATTTATATATGATACTCAAGAATTTTAGATTGAATACTATTGAGTATAATGTATACACATATGCATTATCTATTGGATGATTAAATAAGTTGTACAACCAATTTGTATGAGTGTATTTGATTACTTGAATTATCAAGGATAAATTTAGATATGAAAATAATGGATTGAAGGAAATTTTGAATATATAATATTTGATAATTAATAAATCCATATTAATATTGGTTAGTATATGAAAAACTTATTGGTTCACTTTCAGTATATGTAAATAAAGTGATAAGCTAGTAAATAATATTAGACGGATGAATAACATTAAGTGAATAGTTGCATGTAAATAATTTTGTAACTTGATGTCTTGATGTTTAATATTACCTGAATGGTACAATTGCCTTGATGTTTAATCTTACTCAAGTGGTATGGTTGTCTTGATGTTTAATTTTACTCGAGTGGTATGACTATCTTAAAATTTATTTATATAGTTGATATTATGCCATAAATAAAATTAGATGTTTGGAACTATTCTATTGCATTTGACAAATTAAATGCAAGTATTTGAGACTTTCTTATATTAGCACATAATTTAGCTTTTAGTAGGGAAAAAATCATTATAAAATCTATCGATTTTAATATTTTCAAATATATGAACCAATATGGTATTAATTATCCTAAATAAGTGAGTGCGATAGATTCCACTTACTTAATTAGTGTCACTAATATGCAGATATAGTGTAATCTAATTGAATGGTTTGTATGAAATTGACTGATCCTCAAGATAAAATAAATATAAGGAAAACTATGGTAAAATTAGTGTTTATGATTAAACCTTATCATTTCATGTGTTTGATTTAGTTTACATGCTTCGTATGATATCATTTTAGAATAGGTTTCTTTGTGATATGTTGCATGTAATAATTATCTTACAACACACATGATATAGTTTTCACTCTTGATTATTGCACCATTATTATCTACCCATCTGTGAAGGGTACATCATTCCCTAGTTGGGATATTATGTGCGGGATCGATGGTCCATTTTTTTGTGTGGAAAATCACTTGAATGATGCTCTCCCTCCCCTCAACAATACTTCATTGAGACTACACTCATAATCACTTATGGATACTTCAAATTCAATGAGACTTGTATGCTCCATGGAGCATTATATAATTATAAATTATTATTAAACCATGTACTATGCAAAAATATACCTTTTGTTATATTAAACCATTGCAGTAATTGGTTATAATTTTGTATTAGTAATTGTTGAATTTGTAGATATACTTTTATCAATTAAATACAATATTTGTTTTCATAATTAGCATTATACTTGATCTTGTGATCATTAGCTAAATATATTAGCTCTAGAACTTGCTTATGGTTAACTTAAACTAATGTATTTAGTTAAAGATCACTATGTTATGTTTTTAGTGTGATAGAATTTGTAAATTGAATTAGTGTAAATGTTTTTAAAAAAGAATACTTTATTCTAATAAAACTTAATGGGGTTGTTACACTTATAAGTTGATAAATGACCCCTGAATGAACTTTTACCTATCCTTATTAAATTTAAAAACACCTTTTAGGCCTTGCCTAACACTTGCCATGATGAAATCATTGATTGGACAAGAGTGCCCTAGTGGACTGTAGTGCACCATTCTAGTGTCCTTCACCCCTCTCTTGTCTTCCCAGTAAATAATGACTAATTTGTTAAATTCATATCTATAGGAAGTTTGACCTATATCCCTAATGAGCCTGATTCAAATTATTTTGAATGATATGACTATATACACACTTTTCAAAACATTTTTCAAGGGGTAGGCTTCTACATTGAAAAACACCAAAATCATAGTTGCACACTAAGAGAAATTTTTTTATTTCTCCTAATTTTGATTGCATACAACCCTAGTATCCTAGAAATCAAGTCTAAATATATTATACATGCCATAAGTCACGGTTAAGGCACTTAATCACATTAGTATTACACCAACATATATCACATTTCACTAGTTATTTACACACCATTGTGGTATGGGATAACTACATTAAAATTTTTCCTCTTCAAAGAATTGGTATGTAGGAAACAATCAACACATGGGGCCTTGAGGTCTTACCCAACTTCATTGACGAGATCATTATTTTTCAATTTTTCTTGAATTAGTATTCACATGTCAAGGACCTAAATTTTTGAATAAAAATTAGGTGGTCTCTAAAAGTGATTGCAAGATCTTGCACCAGTGGACATAAAACATAAAAAACTTTATTTATTCACTACAAGTGGGCATGAGTGACTCAGGTTAGATCAAGAGTGACACCCCTCTAGTTTCCTCTACCCAACACAAAAATCCAAGCCCAGATCCAGTTCTAGAATCATGATTCTAGTCACCAAACCTCTCTACACAACAAGTTTCAAACCTTGATTCATATTAGAGGAATAATTTCTAGCTAAGTCTTTATTTTCTCCTTACACTTTATTATTTTTAGTAAGTTTCTAGAATACAATAATTCTAAATCAGTGAATGATATCATTGTAATATTATTCTCCTAGTTTTGTGAAATAGTGTTGTCATCTAGGGTTTTCACACAAATCCCAAAATTTGATTGAACAATATACATACATTATGC
The DNA here is from genome assembly GCA_037957365.1 of Torreya grandis. Classification (NCBI taxonomy): domain Eukaryota; kingdom Viridiplantae; phylum Streptophyta; class Pinopsida; order Cupressales; family Taxaceae; genus Torreya; species Torreya grandis. Next base: position 1,089,970 of record JARHVA010003791.1, read on the forward strand.
CCTCTAAAATATATTAGTTTCTTGTCAAAGTTTTAAAAATGCAAAAAAGTTACCTAAATCCACATAATCTCACATAATATGAAAATGTTCCAAAAATGTGTAGAAATCCACATAATGTGCACAAAATTTTATAGTATGCACAAAAACGTGTAAAGTTTACGTGAAATTTCCCAAAATGCATAAAAATATAGAATGAGAATAATGTGCATAGAAGTGATCATATATGGATAAAATTTATGTAGTCATAGTTAGGGGGGCCAATGAAGAGTGAAATTTATTACACACCCCATTTATTCAACACAAATAATGGAGTAGATAACAACATGTGTGTAAACAAGAATGAAATAAATATGAGCTTTATTGATTTCAATGGAGGAATTATAACTTGCACACACACATATAGTTTGATTACAAATTTACAATACAATTTTAGTATTGCAAGAATCTCATATGAGATGTGTTATACAATATATCACTACTAAGACTTATGGATTCCATTATTTACTTCTTAAACCAGGATTGGTTATTTATATTGTGGTTTTTCTTAAAAATATTTCCAACTCATAGTCTTTTCCAAGTTTGTACCTATCTTCTCTAACAAACTAACCAGAATTCTAATCACCTCACTAGCTTATTCATAATGATTATCATACATGATACATACATACAATAAATATACCATTATGAAACTTAGGAAGATTCACTCTTCCAACTATCAAATAACTACCATCATCATGTGATGCTTCAAATTCCATTCAAAAAGGATTTTTAGGTTGTCACAACCATTACTCTCCATCATGTGTGACCCTTGGAATGTTGAAAAGAACGTGAATTAAAATGATGCATATCTAGTTTATTATTTCAGTATGTATAAATAACAACTCATCATCTACGCATAAGATGCACAAGATCACTCTACATATGTAAAGGTTTTCAATAACATTCACTCAAAACATAATTTATAGAGTGTATGTAAATGAACTAATATAGATCTATAACTTGTCCTACTTAGTAATATCCAATATTAGATAAAGTAATCAAATAACATTATGCTTAGTAATACTTTGTTATATCAGGGTCATGACCAATTATGGATTTGCTAAACCCAACTAAGGGGTCTCTTATTACAAAATGGCAAAGGAGAGGTTTCCAAGGCCTCTAGTCAAATTGCACCATGTAATAACCCTAGCTATGCGTTATAATATGATAAATAGAAATTAGCTAATCTACTAAACAAACATATAAGCTAATCTAATAAATAAACATACAAGATTATTTAGTGCTCACTAAAGCTTCAGGAACAAAAATGGAAGATAATAAATAAGCAAAGATAATTCCATTTCATATAGTATAGAAGTAATCTAAGTAAGGAGAGATACAATTAAATCCATTAGTTATGCAACATCTACATATTAAAATGGAGGGCTATGAGTGTACTTACCTTGTTGAAGTGAACCTGTCATGCCTCAATCTCTCCCTTGGCTAATGGTGCTTTACAAGAGGTCTTTGTGACTTGTAAGGATAATAAGGATAGATCATATTTAGGCTATAATACTTCTCCTATGCATCAAATACATCCACAAGATAAATGCTACTATTCCAAGGCAAAACCCTAATTAATAAAACCTCCAAATGATAGTATAATCATATTTAAGAGATGTAATGATGTGAAATTAAATGATCCTCTCTTTAAAAATGAAGTGAATGGGTTATTTATAGTTAAGGATTGACCCTAAACCCTTCTAGTAATTTATCCAACAAGGTTGATTGAGTTGAATTTGTTTGGTAGGAAATAAATTTGTTAGGCCTCAAACTAGGTGGGTTAGGCTGATGGAGTTTTATAACATGTGCTAAGTCCCAACAAGGTTGATCAGGTCGATGTAATAGGAAAAATAATTAAAATGGGTGTTTTATTAGGTAGGGGATACTTTGTATGATGAATTACTTAGGGGAGTATATAAGCAGGTTTTAATTACTTAGGGAATTGGATAAATATAACTTGTAATGGTTTTAGGTAGTGATCTAGGGGCCAACAATCCTATAAAGCACTAAAGGTATACCAGCCCCTTTCTCAATGTATCCTTTAAGGTATGCACTCAGAGATATTAAGACTTGATTGGTTCCTATAAGATATAAATCATTAGTAACTAATAAAGTTTAAAAATATTGTGTGTATACATATTCCCCACTTGAAGCTCGTCACATGTCACACAACTGTAACATGGGATGATGTTTTGAGAAAGAACATAGAAACACACTAATTGAGCTAACTACAAATGAAATACTAAAATTAATGCTGAAATGAAATGAAATGAACCTAAAGTACCATATACATAACTCAACTTACCTTTTTGTGGAATGATTGCAAGCAAATATCTTAGTTTTAATTGTAGAGGGTACAATACCTAAATTTGATAAACCTTACAGATACAAAAATAGAAATATTCTCAATGTGTGCTTATGTAGAATGGTCAAAATAGAAATGAATAACTCTTAAAACTAATTAAATTACTTAGAAAAATTGGAAACCTAGGATTATTAGGGCTAGGTTAGAACTAAAATATCAAGCATGTAAATGACAAAAAATATATAGAACATACTAAATCATGTTAGGAAAAATGTAAAATATGAAATGAAAAAAAGGAATGTAGAACATACTAAATCACATTGGGAAGCATGTAAAACATTGTAAGTAAATGAAATACTATGTAAGAAAACTCCAACAAATATATGTAAGCAATTGAAATGTAACCTCATGTAAGATAATCATGTTGAATCAAACATAAAGAAAACATAGATTAATGAAAATGAAATGTAAGTCAAGAATTAAGACAATCATGTCAAGTGAATTATGAAGAAAGCATAAATGACTGAAAATGAAATGTAAGTCAGGATGCAAGACAATCATGTCAAGAAAATTATGAATAAAACATGTAAGAATGTCAAATGTCTTATGCAAGATAAGTGAAGTTCACAAAAATAAAAAAGAACATGATATATAGATGAAAATAAAATTCTAAAGGATGACAACTCAAACTTAGTGCTTGCTCTAACTGTGATGTAAGAAAACAAAAACACCTAATGACATGACTAGTGTGATAATAATATGGTGTGGTGAGTATATAGTGAAGAGATGTCTGTGAGGAAACCTTAGTCCTATCCAAGGTATTACAATACAACTCACAATCTATAAACCAAGAGGCTTAAGTAGGTATATGTGATTAGATAAAATTAATATCTAGCAAGTGGAATATTGGGGAAATAATGATTTAAATAAGGAATGTGAGCCACCACAGGGGTGATGTAAACATCCTTATCAAGAATGAGATATACTAGGCAAGTGAGCAAGGCTAAGAACTATCAACATCAAGGATTTAGGACACTAAGTAAACCCAAATCTTGGGCTAGCAAGTGAAGTACATTAATCATCCCATGAAGGCTATATACATGAAAATTAAAATGGACCTACATTCCCACAATGTGCTCTCTATTCTTTAGAACCCCTTATAGAGTCACTTGTCTGCTATGAATATTGGGTACTTGCATGAGAAAGTATGTGGCACTAGATAGTATATGATATAATGAGACCTCCTACCCCATTCTATTAGCCTACTTCATCTCAATGGACCTCAGCTCTATCATGAGGCCAATTGTGGCATTTGATCTTAGACTAAGATAGGAGATGTGCTAAAGATCATGTCTTTTGGTGTGTCTAACTTTTAATATTTTTTTTGTATTTTGATCATTACTTTTGGTTTATTTTATGATTTGACTTTTAACTCTTTTGTATTGTACTATTTCTCCTCCATACACATTCAATGAACCATTCATGAGTGAAATAGGTGAAGAATACAAGAGAGCTTACACTTGGTCACTAGGGAAGAGGAAAAAAGATCATGGTATCTAAAGACTATTAGACTTGCCTAAAAGTAAGTGTGCAATCTCAAAATTGACCTAAGTGTACCTTAAATGAAAATAAATAAAGGAAAGATGGGGATCATGAGATCCATCCATGTAATAAGTGATACAATGATGAATATGATCATATCTAATCACAAGGAGGTAAATTAGTGGTATGAGAGGTATGTGACTATGTTATGAGAGTCATGTCAATACAAAATCCATTTTAACCTACAAGGGATCTAGCACATGCACAAATGAAAGTAATAATCATCCCAAAAAGAGGAGTCAAGTAAATGATCATCCCAAGAAATGTGGAAGGTAAATAAGGGTCAAATAATCATAAATATACTAAGGCAAAAATGATATAAATGTGATAAAATAAAAATCAATGAAAAATTTGAAGGCTTTACCTAGGAATCACAAAGGAAACAAATGCCAAATGTAATGTCACATAAAACTAAAGAACCAAGAAGGAAACAATGGTGTAAGTAAGGTGAAATAAAACCAAAGAATGCAAAGGAAACAATGGTGCTATTAAAGTGAAACTAAATTAAATAAAACACACAAAAATAAATAAATGCAATACATACAATGAGCAAGATCTATGATAATGTCTATATCAAAGATGAACATGTGAAATACCATCATATGTGTCTCGAAAGGTTTATTGAAATTGAAGTTTATTATACAATGTATAATAAGAGTGGGAATCATATGATACCCTAATGGGTAATATTATGTAGGGATGAGCATCACAAGATGCCCCAAAGTATGGAATGGCATGTGGATGGGCATCACAAGATGCCCCAACATGTGATATGGAGTGAGGTGAAATTGAATAGTTAGAATAAACCACATTTAACTTTCAGATGTAGTTATAGATAGGTAATTGTGTTAAGATGTTGGATTTTTATGACATTGAAATTGACATAGGATGTGTAGGAGATTTCTTAAGAGGTATATAAGGTAAATGAGGGCCATGTATGATGCGCTTTAGAGTAGGAATGTGAACTAGGTTCTCTTTGAGTTTATGTGGCCTAAGAGGTTGAGGTTTGATGAATGCAACCACCCGTTTGAATTTTTTCATGTTATATAGACTTTGCTTATTGGTGTAGGAATAATTATTAATTATGTTTTGGACAACATTAGTGGATGAGGTGGAGCTATGGTTTAATTTTTGTTGATCATTAGGTAGGTGATGTTGATGTGATTATGATTATTTGGATTGGGTTTATGAAGCTTAAAGATAGTCCTGATAATGTTTTTATGTAATAATATCAAGATTAAAATTTGGAATAAGCAAAAAAGCAGGAATAAATCAATGAAGATAATGACAAGCCTCATGAGAATGACATATCATAGCATGCCACCAACAAAACTTATCAGGATTGTACCACTTTTTAGGAGGTTTGAAAGAATAAAATCTCATGGATTTAAAGGGTGGAGATTTAATCTTAAGTTATTCTAGACTCAAGGGAGGGTGGTTTGTGTTAAAATTAGTTGAATCAGATGTTACCTTGTGAGTTTGGGGAGGCTTAGATGAATCAATGTTATGAGAAAATGATTGTAAAGTTTCCTTAGTGGTTATTTTATGCTATTAAAATTAATTCATAAGAAAATATTTCCTTTTTACTTGGTCCAAGGCTTCTTCTAAAGTTTTAGGTGAAAACATCCAGACTTAGTATTGAATAGGATACTTAAGAGTGATAACAAATAGTTTTAAAAGAGTATCATCATTTGTGTTATGGTCCACTTTGTGATATATATACTTCCATCAATTGATGAAAGTGTGAGAATATTCATTAAGAAGTTTATTGACATTGATTAAATGGCTAAGGTAATTTTTAGGAAGGTTATTATGTTGAAATTCCTTCACTAGAGCATTGAATAAATCCTCTAGTTGTGTAATGAAATGACTAGGAAGTTGATTGTACCAATCAAGTGTATCACCAAAAAAGGTTTGGATAGGATCTTAGTGGTATCAAAGGTGTTAATTTTCACCCATTATTTATAGAAATATTCCAAAGCTTTTGAGAAAGATAGTGAGGTCCTCAGTCCCATCATATGTAATAATTAGAGAAATGTTTCTAATAGCTATGGATATAATGAATGGGGATAAAGGTTCATTTTGAATATGTTGAATAATTTTTTTTGCAAATGAGGTTGAGGGATGATATTCACATTGGAATATTTAAGAGGAGGAGGGAGAAAATTCTAATTTTTTTGAGTCATGATGAGTTGAAGTGGTTGAATAGTCATTTGTAATATATGAGATTGCATTTGCATAATTTAGTAATTATTAGTTATTTTCATAACATTCATTTTTTGAATCATTTGAGCAAGAATTTGATTTGTATCAATGGGAGGAATAGGATTGTTGGGTGGAAGAGGATTATAAATGTTGGGATTAGGAGGAGGACTAGGGTGAGTAACTTGAAATATATTACATTATGGTTTCCTTGAGGATGAAAAATTTAGGTTGCATGATATAGTAATTGGTTTGGGATTAAGAAGAAATGAAGGAATTCAATAGTTTCATCTAAAGTGATAATATAAGTGAGATTATGATCTAAATTATTGATTCTGTAGTGTTCTTAACTAATAGGAAGCTAAAAATAAGACATAATTATGAATTTATTAGGTTACTGAATTAGATCAACCACTAACTATATTGTGTCAAAAAACATAAGAAAATTATACTAGGTTGGCCACATACTAAGTTATGTCTTAAAATAGAGGGAAAAAAAATTAGGTAGGCCACCTACTAAACTAAGTTATCCACTTATTAAATTATGTCTAAAAATAGAGACAAAACAAACTAGGACGGCCACCAACTGAACTAAATTATCCAAGACTTACAGAGTTGACCAAGTAAATCTAGTTGATTCTTGGAAATTAAAATAGTAAGATGAGATTACAATAGGTTATACAAGTCCTATGGAGTTCCATGGTCAATTTATTTGAATTCTAGTAACAAAATTAGCAGTCTAAAAATAATCTAGAACAAACTAGGTTAACCAGCTCAATCTAGTTTAATGATAGGAAAATCCAAAACAAACTAGGTCTCCCAGCTCAATTTAGTTGATCTTTTATATAATTTTAACAAAAATGAAAAATTATAATAAGATTTGAAGTATTGATTGATTTTATTGTGAAATAAAAATTAAAAAATTAGATAATTGACAAAATTGAATTACTATGTTGGTAAGAGTGAACCTGGATGATACAACAAGATTGACCAGGTTTATTTAGTAGTTTTTCTAAAGAATTCTAAATTATTATTTGATTGGGTTGTCTAGGTGAGATTTTAATCATACACACATAATATATAACTAGATTGATAGGCTTGACCTAGTTGAAAACCTATGCATAAAAACCAAAACTAGGTTGATAGGCTTGACCTAGTTGAAACCCTATGCACAAAAATTAAAATTAGATCGACAAGATTGATCCAGTTGACTATAAATGAAAATTAAAAATTACAAGGGTTAGATTCACATCGGGTTCACAAAAATATGTGTAATAAAAATAAGATAGATCTACAACTTATCCTAGTCAGTGATATCCAAGTTCAGATAAGGTAATCAACTAAAAATCTACTTAGAAACACTTTTTTATATTGGGGTCATGACCAATTATGGATCTGATAAACCTAAGGTATCTCTTATTAAACAATGGAAAATTATAGGTTTCTAAAGCTTCTAATCAAATTCCATCATGTAATAATCCTATCTATGTCTTATAATGTGATAAATGGAAATGAGCTAATCTACTAAACAAACATATAAGCTAATCTAATAAATAAACATATAAGCTAATATAGTACTCAAAAAATATTGTGGCATAAATAGGGAAGATAATAAATAAGAAAAAATAGTTATATTCAAGATAGTATAGAACAAATCTAAGCTTGGAGAGATACAATGCAATCCATTAGTTATGCAACATCAACATATCAAAATGAAGGGCTATGAGTAAACTTAACCTATTGAAGTGAACTCGTCATGCCTCAATCTCTCCCTTGACTAATGGTACTTTGAAATAAGTTGTTTTTACTTGTAAGGATCACAAGGATATATAATATCTAAGATATAAAACTTCTCCAATGCATCTAAGACCTCCACAAGATGAATTCTACTAATGCAAGGCAAAATCCTAAGCAATGAAACCTCCAAATGAGAGTATACGTAAATTTGTGAGTTGTAATAATGAAAAATTAAATGATACTCTATTTATAAATGAAGTTAATGGGTTTTTATATCCAATTATTGACCCTAAACCCTCTTTTTCAACATAGTCAACCAAGTCGACCTTGTTTGGTGAGAAATAGAGTCATTATGCTTCAAACTAGGTCACTGGGCCAACAGAGTTATATAAAATGCACTAAGTCCAAACAAGGTTGACCCCATCAATGTACTAATAAAACTAAGTAAAATAGGTGTTTTATTAGGTAGGGGATATTTTGGATGTTGAATTGATTATGGGAGTGTATAAGTGAGTTTTTATTGCTTAGGGAATTGGATAAAGGTAGCTTGTGATGGTTTTAGGTAGTGGTCTACGGGACAACAATCCTATGAAGCACTAAATGTATACTAATCCATTTTTAAATACACCCTTTAAGGTGTGAACTTAGAGATAAAACATCAATAATTATTAAAGTTATAAAATATTGTGTATACACAAAATTATGACATTGCAAGCTCCTGTCACAATAACCATAATATTTGCAGATGAAGTATGTACAAAGAATAAAATTTACAATGTTTCACAATAATTTACCAAGGATTAAATTGGGAATTAATACCCATTTAAAGATATCATAAGCTTCACAAATCAATACTACACACGAGTCATTGGACTTCACATTTCACATACCAATGTGAATATTCTTAATTTGTGTAGAACATGATTATACCCTCAATCACTCTTTATTTACAACATAATTTTTTTTTAATAATTCCCTAGGCCACGAACTCTTAAATGTGTATGAAAAATTAAATTTTCATGTGAAAAAATGTTGCACAAAGAAAATAACAAATATTTCATGTAGACAAAGACTTGCGCATAACTGTAAGACTGCTTATTTCTACACTAAATATTTTTTAATAACACAAGATTTCTTGTGAATCTGTATGTTCTTGCATCATAATACCTAAGTAAGTGAAATGAACCATGATATCATATGAATATAATGTAATTTTCAATGTATACACAAAGTTTGATAAAAATGACATAATATGGATTAAATTCAATGACCATGCCACTAGTTCTCAATAGATTATGAAGGATTCTAAATTTTATCTATGATTGATCAATCCTAGGTGCCTATTATGAAAATAGATAGAAAAATAAAAAATCCATATTTCACATAATATTTAATAGTTTTTAAATATTTTTCATTCAAACTTGCATGAGCACACACAATATAAAGATCACAGGGGCTTACAATGGACACCATTATAGTTAGTCATAAATGAGTGACACATCATGGATTATTTTTTATAAATATATATTTTGTTATAAGTATGGATATGAATTTATTGATACATATTTTAACCACCAAAAAATTTCATGTAAATCAATAAATAGTTAAATAAATGGTTCATCTTGATTCAATAATAAAATGGATGCTATAAAATGATTTTCCTTTTCTTAATCTTAAATCATGTCCTATTTTTTATTTACACAATACATGTATCCTTTAAGATAAAAAATAATATATCATACATAATTATGATATAATAGAGGCTGACATATTATGATTTCAATAAACTATTATCACTTTTATGCTAATGAAAAAAAATTACTACATGCACCTAGGATTTGCATTTGCTTGAGGTGACAATAAAAGTCCCAATTTGTGTAACTAAGGAAAGGCCATGGGTTGGGAAGAAAAATTACCCAACCCTCACTAATAAGGACTAGCATCAAGTCTATTGAGGGAACTAAATCTCAATAGTACTACTCATATCACTAAACTCACACAAATATTGTAACCCCAAGATGAAAGGTGGGATCTACATATTGGGATCACTAAGTAATTCCAAGGTCATTAATGGCATTGAATCTCAATAACATTACTCATTTAAACATGAATCAACCAATTCAAATAGACTTATATATTCAAGGGTTTTCATTTCTAGGTACAATCAAATATATTTGAAAATAGACACTCCAATAATGTATAAGCGCATGAACAAGCTTCATGCCCCACAAATGTTTCCTAAAAAGATATAAAAATCTATGCATCTATATCCTTTTTTGTGTCAAATATTATAGCATGTATATTATGATTTTGTACATGTGTATTCATATGCTTGATGTATTCCCTAAAATTTTAGTTGTATAGGTGAATATTTGAAAACATGTAATTTCATGTCCCTATAATTTTTTGTGCCATTGCATGGAATTTGCACCCAAATGTATCTAACTATAGAAACATGTAACTCATTCCCTTATAAATTAACTACATATGCATGTCATATGCCCCAAAAATATGTTTAAAATTTGTAAATTTTTGTTGGGTTTTTTTCCTTTAGTTTAGGATGACTTATCCTAATTACATGACTAAAGAGAATAACTAGACCAACAAGCTAGTGTCCTATCATATCATGCAATAAATGATCTCATGCACTCACCCAAAGAACACATCTTAAGACTAGTTCTCATTGATTCTATTATGTGGTGGTGTATACATTGATCACTCTATACTAGGGTGCTTGAACATGCACATAGTTATAACCATAAACATCATAGTATATCTTAATCCTAACAATTCACTAATTCCATACTTTAGCTAGTCATCAAAAAAAAGAAAGGTGTAAATTAAGAAAAAGAGTAGTAGTACCATTGATTTCATAACAGGAATATAAAAGATATTGTAGAAACTTAATTATTTCATCTCATTACATATCAAATATCACCATACACAGGTCATAACTCATATCAAGATCATGACTAAGCTCAAGATTATAATTACAAGATCATAATTACAAAAATTACCTCCTTAAGTAAAACTAGGGGTTGTTTATACATGGTTTTACCTCAACCATTATTTTGTAGTATTAATATGAAATTGGTGACTTACCAATGACCGATTCCCCCTATATACCATCTCTATATGAAATATTCACTATCATTCTCCTACCTTCTTATAAACCAGTGATAGATTCATGATTGACTATTCTCCTTTGATGATCACGTGAATTGCTTCCTAATCATTTCCACTTTTTACACCCTTGTCCAAGTCAGACACTATTATCTAATCCTTACATCCTTCGTTCCTTTGTATTTCTAAATCTTTATTCTTCATGACTTGATTATCCTGTACCAAGGCCTTCCACTCCTTGTGTCTCCTACACCTTGGCTCACTTCCATTCCTCTATCTTGCATCCTATTTCCAAAATTTACTTAGAATAAATCAATACAAAATTTGAGGTCTAAAATTTTTATCCCAATCTAAATTTTAATCACTCTGAAATATTTAAATATTATAATTTGTGTCAAAATATTAATATTATTATCATGAAGTCTTAAGTCTATGAATCCCACTAATATGCCCCCCTTTTGAGGTGAGGTATGGAGCCTTATATTCACTCATCTTAAAATAAAGAGTCAACAATATCATGTTACATATAAATATTTAATAATTTAAAAGTATGTAAATCATGTGGACAATATATCATCATAGTAATTAATATGTCATCAAAGCATGTATGAAACATATGTAATGAAAGACATACAAGTGTAATTTCAATATGTATATATCAATTAAGCACACAGTAGTAACCATCACTGATATAATAATTGAATAAGAGTATTCAATAAAGGTGCATAATATGTATCATGGTACTACACACAAATGAGGAGATGTATGATATGGATCATGGTACCCAAATATTCAAAAAACTTATCAAGTATAACAAGTTAAATGTACAATGTCATGGCCATTATGTACACAATAGAATAAAATATAATAACACTCAATGTCACACGCAAGGCCAAGGGCCACATACAAGGGACAATAAAATGTTGTACAAAAAATGCCCAAGGCCACAAACAATAGACAAATAAATGTTGCACACACAAGTCTAAGGGCCACAAAAAATAGACCAATAATGAGAAGCCTAGCATGAAATATAATCAACATCAATGAAGCAAATAATAAGTAAGCCAATGTACACCATCTAAGTATGTCAATGTCACAACATAATAAAGTAACATGTCCATGAAATCTAGCACTATATAGAATATGAGTAATAATAAGACATGTGTAAAAAATCATTATAGCTAAACATTATAAATGGAAATTTCATATAAATATATAATATTTATCAATGTAGACTATGGAACAATATGCCCGCAATATTGGCATGGCCCCATAGTATAGGATTATCTAACATCTATGTATCAATGTATCATGTTTATTTGTATGTCTTACATGTCACTCATGTATACCATGAAATGCATATGCATATGAATAAGGATATGTAATCTAACAAATGTGATATAAATATATGGAAATAATTAAGAATAGAAACATGTTATGCTTAGGTCTTGATTTTTTTTTGTTTTGAATATTTCAATTTTTTAAATTTTTGAAATTTTCTAAAATTTTGACATGCATTGACATAATCAAGCAAGGCCAAATATCAAGGCTTAAAAAATAGAATAATGGGAGGAATTGGAAAATTTTGTAAGATATGTTAATCCATGGTGTGCATCGAATGTGATAGTATGGAAATGTGGAGGAAGTGAAGTCAAAAAATATGCCACCCACACACCACCCACCCCACCCCCCCTCCCCGTATATGTGAATTAAAACAATGTAGATCCATAAATTATGTGGATATAATAATAGGCATGCCCCCAATGGGAAATAATAATTGTATTCTCATGTAATATATATAAATGTATGTGATCATGTAATCTCGATGTATTCCATAAAAAGTATAAATATTTATTATACAATATTGAGAAAGTAGCACGATTCAAATAATGGGCATTGAGATGAAAATGTTGTCAAAGATGTATCATCATAGGTTAAATATCACGGATCTCTAGATCAGGGTAAATAATCAAAAGGCAAGGGACAAGTAAAAATTAATCCAAGGTATAGAATAATGATCAATGAAAGATCATATGTATACATTTATGTCAAACATATAATATGAGGAAGGAAAAAACAATCAAGCAAATATCAAGAATTTATGTACAATTGATTATGTTCTTGCTAACCAATGATCCTTTCAATGGGATCCCAGCTTGTAGGTCCTATATCTATCAGCCACAATTCATGTCTATCATTTGTTGAGTCCTATATTATGTCATTATTTGTATCATATGTGTCATAGTCATCATTTATTCTTCCATTGTCAAATGTAATATGTAAAACCAATTGCACCATATTTTGAAATTGATTTTTTTGATCTCTATTTATTTTAAATATATTCTATAATACTAATATCATGATCCTCTACTATGATGAGATTAGATGTATTTTCTCGAGTATTAGTTGGAGAAATGGGTTTCTCTTTCTATTCTTAATTTGAAGATATTCCATCACTTAAAATAGTAATAGTCACACAATTGAAGTCAAATGTAACATAGTCATTATTCTTACCAACTGTGGCACCCATTATATTTATTCATGATCTCCCTAAAATTTCATTATACCGAATCAAGTTAGGGTCAATATGAAATGTAACAAAACATGTTTTTAGACTAACTATTACCAAAAATTTAATGAATATAATGCATTGCTTAGGTTGAGTAATCTTGTCTAAATTTTGAATGTCATACCCAAGATATTGGGAAAATGTCATACTAAATACATTTATTTCATAAGATTTTGTAATCTTAGCATTGTTATATTTCATTCCATGTATATAACGACTAATAATAAAATGCTCTATATATGAAAAATGTTTTGTAGTGTCCCCCTTTAAAAACATCCTTCTAACATTAGCCTTGTTAGATAGATCCTGATTTTGAACTTATTTCTTAGTCATATATGATTTCTTAGTTTCCTCTTTCATACATAGTTTTTGTTTATTTTTCACTTATTTTTGAAACTCCTTTTTTAGTAATTTATATTTTATAACCTTTACTATTGCAACTTTTATTTTTTTAATTTTCTTTCTATAAATCTTTATTTATCAAAATGTTCCTTATGTAGATTTTCCTTGTCCAATTATTCATTATGTAAATTTTCCTTATCCAATTATTACTTATGTAAAATTTATTTTAATGATTGTTCCTTTTTTAATTATTCTTTATGTAATTATTCCTTGTCCAGATATTCCTTATAATATGTAACCACAGTTTGAGTAGGTTTCTCAATTATAAAAGGTGTGCTTGAATATAGTGGTGTTGTAATTGATGTATATATTATAGGATAACCAGTATCAATGATATGTTATATCTTTCTCTTTAGATCCCAAAAATTATATATATGATGTCCATGAATTGTATGATAGGTACAATAATATTTGTATCTATTGGTAGGCTGCATAGGAGATAATGTAATTAGCTTAGTTTGATGCATGTGTCTTAGACTTTCACTTGGAGTCTTATTACTTTTGTGAAAAATATTTGAACCATTATTTATATATGTACTTTGTTTTGGAACCCATAATTGAGATGAAACCTTTTGGGCCACAAATCTCTTTAAAAGAGAGGCAAATCTGAAATTAAAACTAGCATGCTTATGATTCTTTGTATATGCAATCTTATTCTCAAGTTATGTAATATTTAGATTTACTCAATTTTAGAATGCCTCTATGGACTCCCTCATAGTATCTATCTAAATCTATAATTTATTTACAAGCACAAAACCTAAGCACTTATTATTTAATACACATACAAAGACTACCATGAGGATATATGGGAGGTTATGAGGGATGATAAATGACATTCTAATGACATCCACTTGGCACTAATGTTTGGGCCACCCTACCTATTATCCAATTTTGACCCCCAGGTCAAATTAGTACTCATATAGGCAAAAATTCAAACCTTAGGTGATTTATTAGGACCTATTTGAGTCCAAAATACCTTATTATCATTTATTAAGGTAAATTTTCAAAGATTAAGGTAAGTCTCTTTCATGTGTTTTGGTCTATTTGGGTCTCCTAAGTTAAAAGGGTAAAAAGGGTTATTTTTGGTGCCTTGAAAAATGTGTAAAAGATAAATTGAGGTCAATTGGAGTCTTAAAATACGTCATTCTATGGACCAAAGAGTTTCAAGTCATAAAAGTCAGTTATGGGCAAGAAAAGTTAATTTTAGAGATTTCCCAAGCAAGTACAACATGGGAGGTGAGAGAATATGTAGATAAATCAAGATGTCAGAATTATTAGGTGTTTTTATGTCTATAATAATATTTATATAGTAGTTAAAATTCATAAGAAGACAAAAACATCTTTTCTCTCCTATCGACTCCATCACAAACTCACATAGATAAAATTGAAATGGATGGTAAGGCCAAGAGAGACAAGGTGGGAGCCTAAAATTTGGGAATTTATTTTATTACTATTAAAATTAAAAATTTATGAATTTTTTTATCATATTAATCTCCTTATATTTATGAACAATAGCTAAGAAGTTAAGGGTCTAAAATTAGCTAGTCAACCATGACAAGGGTCTTTCTTGAGCTTTCTTGGTAGAATGGTGGAATATTTTCTAAAGGAGAAAGTTTTTATGGGTATTAAATAATCCTATAAAGTATCATAAGTTATTTTCAAATCTTTCCATGAAGGTACAATTCATTTAATGAATGGTAATATCCATACAAGAGAGGTTTTCAACTTGGAATTACAGGTCGACGTTCAACCCATAAAAGTTTTTATTTAGAACATGTTGGAATTTATTTTCATGGTTTTTACATGGATTATTAACCTAGATACAAATTATAAAAGTTTTCTCCCATGGCCACTCATTTAATACTCCAATTGGCCATCTTGAGCAAGGTGTCTTTCATGGTTAGCAAAGCCAATGGTAGTCTGAGTTTCTTGTAGTTTTTAATTGTTTTGAGATCTTAATACTTAAAAGAGATTTATTTTTGTGATTAAACATTTAATATGATGATATAATGATTATTCATGATATTATATTCCATAATAACTATGTTGCACTTTTCAAAGTTGTAAACATAGGGGTTGCAGTCCTCATCACCTACCACCTATAAATATGCAATTCCAAGGTGAATTCAATGTTTTCAAGGTTATGAATGTTATACAAGCATATATAAATGTGGTGGTTTAGTTTTAAAAGGGTCATATACTGGTAAGGACCTCTATGCACATAGGATAGAAAGTTGATGACAAGACTGCTCCTAAAATGTGTACCTATAAGACCCTATGTGTATAGATAGCGGACCCAAGAAGTTTGAATATGTTTTGATAGGTTAATATACTTAAAGAAATGAATAAATAACTCCATAAATTATTTTTACACTATTAGATATCATGGGGTGTCTTAAAAATACTTAAAAGACCTTATACACAATCAACTTCTCTGAACTTGCACCTACAACCAAGCTTTTGGGAATTTGACCTTGAAACAGGGTATGATAGTAGAGAAAAAAAAATTTCAAGCTTGGGTGAAGATATTAAACTATATAATTATCCATAAAATATTTTATAGATTATTTCAATGCTGATAAGGACTCCTAGAACACTAGACTGCAGACTAATTCCAAATGCATATGCATAGGCAGACATGCTTGTAGATTTGTTTAAGTGATAAAGGTCTCTCCAAAACTTGATATAATGATGTTTGGATATGTATTTTTAAGTATATTAATATTTATAAATTTTTTAGGAAATTTATTTCAAAAGGATTCTAAGTAGAGGAAGTGACCAATAGGGGTTATAGGTCAAGAAGCATACATAATTTTGCTTTGCTAAGAGAAGTTATTTGTTTAAAGGTTTATAGGATTATATTATGATATAAAGAAAAAAAGTGTTAGAATATGATTAAATGGTGTGAAAATTGTTTTATTAACCTTTATACTCAAATAATAAAGTGAAACATCATGATATCATACCATGTCTAACCCTGCATAGACCTAGTTGCCTACACAAGCTTGTGTAGGCAGTGAGTTGAACAACTGGCTTGGTAAGGTGATGTTTAGAAACATAGAGTCTCTAAGAAGATGTTGTAAGACCTAATAAAACATACCATGTTACATTAGACCCATAATATATAGAAAAAATTAGAACACGATCCTGACCCTATTGAGTTCAAGTAATCCAATTTATCTACACACCTTGTTGGGCTAGTAGTTGAGAGAGGTAGTCAGTTGGATTTAGTTGAGACTACAGAGAGTTTTGAATAGAATAAAGTGATATAATGTGATTTTATGATGATTAAAATTTTCTCATAAAACTTTATACTTAGATAACAACCTAGCATACCTTGACCATACTCTACATATAGTAAAAAATGACATATACAGGCCTACTGAGCAGTCAGTTCCCATGGAGATGGTAAGGTTAGTTTAAGTTGGGATGATCATTAAAAGTTTTTAATAGATATTTAATGGTATAAAAATTCATCTCATGATGTTATATACCTCCACATAGAGAGAGAAACAAGTAAAACATATTCAAATCCTCTCATAGTCACATATAGACCTAAGAGTATGCACATACTTGCAGTAGTCAGTTGAGGAAATTAGTTAGTGGCATGAGATAAAAATTTGAATAATTGTTAAGATGATTAATAACATGGTAAATCACTACATGAATATCTCATACCTTTATATAATGAGAAAATAGAGACAAATAGGCAATTAGGGTATGGTTGGCAGACTAGTACAAGAACCCTAGGCTTGAGCAAGTGATATGTTGAAAAAATTTGATGAAGGAATGTGGTTGTAAACCTATTATAATATCTAAAGGATGAAATAATATTCCTATTTAGTTAATTTTAAATCAAACCAAACTCTATAAAAGCTCCTATAGATTGTAAACTTGCCTAGACTTCATAGAATGCTTGTTTTCAAACTGAGAGATCAATTTCTCCTGCTTGGTATAGATCACACATGTTGCATGAGAATTTAAAATTATAAGGTATATTAAATAACTTATTTAAATTAATTTTTTTTGAATTTTTTTGTGTTTTCATGCCTTGAGGTTAATGATCTATCGTTAAGAGTTTAAACCACTTTTAGGCTGCCTAGGAAGACTATAAAGACCAAGAGAGAGAAATACAATTATATGACTCCATATGGATGATATGGACTTAAAAATTACCTATATAATCGTAATAACTCACCTAAGCATCATATTATGCCATTGGTTGACATATTACCATATGAAACAGGGTTAAAATGATTATTTTTTGCTATTTACAGGTTTGTACAGTGAGTCAGAACTTCAAATTTAGTATGGATGTAGGAGTGAATGTTTTATAAGTTAATAAAAAAATTATTTTTAGTTTTTATCATGTGGGGATGTTGTAGAATCATTTTTCACTCTCTTGGTAGGGAGGCCTAATTGAGGCCTAGCTAGGAGAGAGATAGGGAAAAAAGAGACATCTCCACTCACTCTTAGAGCATGAAATTTAACATGGATATATAAAGACATATAGGGTGTTGGAATATTCCATGATATTATCAATATAATCTGTACTTTTATATACACAAGGAGGTTTGTGTTAAAGAGGGCTACAGGCAAGAAGGCTTATTTGGGGATTTTGGTAGACAATGATTTGTTGGGGCTAGTTTGAGGCCTAAAAATAGATTATTATAGGTCCAAATAGTATGAATAAGCCATACATGAAGTTTAGTTGAGAAGCATCAATAGTAGATAAAATAAGTCATAGAAATTTATCTTACCATAAATAATGTCACTTCTCCTTCAACATGTCAAGAAGAAGGGGAGTTTCAAGAAGCTAGTCAAGGTGTCAAGAAACCAATTCAACTCCCATGCCATTTGGAGAGATGGAGCATCTGAAGAGGATATAAACATGTCATATAGTACCTATTGAGGAAGTTCACTAACTCATATCTTATTTTTAACTCACATGACACTTTTTTACCTTCTCTCTCTTACACTCTTCTTCTCTTCTCTCACACTTATGTTATATATTGAGCCACTTTTGGCTAAGTTGCTATCTTCCACATGGATATGGTGAAGCCCTAACCATTTTTATGCCTTTGATCAATGATAAGAAACTAGTTTACCTCCTCTTGTGACTATACTTAATGTGCATATAATAATAGTGTTATTCCCTTAACCATTGGTGTGTTTAGGGATATGTGTGGCCGACTTGTGGCTTACATACTTGTTTTATTTACTTGTTACTTTTCTCTATGTTCTTAAATAAGTAAACCTATGGAATAACCTTGGCTTAGTAGACTATATATAGGAGGTAGTGGTTAGTCTTTAATCAACATGTGAAGTATTCTTCTATTAGTGCATTGTTGTAAAGGTTGGCCCCCTCAAAGTGGTTTTGTTATATTATCCAGTATTTTATTCTGCTATCAATTATCATTGTGTAATCTCTCATATTTTCTTATTCTATGCAATATAAAATCATTCTATGTGAATATCTAAGTAATTTCATTACAAGTGGTATCTGAGCTTTGATTTGGGCAAGTTTCCTATAGTGATTTTTTGTATCTGGTGAGGCGTGGCTTTTGGGAGTAGTGAAAGTGAAAAAACATAACTTTCAATCCAGGAAGAATTAATTTATCACTTTTTTAAAAATAAAAATAAAATTAAAAAAATAGTCTATAATTTTTTTCCCCTTGCACACTTGCAGTCATTGGATTCATCTTGGTGAGACGATCCAAATGGTATATTTTGTTGGTAGACTTTTTTGGTACCAAAAATTTTACTCTAGTGCATAAAGGTAATCATTGGATTCATCATGATAAGGTGATCACAATAGTACCATTTCTTGGTACACTTTTTTCGAAGGTGAAAACCTTCTTAGGTTTTATTTATGATAGGTCCTTCAACTTGGGGAAGAAGAGCGGCACCAAAAACTCCTAAGACTCCTACTGATGACATAGAATCTAGAACTTTAGATTCAATGAATTCTTAGCTTCAAGAGGACATCAAAATTTTGGTGAGACATGATGACTTTGTTCCAGTCCAAGTTTTGTGTTTCAGAGATGCATGGAGAGATTAATATAGTTCATAGTGAATTGAAATATATCACTACGTAATTGGCTGCCCTCACATCTTAGTTTCAACCTAACAACCCTCCACTTCAGCATCCAAATCCTCCTCAGAACAACTCCCATACTGGTATGAAATTGATGTTGCCAAAAGTGGACATGTCTAAGTTTGATGGTAAATATACTCTCACTTAGATTAACCAAATTGAGAATTTATTTGAGTTGCATCAAACCCCTTATTCTCAAAGGGTAATGGTGGTGTCCCTATATATAGAACCTATGCAATTCATTTGGTATCACTGATTGTGTGCTCAAAATAAAAAGATTGGTGCTCTTATTACATGGACTATTTTTATTGAGTTGACAACTCATTATCAGAATAATCTCTTTGAGAATTATTTTATCCAATTAGCCAGGATGTGGCAAAAAATATCTATGAAGGATTATATTTAATAATTTTAGAATCTCTCTTTATAGGTGGAAAATATCACTGAGATAAATTTTATGGATCTATTTTTGGGTGGCCTCAAAGATAGCATCCAATACAAGGTTTGAATGTTTGGCCTAACATCTATCTCAGAAATAGAAGAAAAAGAGATGGTCAAATGGAAAACTTTTACTACTAGTCATGATCATCACTTTCTAGCACCATCATTTCCATAGCCCACCAAATTAACACAATGACAAATTGAGGAGAAGTGAGCCAAAGGGTTGTGACAAAAAATGGAGCAAAGACCATCATTGTGTTGAAAATAAGTTATTTTACATTAAAGGTGCCAATGATGATGAAGAAGTACATGATGCAGAGCTAGAAGTTCTTGAGGAAGAATTTGAAGACTCTCAGCCTACTATTTCATGCCATGCCTTGTCATGTATTAGTATTCCCCAAACTCTTAAGGTGATGGGTTTCCTTAAGAAATATAAATTCACTATCTTGATTGATTCTAGGAGCACACACAACTTCATCCATAGTAAATTGGTTACTCATTTGAACTATTTAATTTATTTAGTGCCAAAATTTTAGGTTATGATTGCAGATGGTGGTACTATCATCTATTTAGGAAAATGTCATAGTATTAAGTTGGCCATGGGAGACTATTTATTAGATTCTCCTATGTTTGCTATTCTAATGGATGGAGTAGATATTATTCTTGGACTCCAATGGCTCAACACTTTGGGTATTATTGAGATGAATTTTCAATAATTATTCATGTGTTTTCATTCTAAAGAAATGACATTTGAACTAAGAGGATTAAAGGCTAAATATCCCCAACTTATTAGCTCCCATCAAATGACAAAGATTCTCCATAAGGGTGTTGAGAGATTAGCTTGCTTATTTTCTATAGAAGTACAACCAACTCAGCCATCTCCACCTCTTGATTTGCACCAAATAATTGATGCTCATTCCATTATTTTTAGAGACATGCCAAAAGGACTTCCACCTAGTTGCACACATGATCATGCTATCACACTTATTCCTAATAGTACACCACCCAACATCAGGCCATATAGGTATCCATATGCCCAAAAAAGTGAAATTGAAAAGATGGTACAAGAAATGTTGGATGCAGGAATCATTCACCATAGCCAAAGTGAATACTCTTCACCAGTTGTCATGGTGAGAAAGAAAGATGACACTCAGAGGATGTGCCCTGACTACAAAGAACTCAATAAGTACACTATCAAAGATAAGTTTCCAATTCCTATCATTGATGATTTTCTTGTTGAATTTAATGGTGCTCTTTATTTTACCAAGTTAGATCTATGTTCTGGGTATCATCAAATTAGGATCTATGGTGAAGACATACCCAAAACCACTTTTAGGACTCATGAGGGCCATTATGAGTTTTTGGTTATGCCTTTTAGCTAACAAATGCACCATCTACTTTTCAGAGTTTGATGAATACTATTTTTAAGCCATTTTTGAGGAAATTTGTTTTGGTATTCTTTGATGATATCCTCATTTATAGTAAAAATTGGGTAGACCATTTGCAACATGTGAAATAGGTACTCTCCATTTTGGAGCAAAATCAATTATATGCCAAACCTTCTAAATATACTTTTGGGGCTGGTAAGGTTGAATATTTGGGTCATTTTGTGTTTTATGATGGAGTGAAAGTGGATCCTAAAAAAATCCAAGCAATGGTGGATTGGCCAATTCCTAAGACACTCTAGTAACTTCAAGGATTTTTGGGGCTTACTAGTTACTATCACAAATTTGTCAAAAATTATGGTAGTATTTCAGCCCTACTTACCTCTTTGTTAAATAAGGACTCCTTTTAGTGGATTGATGTAGCTACCCGAGTATTTAAACAATTGAAATTGGCTATATGCACTACTCTAGTATCAGCCACTCTTGATTTTTTTAAGACTTTTGTGGTTGAATATGATGCATCTGGATATGGTATGGGTGTTGTACTCATGTAATAAGGTATACCACTAGCATTTGAAAGTCATCAAATCAGGGGTTAAAATTAGCACAAACCCATCTATGAGAAGGAAATGATGGCCATTTTACATGCAGTCAAACAATAGAGACCTTATTTGATGGGTCGTCACTTTTAGGTAAAAATTGATCATGATAGTCTTAAATATTTTTTTGAACAAAGTTTATCATCTGAAGAACAATTTTTTTTTTTAAATAATATGCTAGGCTATGATTTTTAAATATTCTACAAAAAAGGCAAGGATAATGTGGTGGTAGATGCACTATCTAGAAAATATGAATCATTTGAGGCATTGCTATGTGCCATAACCATTTTGCAAGCAAATTGGCTAGAGGAAACATGATCAGAATGGGAACATGATAGTACTACTCATGATTTGATTCAAAATATTTAGCAAGGTTTAGATGGATTTGAAAAATTCACATGGAAAGGTAATGCATTATGGTACAAAAATAGATTATACCTATGTAAGAATTCTCTTCTTAAACAAAAAATCCTTCAAGAACTTTATGTAACTCCAATTGGGGGTCATTCAATATTTTTGAAAACCTATTACAAGATCAAGCAGGATGTTTTTTGGGAAGGTCTTAAGGGGGATGTCCAAAAATATGTGGCTGAATGTATGATCTATCAACAAAACAAAGGCAAAACCATCAAAACTCCAAGTCTTTTACAACCTTTATCTATCCCTAGCTAGCATTGGGAAGATGTATCTATAGATTTCATTATAGGGTTACCAAGATCTGATGGTCAAAATTTTATCATGGTTGTTGTAGATCATCTCAGTAAGTATGCTCATTTTTTTCCATTATTCCAACCATTTTTTGCTAGTACAATAGCTTCGACTTTTCTCAATATAGTTTAGAAATTGCGTGGGACCCCTAAGATCATTGTTAGTGATAAAGATCCCATTTTTACTATTAATTTTTGGACTAAGTTATTTACATGTTTAGGAAATCAATTGGCTCATAGTTCATCCTATCATCCTCAATCTTATGGACAAATTGAGGTAGTTAACAAATGTCTAGAAGGATATCTCCATTGTTTTGTTTATGATAAACAAGATAAATGGGTTCATTGGCTACCACTGGCTGAATGATGGTATAATATTTATATTCATATTTATTCCAAAATGTCTTATTTTATGACACTATATGGATACCACCCTACATCCATGAATTTAACCTTGAAGGTACATTCTAAGGTTCATGTAGTTGAATAACATATTCACCATCAATAGGAGGTCCTTGCAAGTTTGCGTAAAAAATTAGCTATGGCACAAAATCACATGAAGTAACAAGCAGATCAACATAGAAGTGAGAGGCATTTTGACATTGGTGATTGGGTCTTTGTTCACTTATATCCATATAAATATATGTCATTGAAGCAACAAAAAAAGGATAACAAGTTATGCCCTAAGTATTATGGGCCTTATAAGATCTTGTAAAAAATTGGCAGTATGGCCTACAAGTTAGATTTTCCTTCATCTACTCGCATACATCTAGTAGTTCATGTATCATGCCTAAATAAAGTCATTGTATACAAAGTTACCTTTCAAACAAAATAACTAGAATTGGATGAAGAAGGTAGAGTTATTCTTGATCTTGAGGCAATCCTTCAACGGTGTACCGAGCAACTACATTCTAGAGAAATTATAGAATACCTGATCAAATGGAAGAATCTACCATGTTAAGATGCCACTTGGGAGTATGAAGCATTTGTGCAACAACATCTAGAGTTGCCAAAATGTTGAGGATAATGTTGTTTTGAAGGGGAAGGGCTTGTTATGCCCTTAACCATTTGTGTGTCTAGGGATATGTGTGGCCAACTTGTGGCTTACATACTTCTTTTATTTACTTGTTATTTTTCTCTATGTTCTTAGATAGGTCGGCCTATATAATAACATTGGATTAGTAGACTATATATAGGAGGTAGTGGTTAGTCTTTAATCAGTATGTGAATTATTCTGCTATTAGTGCATTGTTTTGGAGGTTTCCCCCTCGAAGTGGCTTTGCTATATTATCCAGTATTCTATTCTATTGTCAATTATCACTATGTAATATCTCATATTTTCTTATTTTGTGAAATATAAAATCATTATGTGTTAATATCTAAGTAATTTCATTACAAATAGTTGATCTTGTCAAGTGAATTGACTTATCTTCCTTGTCATGTTGTCATTTTATAACACCTAGATGCAGTTTGAAAGCCTTTTTTGCAAGTCATGTGAAGTGTATGAATTTGGTACAAGAGTTGAGTGAGTTTTTCCATATTCTAGTGTCATTCAAGACCTCTTGGTTAGTCCTCATAGCTTAAGAGACCATCACAACCTTCACATTGAAATACTCATATGAGAGATGTAGATTAAGAGAAGTGTATGTAAGGTTAATTTTCTTTATTTACAAGTGCACATGTAGCTAGTTGGTAGTGGTGAAAACATATTTGGTGAATCACCTCATTAGAGTAGGTTTATCTTCTTTTTCCTAGAAAGTGATAGATTAGTGTGTGAGCTTAAGTAATTCATGAAGGGGAGCTAGCCCTTCAATCTAGAGATTTTCCCTTATTATAGACAACCCACAAGTCTAGTGGTAATACCATGTTTCACCAAATTTGGATAGGTCTTAACAACATTATCCTAGGGTACAAAATTTGGTCATAATAGTTATGACACATCGGTGGGACAAAGGTTCAAAGTTATGGAAGAATTCTTGGTGTGTTCTACTTATCACCCTTTGGAGGCACTCAAATAAACACCAATGGTGACTCTAAATTTAATTAGTTGGTTTTATCAGCCCAAGTATGTATTATGAAAAGTATTCGATAATATATTATATTTTCCTTTGACTCATGAAGTTGGTATGGTTAGGTATGAAGAGAATTTTTACTATACACCTCTTTATAAGCCTTTTCATGACCCCAACTATGTGATTTAGCAACCTTATCAAGATTTTTACCCTCCTTATGAGTCATATTGGTCCTCTGGTCAACCTATTTCTCCTTTACATAAGCATGATGTTGCATATGAGTATCCTTCTCAAGCTCAAGATGTCTCTAGTTTTCATTGAAACCAATCCATTTCAAGTTTGAATCAAACTCTCTTAGGCTATGAGAAATACATGTTAGACATTCCTACTCAAATTGAATATGGTTAAGATATTCCTAGTCATCTCATTCATGACATAAGAGACTCATTTCAACTATTGAAAGGAGAATGGACACCTATTGAGAGAGCAAATTGGCAAAGCCTCTCAAGTGAAATGTTGGATGTAAGTGGTCTCATTCAAATCATAAAAGATATGTTGAAAGTTCATGAAGGATAACAAGTCTAATTCCATCAGCCATATGTGTCTTATTACACTCCATCTCAACTCTCATACATGCCACCCATTCTTCTACAAGAGACCTTTCCAAGTTAATATCTAAGTGTTTTAAGTCTTTCATGTGTTCCTCAAACATTCCATTCTTGGAATTCAATCCAAGAGAGTATTACAAAAGAAAAGGAGATTATTGTAGAAAAACCTATTGATTCAAGCCAACATTTCACTTCTCTTCCTCAAGTAACTCCCAAGGAGCCTTACAAAATTCCAAACTAGAATCAAGTAGTAAAGTCTTAGAGTGGGCAATGTGAAATAAGTATAGATTGGGGAGTTGAAGGGAAAGATAAATTTGAACCTATGTAAGTCTCTCCCACCCCTCCTCAAGAGATTTATTATACTCTATATCAAGATTATTATTATACTTATCCTCATGAGGCCACTAATCACCTTCAAGAAAAGCTATTTCAAGAGGATATGGATAGGAAAATAAAAGAGTTAGATTTGAAGATAAAATAACTTGAAGAGAGCCAATATCGAGAGATGAAAGACAAAGAAAACTTTGTGACTAATCAAGCCCCATTACTCTCTCCCCAAGAGCCTATAGCTTGTTCATCTTGAAGGTCTATCCAAGAGTGTATTCAAAACAAGAATGATATTCTAATTGAGAAGGTATAAGATCATCTTACAATTGTTGAAGAGCCTCAAGAAGGCTATGAGGAAAATGAAGTTCTTATTGAATAAGTTTCTATCTCTCCAAGAGTTCTTCAAAAAACCTTGCATTCCCATACCCATTCATGATCCATTCACCACACCTCATAGTCCCTCTCCAACTAATGAACTTGACCATTACCTTCCCACCATCTCCCTTCATGAGAAAGAACCTATCCTATGGGAATCAAATTAAAAAGATTAGGTTGCAGTTGTTAGTGAGATTTAAAAGGGCCATGAGGAAGATAAATCAAGTGAGGAGGAGGAATAAATATCCATTGGTACTCCACTTGAAGAGGAAAAGCACAAATTATTCTTTAGGAATGAGCATGAAGAGGTTGAAGGAGTGGAGAAAGTGGAAGAGGTTAATTTTGTTGTTTCTCTTCAAAATGATGATCAATAAGATGATGAAGACTTGTTTATAGTCCTAGGGTCATGTTACACTCCTCTTTAAGGAGGCTATAGTCTAGTAAAGAGTGAATAAGGTAGTTTTGGTAAGTAAGTGAACATCCAAAGGAGAAGAAAACCCTCAAGTATGCCAATTAAAGAGGCATATACACTCCATGATGATATGTTTTAGGTCATCAAAATGGTCTATCATCTCTTCAATCAATTAGAAGATTCTTACTCACTCTTGAAGGACAAGGTAGATTTTTATTGGCCTCAATTTCTAGAAAAGAAAGAGGTTGTTACTATTGGAACCATTCCTATAAGTGAATCACAATATTAATTTCAATTCATGTAGTTGGATATGTCAACTTATAAGGAGTTTTAACAAGGTATATTCTTGGAAGATGATGATGCAAAGTTCCTTGTAAAACTTGATGAGGTTTCAGCAAAAGAGAAGAAGAATGAGGCCCCTCAAGAGGCCATGATGATCCAAGAAGCATATCTAGATGAAGTATCACTTGTTGAGGTTGAAAATAATGAGTATAATATGAAATATCTTGGGTCATATGATGATTTAATCTTCATAGGAAATTGGTTTGCTACTAAATATCTACTTGAGAGTATGATAAAATGAGTGACATTCAAGAAGGAGATTAAGGCAATAAGGAATAGGCCCAACAAGAAGAATATTTCTTCATGCCATTTGTCACTTCATGGACCAAGAGATGGTAAAATATTCCCATTTGATCTAGGAGGACGAATTTTTCTTCAATTTAGTTGTGCATAGCTAGTTTTTTTTGTTTTGTTGTGTTGCCTAAGTGCTTAGTTATCACATGTGAGTGTCTTCTTTTCTTTGACTTTGTGTATGTGTATTCATTTTGTGTGTTTTTGAGGTAATAAATTTTTATTTTTGGTAAATTTTCAAGGTCTTAACTTGTTGTATCAGAGTGAAATTGACTCCATATCCTAATGGAACGATAAGGCTACTAGTCTAGTCAGTATAACATCCATATTACCCCTATGGGTCACCAATTTGTTGTTCAGTTTTGAACTCCTAGGTCAAAATAGGATCCCTATAGGCAAAAAATTGAATCTCAAGTGATTTATGAGGTCTTGTTTGAGTCTAAAATACCTTATTATCATT
Organism: Torreya grandis; assembly: GCA_037957365.1. Classification (NCBI taxonomy): domain Eukaryota; kingdom Viridiplantae; phylum Streptophyta; class Pinopsida; order Cupressales; family Taxaceae; genus Torreya; species Torreya grandis. Next base: position 1,118,008 of record JARHVA010003791.1, read on the forward strand.
TATTAAGGTAAATTTGTAAATATTAAGGTAAGTCTCTATTATGTGTTTTGGTCTATTTGGGTCTCCTAAGTCAAAAAGGGTCAAAATGGTCAATTATGGTGCCTTAAAAAACATTTAAAAGGTAAATTGGATAGTATTTATCTTATAATATGTCAAGGTATGGACCAAAGAGTTTCAAATCATAAAATTCAATTATGGGCTAAAAACATCAATTTTAGGGGCTACTCAAGAAAGTACAACATGGGAAGAGAGAGAATATGTAGATTAATTAGGTTTTAAAAATTATTATGTGTTTTTTAGGTCCATAAAAATGTTTCCCCAGTAGTTACAAGTTTATAGGAATCCAAAAACATCATATCTCTCCTATCGACTCCTTCACAAGTTCACATAGGCAAAATTAAAGTGGATGGTACGACTAGGAGAGAGAATATGGGAGCCTAAATTTTTTTCCATTGATTATAGTCTTGGTAATATTAAAAATTCAATAATTGGTTCTTAGATTCATCTTCTTATATTTATGAACAATCAATAATAAATTAAGGGTTTAAAATCAGCTAGTCAACCATGACAAGGGTCTTTTTTGAGCTTTCTAGGTAGAATGGTGGAATATTTTTGAAGGAGAAAGTTTTTATGGGTCTTAAAAAATACTATAAAGTTTCATAAAATATTTTAAAATATTTACATGAAGGTACAATTCATTGAATGAATGTCAATCTCCATGTAAGAGAGGTTTATAAGTTAGAATTACCGGTTTGCATTCAACCCAGAAAGGTTTGTGTTCAGAACATGTTGGAATGTATTTTCATGGTGTTTATATATATTATTAACCTATATACAAATTATATAATAGTGTTATCCCATGGCCAATCATTTAATACTCTAATTGGTCATCTTGAGCAAGGTACCTTTCATGGTTTGCAAATCTAATGGAAGTCTTAGTTTCTTATAGGTTTTGATTACTCTGAGATATATTAATACTTAAATAGATTTATTTTTGTGTTTATACATTTTATATGTTGATACAATGAGAATCCATGATCTTGCAGTCCATAGTAACTGTGTTGCACTTTTCAAAAGTTGCAAACATAGGGGTTGTAGTCCTCATAACCTACCACCTATAGGTCTACAATTTCAAGATGAATTAAATTTTTTCAAGGTTATTAATATTTTAAAAGCATAAAAAAATGTGTTGGTATATTTTTAAAAGGTTCATGGACTGATAAGGACCTCTATATACCTAGGACAGAGAGTTGATGACAAAACTACTCCTAAAATGTGTACCTATAGGACCTTGTGTGTATATAAAATGGATGCAAGAAGTTTGAAGATGTTTTTAGAGGAAAATAGACTTGAATTAATAAATAAATAACTCAATCAATGATTTTTACACTATAATATATCATGGAGTGGCTTGAAAAGACCTAAAAGGCCCAATACACAGTCAACTTCTCTAAACATGCACCTACAGCCAACCTGTTAGGGATTTGACCTTGAAATAGGATATGACAATAGAGCATAAAGTTTTCTATTGTTCAGTGAAGATAATAAATTAAATAAATATCCATCCAATATTTTTAAGAGTATTTTATTCCTAACAAGGACTCCTAGAACACTAGACTATAGACTAATGTTAAATGCATATGCATAACGAGACAAATCTGTAGGTCTATTTAAGTTATCAAAGTCTCTCCAAAACATGAGAGAATGATGTTTATATATGTGTTTTTAAGGATATTAATGATTATAAAGTTCTCAAAATATTGAGTTTAAAATTATTCTAAGCAAAGGAAGTGGCCAATAGGGGTCATAGGTCAAGAAACATACACAATTCTACGTTGCTAAGAGAAGTTATTTGTTTGAAGGTTTAGAGGAATATATGATGATTTGAAGAAATAAAGTTTTGAAATATGATTAATTAGTTTTAAATTTTTTTTATTAACATTTATACTTGAACAATAAAGTGAAACTTTATGATATCATACCCTGTCTAACCCTGCATAAACCTAGTTGCCCACATAAGCTTGTATAGTAGCGAGTTGAAGAAATTACTCATTAAGGTGAAGTTTAGGACCATATATAATTTAATAATATGTTTTAGGACCTAATAAAACATCCCATGAGACCTAAAACCCATCATATATAGAAAAATTATAACATAGTAATGACCTTATTCAGTTCAAGCAGTCTAACTCATACATAGACATTATTTAGGTAAGCAGTTGAGAGAGTAGTTAGTTGGATTTAGTTGAGATTTTAGAGAGTTTTGATGAGAATAGAGTGTTATAATTTTATTATATTATGATTAAAATTATATAATAAAACTTTATACTCAAAAAAAACCTAGCATACCCTGATCATACTCTCCTTATAGTCCAAAATGACATATATAGGCCTACTGAGCAGTCAGTTCCTAGGGAGATGGGAAGGTTATTTGAAGTTGGGATGATCATTAAATTTTTTTAAGAGATATATAAGGGTATAAAAATTCATCTCATGATGTTATATACCTCCACACAAAGAGATAAATAAGTAAAAAACATTCAAATCCTCTCACAGTCATACACAAACCTAAGTGTATGCACAAACTCACTTACAACAATCAGTTGATGAATGAGTTAGTGGAGTGAGATAAGAATTTTAAGACTTGATAACATGATGAATAATATGGTAAATCACTTCATGCATAGTTTAAACCCTGATATAATGATAAAATGGAGAAAAATAGACAATTAGGGTATGGTTGGCAGACTAGTACAAGAACCCTAGGCTTGAGCAAGTGACATGTTATAGAAGTTTGATGAATTAAGGTGGTTATAAACCTATTATAATAGAAAAATTATGAAATAATATACCTATTTAGTTCATTTTAACTCAAACCAAACTTACGAAAATCTCCTATAGATTACAAACTTGCCTAGACCTCACAGAATGCTTGTTTTTAACTCAAGAGGTCACTTTCTCCTACTTGGTATGGATCGCACATGTTTCATGTGTCCCTAATATCATAGGGGGTGTTAAATAACTTAGTGAACTTCCAATTTTTATAATTGGTTAGTTATTTTATGCCCTGATATTTATGAACCGCTAAGAGTTCAAACCACTTCTAGGCTACTTAGGAAGACTATAAAGACCAGGTGAGGGAGAAATGCAATTATATGCCTCAAAATGGATTATATGGACTTCAAAATGACCCATAATCATCATCCCAGTCTATAATTTGACATAGTATTGTATGGAACCATATGGAATAGGGCTAAAATGAGAATTTTTCACTATTTTACAAGTTCGTATAATGAGTCAAAACTTTAAATTCAGCATGGAGGTAGGGGATAATGTTTTATAAGTGAATCAAATGATTATTTGGGGTTTTTAATGTGTGGTGAGGATGTATATTCATTTTTCACTCTCCTTATAGGGAGACCTAATTGAGGAATAGTTAGGAGAGAGAAATGGAAAAAATAAACATCTCCACTCACTCTCAAAGCATGAAATTCAACCTAGAACTCTAAAACCATAAAGGGTGATATAATATTCCCTTAGATTCTAAATATACTCTATAATTTTCTCTACACTATTTAGGTTTGTGCTAAAAAGGTCTACAAATAAGAAGGCCTATTTGGGGCTTTTGGTAGAAATGGCATATTGGGGCTAATTTGAGGCCTCAAAATAGATTTTTTCAGGTTTTATTATGGTATTAATAAGCCATTAATGAATTTTGGATGAGCTAAATTAACTAAAACCAAGTTTTGACACTTGTGTGCAAAATAGGCCTAAAGAGATGAGGATTCCTCTACACACTTTATAAGTGAAAGAGGTGATGTCTTAAAAAGAACCTATTTAGTTTAGTTGAGAGGTGTCAAGATAAGATAATTTTTTTTAGATAATCTGATCTAACCATCAATAATACCAGTTGTCCTTCAACATGTCAAGAAGAAGGCGAGTTTCAAGAAACTAGTAAAGGTGTCAAGCAACCATTTCAACTCCCACACCACTTAGAGAGCTGGAGAATCTAAAGAGGATCTACACATGTCATCTAGGAATTGTTGAGGTATTTTCCTAACTCCTCTCTTATTTTTAACTCACATGATAATTGTATACCTTTTCTTTTCTACACTCTTTTTCTCTTCTCTCACACTTGTGTGATATATTGAGCCACTTTTGGTTAAGTTGGTATCCTCCACCTGGGTATGGTGAAAACCTACCCATTTTATGCCTTTGATCAATTAGAATCAATTAGTTTACCTATTTTTGTGACTATACTTAGTCTTCATATGAGAATAGTTGATATTTTTAAGTGAATTGACTTATCTTCCTTTGCATGTGGTCATTTTCTAACACCTAGATGTAGTTTGAAAGCTTCTTTTATAGGTCATGTGAGATGTATGAGTGTGGTGAAAGAGTTGACTGAGTTTTTATATCTTATAGTGTCATTTAATACCTCTTAGTTAGACCACCTAAATTAATAACCATCACAACCTTAACATTGAAACACTCATGTGAGAGATTCAGATTAAGAGTAGTGTATGTAAGGTTAGTTTTCTTGATTTACAAGTTCACATGCAACTGGTTGGTAGTGGTCAAAACATATTTGGTACATCACCTCATTATATTAGGTTTATCTCCCTTTTCCTAATAAGTGATATATTAGAGTGTGAGCCTAAGTGATTCATCAAGGGGAGCTAGCCCCTTAATATAGATGTTTATTTTTTTATAGACAACACAAAGGTCTAGGGGTAATCACATGTTTCAAAAAATTTGGAGAGGTCTGAACAACATTCTCCTGGGGTGGGAAATTTGGTCATAACACTAAATCTTAGAATAATGACAATATGGACATCCACAATAAATGGATGATACTTATCATGACCTTGATGAGGTATGAAGTAAGTCACAAATAGATGTACTTTAGATTCAACATGCATATAAGATATATCACTAAGGATATTTAAGAATTTATCATCACTAATTATGGCCTTAGTTTTATTATACATAAATTGATTCATAGAATAATATATTTGTTATATATTTTGCGTATTTTTAACTATTTTTAATAAAACAATAAATTTATGTTGTGTCAATATGTGCAAAAATAGATAGTTACCAAAATGCTAAAGATGTACAACAATTAACAATTATGATTTTAGAAATTGATAAATATGGAAAATTACTATTTTTATAAAACATTAAGAAAATTATTTAGCTCAAATCAAGATTTTTTATGACTATTTTAGATATATAAAAGTGTAAATCAAAAAATGATATGACTGTGTATGTTTAGGATTAGAAAGAGAAACTAAAACTATTTGTAAATAGGTCTATATTGTCTAGATAGCAGTGCAGACCATTCTTATATGTATATCATAGACATGTCCAAATTGAATGAAATTTATGAATAAAAGGAGAATATAACAAAATCAAAATTTTAATGATGACACTATAGAAATAAATCTAAGAATATTCTTAGATAAGATTACCCTAGTTAGATTGTATCGCATGCCACTCAAGTTCATTGATTACAGGCTTGTTTGTGTTGACTACAAAAAAAATATTATTGTTTTACATTTTATGCCTATGTATGATAATTAGGATATGGTATTATGATTCATTTTATGCCAAGTGGAATTAACTATTTTCCTTATGTTATCTTTGAAACCCTCGGGGCACCTTGTTAGCTTAAAACCTATAAAAAAGAGAGGGGGAGTGTAATGTGATAAGATGACCCAAATCAACCCCTTGGTGATTTATTTTTGCCTACATATCCAATAATCCAATGAGGTAAAATTAATCCCACATAATTCTCCCACATAAAGTGATTTTTCAATTGTTTTTCTTGACTGTGTATGGATATAAAAATATGGCTTTGATACTTGACAATGATAGCTCTTGACTTGATTTGAGATAATTTAGAATTGGCTTATGGTTACTAATTTTGAGTGATCTTAAATTTGGAAATAATAGGTCATGTTTTCTCAATGTGTAATAATGTGTAAGCTAGGAACTAAGTGGTAGCCAAGTGTCTGTAATGAATGACCTATGATGTGTATTTATAGAAAAACCTTTTAATAATTTCCTTTAGACAAATTTACAAAACATGTAGGAAGACCCAAAATAATAATTTTAAATTTGTAAAATATCTATTATTTATAATGAGACGTAGTTGATCCAACTAGATAGGATTGTGATAACAATCCTATCTTCTTAGCATGAACATGTCCTAGAAAATCAAGGATAGTTATCCTAAGTTGAAGACAATCTGAGGGTGGTATGAAATAAATTGAGAATTTAAATTGGAATTTTCCATGTAGTAATTATGGAAAATAAAGATTCAATCCCACATATATAAATGGAAGAAAATAATGGAAAATAAGATTCATGTATTTGGGTGCAAGTCTTATGGTTTAGGATGTGTCAAGAATTAGTATTGTCAAGTACATTTGACTAAATTTATGTGTCTAAATTTCCTCCCCTTTATTATAGTAATTAAATTTATATAGTAAAAGATAAATAATTAAACCTAAGTGTGTAAAATACACTTTGTATTAGAGAGGATACTCTAATTATGTAGGGCACTCAAATTTAGCAAACCCTAGAACATCACATGAAGTAGTCATTTCTCTATATTTTAAATTTGAAAATTGAAAAATTTAGATGAAAGAAAGGAAGGAGTACACCTATATGGATATATATGAAAAAATTCCTACAAATTGTAACTAATGATGGGGAAATGTGCCCCCTTATTGAAGCACTTAGAGAATTTGAACCACTGACAAATTAAGAGTGATTGAGTTCCAATTTTAAATAACTAATCAAGCCCTTTAGTTGAAAATATGCATATTCCAACTCTCATAAATGGGGAATAATACCCAATATAATAATCCAAAAATGTAGAAGCATAATGGGTTTGCTAAATGTGATGCCAAGGCCATTGAGTGTCATTAGACTTGAAAGTGCACCACTCATTATAGAAGATGAAACCACATAATGGGTTCACTAGAAGTAATTCCAAGGCGCTTGAGTGTCACTAGTCTTGAACATACATTACTTATAATAAATTTAATCACATAACTTCATATGGATCTAGATTCTATTTTTTAATGATCAACCGAGAATGAATAATATTCATGCCCAATTTATCCTGCATCGCCAATAGATTTGAATTGTAATTAACATTTTTGCCTTTGAAAATGTAAGTTTAAATTTTCAAAATGTGTATGAACAAGTATTATGCCTTTGAAACTATAACTTTAAGCTTTTAAAATGTTCAAGAACAAGCATCATGCCTTTGAAATTGTAACTTTGAGCTTTGAAAATGTGTATATGAGTATGAACAAGTATTATACCCCCTGAATGTTTTCAAATGATATAGAATAACATGCACCTATATGCTCAAGTTTAACTTTATTTTAAACATGTAACTTTGATCTTTAACTATTTTGCATATGTCCATTCACTGCTTTCAAGTGTGAATGATTCTTTACTTTGAGTCTTTAAAAATTGAGTGCATATGCATGTCATATGAACCTATAATCTGTATCAATGTGCCAATATATGTTTAATTTTTTATTATTTGTCTTTGAAAAACTATATTTTATTATATAAGTTGACATTTAAATTATTTTAAATCTTTTAAAACCTATATTTTTACTTTTGAAACATGTACTATGTCCCAAATTTAATTTGGTAGTTTGGATCTCTAATACAATCCTAATATAATGCCCTCTTTTGAAAATAGGGATGTAGCCTACAAGTCATTCATCTTAAAATAATATTTAATTGTATCATGTGATAAAGAAGTAATCATGAGGCATTATGTCAACATGTGGGGAATATGTCATCATAGAAATGTAATTGTCATTGAAGGATGTATGTAACGTATTCAATGTGAGGCATACAAGTGTAATTTCTAGACAGATATAGAGATGAATAACATAGTAAAGTAATCATATATCACAATGAATTAAAAATGTGTGATATGTATCATGGAACCACTAATCAGGCTCAATAAGCACAACAAACATAACACACAATGTCACACAATGTAATACAATAAGGACAAAGAATACATATAATAGACATTAATATTTTTTAATAAACAAGGCCAAGGGCCACATGCAAAAGACATTAATAATGTCACAAACAAATGACATTTAAAATATCACACACAACATAGGGCCAAGAGCTGAAAATAATGAAAAATTTCAAATGTCACACATACCAAGCACAAATATCATAGATATGTTCAATAATTTTGCACACAAAGGCCAAGGGCCACACATAATAAGAAACCAATGTCTAGCCTATCATGCAATAAAGTAATAATATTAAAGGATCATAGAAAAAGTGAAAACTAGTCTAATCCATTCATATGTATTGATTTTATATTATAGTAAATTGGAATATGTATCACAATGTAAGATATACGTAATTAGAAAGACATTTGTAATATATGTAGTTTAACATGGTTGAGAGGTCATAAATATATATAACCTATGATAATGTAACCTATAGAATTATATGCTCCAACATAGGCATGCCCATTAGGTAGAAGGGATTCCAACATCTAGGAATCCACATAGATATGTGTGTATTAGATTGCACTCATATACCTCATGAAATGCATGTTTGTATAGAAAGGAATATGTTAACTACCAAATTTTGTGATAAATAACATATGTAAATAATTAAACTAGAAACCCACATCATGCTCATGTCCCTACTTTTTTTAGAATGTTTAGAATGTTTTTCTATTTTGACATATTTGATTTTTTTATATTTTTGAAATATTTGAGTTTTTTTTATTTTTTTTATTTTTTAAAAGGAACCTAGACTATGATGCCATCAATGGGAGGACCATAGTGTGTACCTTGATTATAAATTTGAGGGGTGACTTTTCATGGTTGAAAATTGATATATGTAGATAAATTTGAGTTTGAAAAGGCATTAGGTGGTGTAGTGTAACTATCTTGATCATTTCTCATAGAATATTTTGAAAGAAGTATATCTCAAGAAGACACGAGACTTAGTGGAGTTTATTATATAGTAGTATAATATCTCATTACATGCTTTTGCTATAGAACATGTTATAGTGTCCAAGGTATTGTCTTAGGATGCATTTTGGAATATTTATATTTCTTTGCATTTTGAGTAACTCTTTGATATGAATCTTGTTGTTTAGTATGGTGCACCACTTTCCTTCATACTAAATATATATAAATATTTTTTATGAAATAACTAATTTTTCACTATGCTCTTGAATAGGTGCCATAATTATATTTTTATTGTGCTCTTGAATAGGTTCCATAACCAACTATTGTGATGGTGGGGAAGGATGAGGAATTACCATTGACTGTAGAGGGTACTCATATTAAATTCCTTGAACTTTGACCACTTGATTATAATTTATGTACTTGAGACAATGATGCAATATAGATGGTGGTACATAGAACTTTTTTATCCAAGGGCATCCTAATAACATATCAAAGACCCCTATGCTTGGTAAGAAATAAAAGGAGTGGCCATTATTACCAAACCAACTTAGAGAGGTATCACTATATACCCCATAGTATTGTTAGAGGTACAATCACTGAGAGGGGGATGAATTAGTGATGCTAGATAATCCAATTAGATTCCCAACTCTTAAACATTTAGCACATATAATCATGATGCATATAAATTAGCCATTAAAATGAATAAGGGAGAGATATAAATATCAAGCACATAACACATGATATATGTGGGAAACCATCCTTCAAGATAAAATTGACTGAACCCTGCAAGATGGACTATAGTCCTATAAAGATGAGATTCAACATTTAGACCAACACCAATTGATCAAAGAACACCCATCCCTTAATTTAGTGAGACACCCATCCCACAAGGAGGAACCAACCCCTTAGGAAACCAATCACCAACCCAACTACCTTGATCTAATCTCCACTTTTGATTTGATTCTAATGATGGAATTCTATTAATTTCACTCTTTCCATTTTACACTCTCACAAACTTGCACACTCAAGCCATGCATCCAAAACACCCTTTTTGATCAATATTCACTTATTAACACATACATAATTATAAAAACTAAAACATTTCTATCACAACATTAGCATCATGACCTATACATCATGCACACAAACCTCAACCTGCTTTGCTCTTCAATCCATCCACTAAACACACTCACTCAATCAGCCTCTAGGGCTTACTCGCTCAATTTGTCTCTTATAGGCTCATTAGGTCCAATGACCTATGTGTTCACCTTCATCACATTAATTAGACAAGCATGACTTATCCTCTTTACTCTTTTTTGGTCCTCAATGACATGTACCTTCTCTTTCAAATGTTCTCTCTTCTTGGCTCCTCATTATATCAAATAGCATAATAAATCCCATTAAACTTTATACTTATACCACTCTCTTCCTTTAACCCATCTTTCCTAGCTAAAATTATTTACATATTTGAACCACACTTAAAATAGGTCCATACACATGTTAAATGTTAGAACCACACTCTTCATAGGTCTTTCATTACCTCATTAACCCCAAACCACCACTAGGTCTTGATGAGACCTAAAACAATTAGGTCATCATACTCACATGCTACATGTAAGACTAATTAGACCCACTTAATTTATTACCAATGCTTTAAACACATGAAACCTGCCTCCAATATCCCCTTGCTCACTCTTATATGGGTCTATGCTACCTGAGACACTAAATCAACACTTGAACCTATCAATTAGGTCTCGTCACTCTGTAGGCCTTCACACACATAAAATAGAATCTCAAAATTCTAAAGCAACTACTCAAATATTTCACATAGCCACATGATTGTATCACATACATGAAACCTTTAGGACATATAAAACATCTCTATGTGGTTTATAAACTTCAATACAATCTTTAAGCACTAAAAATAACTCTCTCAAAATGATCACTTAGGCTGATCATACATAGTCAAAATAAAGTTATACTATTTTAACTCTCCATATCTGATCAGGGGAAAATTATGGGACAAATTTTGTATCATAAGCCTTAGAGACTTATAAAACATATCCATACTCATTTTCTTCATTAACTCTACTCATAATACCTTTAGCTTACCTTTGTAAGATTGTCACTCAGCTATTAGTGCATTTAATAAACATAGTCAACTTATAAGGCTTTGTTCATACTAAATATGGATTGGTGAAACCTCCATAATCCACACATATAGTATTCATGGAATCTACAACACTCTCCACTAGTTATTTCATCTTGAAACAACAATATATTATCAAGAACAACTCAAATATCCTTTTTAGATCACTTACAAACCATGGTAAAACACATAGTCAACTTTAGAGCTCAATAACTTTGACTTTATGAATATTCAAACCTTATAACTAGATAATCTATTTGTTCCTTGAAGTCCTATACCATTTTACCTTTTAATTCATCATAAAAAATTTCATATAACAGAATTTATGGCTCAAATATTGTAGACTTGTTTTTCCTTTGTTAATTTGAATATTCAAATTCTAATGGTCATTGATCAAACACTAAACATCATACACTTTGTCACCATCTCATGCTCCCTAGAAACTTTGGACAAATACACATTATTGATCTCCTCATAAGTATCTTATTCTTTACCTTGCATTGCTCATCATTGATCTTATATGCTCTCTTTTGAGATCAAGCCACTTGACAACCCCGCTTGCCTTCTATGGACCCTACTTGTCAGACTCAATAAGCTTCTGCCACTTGGTAGTCTTGTATGTATTTTGAGTACCCTGTTCACTTGATACACACTATTGATCTTCATCTTCATGAACACCCACATTTTTTTGATCTTCTATCAATTTTTTTTTATATTAGGACACTTATCGCCCTCACGTGCCTTTTGAGCACATTGACTATTTGACTCCAATAAACTTTTGCCATTTAGAAGCCCCTATGTGCCTTTTGATCATCCTTTGAAATATTAAATTAATACACACCATTAAATCACTACTAACAAGACCACACACTCTATTATCTCATTATATATATATTTTAAACACTCACCATTAGATGTGTGATCCGATTAAACACTCATCGTAGATCTTTGATACTACAAATTTGGCTAAGTATGGGAACCACTACAATGTAACTAAAAGGCCAACTTTGTAACTTAATAAATTTTTCTATTCTCAAATTCATGCCCTAAAATTCAAACCATATGATATTTTCACATATGGGAATCTATCCATATATCAATCTTCTCTTGAAACCTTCACACATATTATATACACATAATATTTTTAACTTTTATTGATTACTAACACTTTGTATCTTGTAGGAACCTATCGAGTCTCAATATCTCTAAATTCATGCCTTAAGGGGTGCATCGAGATAGGGGTGGTGATCCAAAACTTAGAAGTTTTGGTTGATAAATATCTCAATAGCATAGAAATAACACAGTAACAATGAATTTTCTGAGAAGAGATGTAGTATTACTCAAAATCACAATACAAATATATGTTTATCTCTGGGAAGAGATGTCTATCTTCACATTTTGGGTTACCTCTTCATTTATACACATTTTTAAATCATGGGTAGGACGTGTAAGGTTTCCAATCTCAAGGGAGATTAAGTGGTTTGACTTCCAAGATTTAAAATAATACAGAACTTGAGGAATTACTATTTTTAGACTGCACTATTTAAATTGAAATTTGAGGCACTTCCATTGGGTTTTCAGGGGTCAAACTTCATTGATAAATCTAAATGACATTTCATGACATTCTCCTCATTATTATCTTTCCAACAATTCAAACGGCGAGTCAATTGGAGCTACGGTGCAAAAGTTATGGCTCTCAAATGTTTTGTCATCTATTGGGGTGGAACTGTCACCCAAATTTTCGCCTAAATTATTGCCTGGATCATTCCTCCCTCCTTGAAAATCAATGGTCCCCATCGCATCAATGTTCCCCATCAAGTGTGGTATTTGTTTCTTGATTTGATTCTCTGTGATCCACTCACCTTGATGGCTAAGCTGGCCCCTTTTGACCACTCGATAAAGCGGACTAGAGTGTCCTCTTGTTGTCTTCATCCATGTATCCACAATATGATCCTATTCCACTGGAACAAAACTTTGTGGATCAAGCTCATCAATGTTGAGTTATTCTGCTACAATTGAAGTGTCTAAGAGAGGTGGGTGATATGGTTTAGGGAGCTCCACATTGAATATTAGATGCAGACCAAGGTAGGTTGGTAGGTTCAACTCAAAAGCATTTTCTCCAACTCTTCTGGTGATGGTGTAGGGACCATATCATAGAGGCCAAATATTTTTGTGTGGGTCTGCAAGTCATTCCTTCTGAAGCTGCAACCAAACCTTGTCACCCATAGCAAAATGGTGTGCAATCCTATGTTTGTCATGGCGTTACTTATACTTCTGATTCATCTTCTCCAAGATGTCATGAACTTGTTGCTGGATGTGTTACATTTGTTCAACAAACTTTGTTGTTTTGCTACCTTAGATCTTCCATGAGGTGTGTATTCCATGGTGGAAAATGGAACAACTATATCAATTGGTGCCATGGGTTGGAACCCAAAACATACTTGGAATGGACTATGCTTGGTCGAGCTATGCAGTGCCCGATTGTATCCATGTTGTATGAAAAGAAGTCCCTCATCCCATGTGCGTGGATGTTTAGAGTGATACATCCAAATCATGTGAACAATCAAGTGATTTACCACCTCTATTTGACCATCAGTCTGTGGATGGAAGGCTATGGACTTCATCAGCTTACTATCCATCATCTTCCATAGAGTGGACGAGAAGATACTCAGGAACTTGCTATCTCAATTTGAGACAATGGACTTGGGGAGACCAAAATGGAGCCATACATGACTAAAATATAGTTGAGAAGTTTCCTCAGTAGATATATTTTTCTTACAAGAAATCATGATAGCCATTTTTGAGAAATGATCAAGTACCACAAAAATATAGTCTTTACCATGTTTTAAAGTGGGCAAACCTGAGAGAAAATCCATTGAGACGGATTCCCAAGGCCTAGTTGGTTCTGGCAATGGCGTGTACAATCCTTGTTTCTTATTTGTTAGCTTGGCTATCACATATGGGGTGCAAGATTTGAGATATCTTTCCACATCCTTTCACATATGGGGCCAGTAGAAGTGTTTTTGAAAAACTTCCAATGTCTTTTCAATACCAAAGTGTCCAACTGTCCTACTGAAGTGTGCTTCCCATATCATCTTTTGTTGCTTTACAACTAGAACACAGATGTGCCCCATATGATAGAGGGAATTATCTTGCAAATAAAAATTAGAAACATGTTTACCTTTTTGAATTGCTTGATATGTATCAGCAAAGGTAGGATCTGCTTCATACAGAGCACCCCAAGTGGCAGTCTCATGTCTGCATAGGTCCAGAACTATTGTGAGTGCAGTAATTGGTGGGTGGCTCAAACAATCTATAGTTGTATTTGAGCTCCCCTTTTTGTGTTTGATTATCAGGTGGAATTGCTAAAGATATGTGGCCCACTTTTGATGCCTCTCATTTCAAAGTTTGCTTTGCGTCTGGATGAATTCCAATGGTCTATGGTTAGTGTGGATGACCGTTTCTTTCCCCAAGATGTAGTGTTTCCATTATTTGTAGGCTTACATAATGGCATAGATCTCCTTATCATATGTTGGTCCTAAATGTATCAGTGAAAGTTTAACTATGATATGCAATAGGATGGCCATGTTACATGATGATAGCTCCCATGGCATATTCAGATGCATCTGTCATCAACTCAAAAGGATGATGAAAATCTGGCAAGGCAAGAACAGGGGCTAAGCAGAGTCTTTTCTTCAAATTCTCAAAAGCCCTTTGTTGTATTTCACCCCATTTAAATGTAGCTTTAACTCCTCCTTTAGTCACTTGGGTTAGTGACCAAGCAACATGTGAAAATCCAAGAGCAAACCTGCGGTAGAAATTTGTAAGACCCATAAAGCTACGAAGCTCTGTGAGGATCCTTGGTGTGGGCCATTCTTGAATAACCTGAATCTTTTTAGGATCAACATGGACCCCTTCCTCATTCATAACATACCCAAGGTAATGAATTGTTGTCATCCTGAATGTGCATTTGTCAAGATTTGCATACAACTTGTGCTCCCATAGAGTTTGAAGCACCTTACGAACATGTTGCAAATGTTCTTCCCATGTTCTACTATAAATGAGTATGTCATCTAAGTAGACAACCAAAAATGAGTTGGTGAAGGGTCACAGGATGTCATCCATCATCCTCATATAGGTTACAAGTGCGTTAGTTAAGCCAAAAGGCATAACCAACCATTCAAAGATCCCCTCCTTAGATTTGAATGTAGTCTTTTAGACATCAATGGGATCAATGGGAATTTGGTGATAACCAGATTTGAGATCAATTTTGGTGAAGAAATTCACACCACGGCGCTGGTCCAGTAGGTCATCAATCTTAGGGAGAGGATAGTGATTCTTCATAGAGATTTTATTCAGGGCTTGGTAGTCAATGCAAAGCCTCCATGTTCCATCTTTCTTCGGTGCCAAGACAATTTGGCTACCACAGGGTGAAGAGATTGGCCTGATGTGACCCTTTTGGATCAATTCTTGAATCTATCTTTTTATCTCATCATTCTCCAAAACTGATCTGTGATACATGGGACTATTAGGCAAAGGTGATCCTGGGATCAAATTGATAGAATGTTTTACCTAGAAATGCAGTGGAACTCCTGTGGGTGACTTGAATAAGTCATCATATTCTCCTATGATTTGTCCTATCTACTTCTATTATTGTGTTGATTATGTAGTTAGGACTACAACATCAGCCTTCTTAGATTTCTATGGCTTGACCACCATGAGAACAAATTACTTTGTTTTCTCCACCAATCTCTTGCATTGCTTATCACTGATCAGGGAGACAGATGTGGGAGGTGGTACCTCTGATACCCTATGGCATCATGTTCCAAGAGTGAGGGTGATCCTTCAGGTTTGTGATTCATAGATTCCATGTCGCTCATACATGAATGGCTGACCAAGGAGTACATCACAAACATCTAGATTGACCACATCACACAAGACTTCATCTTGGAATGGTTTTATAGCATATTAAAGAAAACACTGATGGGTGACACGAAGGTCTCTCCTTGGGCTCAACCATCCACTACTGTAGGGCTTTAGATGAGGCTTCATGGATAGATTTAGACTTTTCATAACTTTAGTAGAGATTAAATTCTTTTGACTCCCACTATCAAGAATGAAATGTAGAGGCTTACCTTTTACCCATAATTTGGATTGGAACAATCTTTCCATGTCATTTGGTCTTTCCTCATGGGTTTGTGATGAAGTGACAATGGTGTTAGGCTCAGCATCTACAATTTCTTCTTCATCCTCTTCAACTGTGGGTTGTGTATGAGGCAGATTAGTAGATGTCAAGTATTGTGACTCAAAAAGTAATGACTTGATGGCTTGACATTCTTCTTTGGAGTGAGTTCTAGTTTTATGGTAATCACACCATTTTCCAATCTTCCCTTTCTAGGATTTCTTATCTTGAAACTCCTTTTGCTTCCAATTTTGGCCTCGTGTTTGACCTTCCTTATCACTTTTCCATTTTGAGGGTTGACTCTTCATATTCTTTTACCATGCTTATGTTCAATCTTCACTGCGAATTTGTATGCCTCATTAAGGGTTTCAAAATTGAAGAGTTCCATTTCCCCCCATATGTACCATTGTAGTCCACCACAATGTTTGAGAGTCTTATGTTTCTCACTTTCTTGAATGCCTAATCTTGCAGACAAAGAATGAAAAGTGTATGTGTAATCTTGAATAGATTGGTCCTTACCTTGGTGAAGTTGTTGCCACTGTATGTACAGATCATCATATGCTCCAATGGGATAGTATTCTTCTTTCACCACTTCCACAAAATCATCCCATGTAGGTTCCACCTCAAAGCCAATGTCATCTGTACTAAACCTCTTTTTGTACACTTCCCACCAGTTTTTCACAGGCAATGTTGATTTCAAAAGAGCAAAAGTAATCTTTTCTCCATCAGTGAACTTATTTACAGAGAAGTAGGAAGACAGTTGATGCAACCAATTTTCTACTGCATCAGCATTTATTTTAGCTTCAAATTTAGGAATATCAAAATTTACCTAGACCTTGAAGGGTGTTGGGGCACTGAAAGGACGTTCCCTGGATGAGGAGCTAGGAAGTGGAGCTACGGAGCTAGGATTTCCCATCAAAAGTGTTTGAAGAATTTGGGAAAATTATTATAGCATCTATGCCTGTTGCCATTGGATGGATTCATTCATCATTTCCTTGAAAGGATTGGATGTCTCAGTGTCATCTGCCATTTGAAGTCGTTTGGAGTGAACAGGTGGAAAATTTTGAAGCTCTATTGTTTCCCACCCAAGCTTCTTGTAGCCTAACCTCATCCTCGGGATCATACACTGACAAGACAAACCACTCTGATACCACTGATCCAAAAATTAGAAGTTCTAGTTGATAAATATCTCAATAGCATAGAAATAACACAGTAACAATGAGTTCTCTGGGAAGAGATGTAGTATTACTCAAGATCGCAATACAAATATATGCTTATCTCTGGGAAGATATGTCTGTCTTCACATTTTGGGTTACCTCTTCATTTATACATATTTTGAAAGCATGGGGAGGATGTGGAAGGTCACCAATATTGAGGGATATTAAGTGGTTTGACTTCCAATATTTAAAACAATACAAAATTTGAGGAATTACTATTTTTAGACTGCACTATTAAAATTAAAATTTGAGGTACTTACATTAGGTTTTCATGGGTCAAACTTCATTGAGAAAATATCAATGCCATTTCATGATGTTATCCTCATTCTTAGCTTTCCAATGGTTCAAAAGGAGAGTCAATTGGAGCTACGGTGCAAAAGTTATGGCTCCTGGAAGTTCTGTCATCAATTGTGGTGGAACTGTCACCCGAATTGTCGCCTAAATTGTTGCCTGGATCAACCCTCCCTCCTTGAAAATCAATGGTCCCCATTGCATCAATGTTCCCCATAAAGTGTGGTAGTTGTTTCTTGATTTGATTCTCTATGATCCACTCACCTTGATGGCTAAGCTGGCCCCTTTTGACCACTCGATAAAGCAGAATAGAGCATCCTCTTGTTGTCTGCATCTAGGTATCCACAATCTGTTCCTCTTCCATTGGAGAAAAAATCTATGGATCAAGATCATCAATTTCAAGTTGTTCTACTAAAACTGAAGTGTCCAAGAGAGGTGGTTGATATGGTTTGAGGAGCTCCACATTGAATATTAGATGCAGATCAAGGTAGGCTGGTAGGTTCAACTCAAAAGCATTTTCTCCAACTCTTTTGGTGATGGTGTAGGGACCATATCACAGAGGCTGAATATTTATATGTGGGCCTACAGGTCATTCCTTCTAAAGCCACACCAAGCCTTGTCACCCATAGCAAAATGGTGTGTAATCTTGTGTTTGTCATGGAGTTGCTTATACTTCTAATTCATCTTCTCCAGGATGTCATGAACTTGTTGTTGGATGTGTTGCATTTGTTCAATAAAATTTATTGCTTTTGATGCCTTAGATCTTCCATGAGGTGTGTATTCTATGGTGGAAAATGGAATAGCTATATCAATTGGTGCCATGGGTTGGAACCCAAAACATACTTGGAATGGACTGTGCTTGGTTGAGCTGTGCAGTGCCCGATTGTATCCATGTTGTATGAAAAGAAGTCCCTCATCCCATGTGTATGGATGTTTGGAGTGATAAATCCAAATCATGTGAATAATCAAGAAATTTACCACCTCTATTTGACCATCAGTCTGTGGATGGAAGGCTATGGACTTCATCAGCTTAGTATCCATCATCTTCCATAGAGTGGACCAGAAGATACTCAGGAACCTGCTATCTCGATCTGAGACAATGGACTTGGGGAGACCAAAATGGAGCCATACATGACTAAAATATAGTTGAGAAGTTTCCTCAGTAGATATATTTTTCTTACAAGCAATCATGATAGCCATTTTAAAAAAATGATCAAGTACCACAAAAATATAGTCCTTACCATGTTTTGAAGTGGGCAAACCTGAGAGAAAATCCATTGAGACCGATTCCCAAGGCCTAGTTGGTTTTGGCAATGGCATGTACAATCCTTGATTCTTATTTATTGGCTTGGCTATCATACATGGGGTGAAATATTTGAGATATATTTCCACATCCTTTCGCATATGGGGCTAGTAGAAGTGTTTTTAAAGAAATGCCAATGTCTTTTCAATACCAAAGTGTCCAACTGTCCTACTAAAGTGTGCTTCCCATATCATCTTTTGTTGCTCTGCATCTAGAACACAGATGTACCCTATATGATAGAGGACATTATCTTGCAAATAGAAATTAGAAACATGTTTACCTTTTTGAAGTGCTTGATATGTATCAGCAAAGGTAGGATCTACTTCATACAGAGCACCCTAAGTGGTAGTCTCATGTCTGCATAGGTCCAGAACTATTATGAGTGCAGTAATTGGTGGGTAGCTCAGACAATCTACAGCTGTATTTGATCTCCCCTTTTTGTGTTTGATTATTAGGTGGAATTTCTGAAGATATGTGGCCCACTTTTGATGCCTCTCATTTTAGAGTTTGCTTTGCGTCTAGATGAATTCCAATGGTCTGTGGTCAGTGTGGATGACCATTTCTTTCCCCAAGATGTAGTGTTTCCATTTTTTGTAGGATTGCACAATGGCATAGAGATCCTTATCATATGTTGGATATTTCTTGATTGTATCATTGAAAGTTTCACTGTGATATGCAATAGGATGGCCATGTTGCATGATGAAAACTCCCATGGCATATTTAGATGCATCTATCATCAACTCAAAAGGTTGATGCAAATCTGGTAAGGCAAGAACAGGGGCTGAGCAGAGTATGTTCTTCAAATTATAAAATGCCCTTTGTTGTATTTCACCCCACTGAAATGTAGCTTTAACTCCTCCTTTAGTCACTTGGGTTAGTGACCAAGCAACATGTGAAAATCTAAGAACAAACCTGTGGTAGAAATTTGCAAGACCCATAAAGCTGTGAAGCTCTGTAAGGGTCCTTAGTGTGGGCCATTCTTGAATAACCCAAATCTTTTCTAGATCAACATGGACCCCTTCCTCATTCACAACGTACCTAAGGTACTGAATTATTGTCATCTTGAATGTGCATTTGTCAAGATTTGCATACAACTTGTGCTCCCGAAGAGTTTGAAGCACCTTACAAACATGTTGCAAATGTTCTTCCCATGTTCTGCTATAGATGAGTATGTCATCTAAGTAGACAACCACAAATGAGTTGGTGAAGGGTCGTAGGATGTCATCCATCATCCTCATAAAGGTTGCAGGTGCGTTAGTTAAGCCAAAAGGCATAACCAACCATTCAAAGAGCCCTTCCTTAAATTTGAATGCAGTCTTCCAGATGTTAGTGGGATCGATGGGAATTTGGTGATAACTAGATTTGAGATCAATTTTGTTGAAGAAATTTGCACCACAGAGCTAGTCCAATAGGTCATCAATCCTGGGGAGAGGATAGCGATTCTTCACAGAGATTTTATTCAGGGCTCGATAATCAATGCAAAGCCTCCATGTTCCATCTTTCTTCAGTGCCAAGACAATTGGGCTACCACAAGGTGAAGAGCTTGGCCTGATGTGACCCTTTTGGATCAATTCTTGAATCTATCTTTTTATCTCATCATTCTCCAAAACTGATCTGCAATACATAGGATTGTTAGGCAAAGGTGATCCTGGGATCAAATCGATAGAATGTTTTACCTAGAAATGTAGTGAAACTCCTGTGGGTGACTTGAATAAGTCATCATATTCTCCTATGATTCATCCTATCTGCTTTTGTTGTTGTGTTGATTATGTAGTCAGGACTGCAACATCAACCTTCTTAGATTTATGTGGCTTGACCACCATGAGAACAAATTGATTTATTTTTTCCACCAATCTCTTGCATTGCTTAACACTAATTAGGGAGATAGATGTGGGAGGTGGTACCTCTGGTACCCTATAGTTCCATGTTCCAAGAGTGAGGGTGATCCTTCAGGTTTGTGATTCATAGATGCCATGTTGCTCATACATGAATGGCTGACCAAGGAGTACATCACAAACATCTAGATTGAACACATCACACAAGACTTCATCTTGGAATGGTTTTATAGCATATGAAAGAAGACACTGATGGGTGACACAGAGGTCTCTCCCTGGGCTCAACCATCCAATAATATAGGGCTTTAGATGAGGCTTCATGGATAGATTTAAACTTTTCACAACTTTAGCAGAGATTAAATTATTTTGACTCCCACTATCAAGAATGAAATGCAGAGGCTTACCTTTTACCTATAATTTAGAGTGGAAGAATCTTTCCTTGTCATCTAGTCTTTCCTCATGGGTCTGTGATGAAGTGACAATGGTGTCAGGCTCAACATCTATAATTTCTTCTTTGTCCTCTTTGAATGTGGGTTGTGTATGAGGCAGAGTAGTAGATGTCGAGTATTGTGACTCAGAAAGCAATGACTTGATGGCTCGACATTGTTCTTTGGAGTGAGTTCTAGTTTTGTGGTAATCACACCATTTTCTAGCCTTCCCTTTTTGGGATTTCTTATCCTAAAACTCCTTTTTCTTCCAATTTTGGCCTCGTCTTTGACCTTCCTTGTCACTTTTCCATTTTGAGGGTTGACTCTTCATATTCTTTCTGCCATACTTTTATTCAATCTTCATTGCGAATTTGTATGCCTCATCAAGGGTTTCAAAATTGAAGAGTTCCATTTCCCCCCATATGTAACATTGTAGTCCACCATGATATTTGAGAGTCTTATGTTTCTCACTTTCTTGAATGCCCAATATTGCAGACAAAGAATGAAAAGTATCTATGTAATCTCCAATAGATTGGTCCTTACCTTGGTGAAGTTGTTGCCACTATATGTACAGCTCATCATATGCTCCGATGGGATAGTATTCTTCTTTCACCACTTCCAAAAAATCATCCCATGTAGGTTCCACCTCAAGGCCAATGTCATCTATACTAAACCTCTTTTTGTACACTTCCCACCAGTTTTTCACAGGAAATGTTGATTTCAAAAGAGCAAAAGTAATATTTTCTCCATCGGTGAACTTATTTACAGAGAAGTAGGAAGACAGTTGATCCAACCAATTTTCTACTGCATCAGCATTGATTTTGCCTTCAAATGTAGGAATATCAAAATTTACCTGGACCTTGAAGGGTGTTGGGGCACTGAAAGGATGTTCCCTGGATGAGGAGCCAGGAAGTGGAGCCGCGAAGCCAGGATTTCCCATCGGAAGTGTTTAAAGAATTTGGGAAAATTGTTGTAGCATCTACGCTTGTTACTATTGGAGGGCTTCATTCACCATTCCTTTAAATGATCAGATGTCTCGGTGTCATCCGCCATTTTAAGTCATTTGGAGTGAACAGGTGGAAAATTTGGAAGCTCTGTTGTTTCCCACCCAAGCTTCTTTTAGCTTGACCTCATCCTCAAGATCATACACTCTCAAGACAAACCACTCTAATACCACTGATCCAAAACTTTGAAGTTATGGTTGATAAATATCTCAATAGCATAGAAATAACATAGTAACAATGAATTCTCTGAGAAGAGATGTAGTATTACTCAAGATCACAATACAAATATATGCTTATCTCTGGGAAGAGATGTCTGTCTTCACATTTCGGGTTACCTCTTCATTTATACACATTTTTAAAGCATGGGGAGGATGTGGAGGGTCACCAATCTTGAGGGAGATTAAGTGGTTTGACTTCCAAGATTTAAAACAATATAGAATTTGAGGAATTACTATTTTTAGACTGCACTATTAAAATTGAAATTTAAGGCACTTCCATTGGGTTTTGGGGGGTCAAAATTCATTGAGCAAAGCTCAATGTCATTTCACTATGTTCTCCTCATTCTTAGCTTTACAACGATTCAAACGGAGAGTCAATTGGAGCTACGGTGCAAAAGTTATGGCTCCCGAAAGTTTCGTCATCAATTGGGGTGGAACTGTCACCCGAATTGTCGCCTAAATTGTTGCCTAGAGTGGGTGGGCAGGCCATCAGTGCTTCATAATATTGTCATTCATTTTTACACTTTCCATTCACACTTTATCCTCCTAAAACCATTAAACCCAAGCTTATTCTTCTTAGTTCTCCTTATTCCTATCATTTGTTATGTTTTATCCTTAATTTCTTGCCTTAGGACCCTTTTGACCTTTTGGTTCTGCTAGGTTAACCAAGTCAACCTAGCACAATTTAGTTAATTTTTCTCTCTTTTGGTTTATTGGCCTCTTAGCTAACCTAATACAAAAATAGAGAGTTAACCCCAAAAGCGTGCTAGGTCAATCGAGTCAACCTAGCAGAACCAATGTTATCGAATGTTTTTAGGGTAAGACACTACTATATATAGAAGGTCATTTACCACCATTTCATAAGAGAAAATAATTAAGTAAAGAAGTGTAAATGAACATCTACCTATTAACCATTCTACTTGGGGAATAAAGCTTTAGGATTCTATACTTTCTTTGGAGCTCTAATCTCATCTTGTTGGTAAGTCTTTTAGATGTTTGGATATATTATGTAGCCTAGATTTGATTTATCTTAGCTGCCTTTACATACCATGATAATCTCTTGTGAATTACCTTGGTAAAGGGTTAGATTGAGGCTTGGTAGGTTCATATTCAAAGGTAAGTATTCCTAATTTTATTCCTCATTTGTAAGAGTAGATAGATAGAGCATATGTATTATTCTCTTTCATGTATTAAGAATATGTATACATTGATGTGAGTATATGTCTTCTATACATGTTTAGTTTATTTGTTTATTAGTTTTGTTTCTAACCCTCACTTTGTGCCACAATATTTGGTGTGCATTAGATTAGGTTTACTTTTCTTGTTTCTAGATTAACTAAAATATTAAATCATAGGACTCTTTTAGGGTTGTGTGATTTTGTTAGACTCTAGGATTTAGAACCCTACCTTACATGGTGTGCTATGACAAGTGATCTCTTAATTAGGTCTAGCAGATCTTCACATTGGTCATGCTCCCATTTAACAATTGCATGCCCCCAATTGGAAGTGTAGGTGTGCTCTATCCCATCTGATCAAGGATTGATTTATGGACATGATCCATTTTTGATTGCATACATTCTAGTGAACCCAACATGAAACTAACCCTTAAAATATTTATTTCATTTCTATTCATATTTATTTTTATCATATATTAATTGTGTTAGATCAACCCTGTTGATACAATTATTTATCTCTATGTATAGGTTTGCAGAAATAGGTAATTGGCTTGACTAACTCCACCCAGTATAGGTTTTTAGAACTTTTAGTATTCTATTCAGAAAACTAGATTGACCATCTTGACCCAGTACAAGTTTTCTCAAGTTTTTAGACTTCATATTCAGCTTACTAAGTCGACCAGGTCAACCTAGTACATTTTCAACAAGTTCCTATATAGCTTGGTCGACCAACTCGACCTAATTTATAGGTTTTTGATAGTTTTATCCAAGGTTTCAGATCAACAATATTCTCCTTTTCATCTCTGAACAATTCAAGTAAGTTTTTATTCCTCTGTATCTTTCTTTTTTATACTTTCCTTTCATAGTTTTTAGTCTTCAAAACTACCTTTACACAGTCAACTAGGTCAACCCTATGGACCTAGTTCTATGTTCTATGTTTTTTGAAATAACTAGGTCGACTTGACCAACCTAGTTCACTTTTATACTTTAATTCCATAGTATAGGGTCAACCCTATTGACCCTGTTATGTATGATTATCTATATAGTGTCTTCATTATACATTGTTTCAAAGTTGGAATTAATCATATTTGTTAATCACCTCTTTCTTTTAAGTTGTTTGCATATTTTGAATAGTTTAATAGTGTAATTAGGGGATTTTAAATTAATCACTTAGTTTCACTATTTATATTCTTCTCACACATAGACAAACCACATAAACATCAACAAGCATTTAAAAATTTGACTACCCAAGCCAACCTACTTGGATTTCATCACCAAGGGGGAAGCTGACTTGATGCTCTGGTCAAGTATAAAACATGGTTAATGGTATATTTTGGCTAAGCACCCATTAACCGTATTGTTTTAATGTATAAAGTGAGGGGGTAGGCCTTAATACCAAGTATGTATCATTACCACTATAGTCCCTTTCATCCTAAACTTACCTGAAACTATCCATAGATTGTTATCTAAGTACCTTGCTTATAGCTAATCTCCCTTTACACTTAAAATCATTCTTAATAATATAATCAATAGTCTAGGTCGACCAAGTAGCTAGATTTACTTTCAAATTTGTTTGCTTGCTCTTTTATCAATTGTGAGTGTAAAATATTGCATTAGTCAGTGTTATTGAAATATTTTCCTTTTTGTGCATCAATTGGATTGGCCAATGTCAATTCAATTGAATATTTATTTCCATTTAAATACTTACTACTTTCTTACATTACTTGTAATTATCTTGCTTTAATTCATATCTTTTTATCACCTTTCTTTGCTTCATTGTCTATTGTGCTAGGTCGACCTAGTATCTTTTTCAGCCCCTATACACTATGTTAGGTCAACCTAGTCAACCTAATACTATTTATAACATTTTAACTTTTCTACCAATCTATGTTCATTGTATTGGATTGACCTAGTTAACCCTATATAGTATTTCAATCCCTGTTTCTATGCTAGGTTAACCTTGTTTACCATGTATTATTTTTTTATCACCTTTTTCTTTCCCTTGTGTGGTTATCTAGTCTTGTTTTATCATGATGACATATTATCAAACTTATCTTAGTCTATAACATTTCATAATCAAGGAATTGGATAATAACCTCACTTATTTCATTACTTCTGATGAAACTATCCAATTTATTCCTTCCCCTTATCCTAAGCCTAAACCACTCACTACATAATTCAATGTAGTTGAGATCCTTCATCATAATCCTCTTCCCAATATCAATGTTTGGAATCTTTCACCAAATAATACCAATCAAATTGATAATCTAGATGGTTCCTAAATATTCAAAAACCTTGATGATAATACTATCTACACACCTCACAAGAATGGTGGCTTTTATAATCTTCCTTCTTCTTCTACCACACTCAAAATAACTAACACCAATGTTGGGAATCCTCCACCTCAAAATAATCTTCCTCAAACCAACACTAACAATCCTCTTCCCATCAAAAATAACACTCCTCCTCCCATCAACACTAATAATCCTCCTCCTATCAACACTAATACCCCTCCTACAGACACTAATCCACTTATTGATACAACTCCACTTCTTGCACAAGTCATAAAAAAAATGAACATCATCCAAATAACCAATAACTATCAAATGATGAACATGCAACAACACTTATGCAACATGATTAGTCAACCACCTCAAGTCATCATGTCTCAACCGAATAAAAAACATTTACCTCCTCTTAGAGATGCCAATGGAAATATCATCCCTCAAACTTCAATGAATAATAAAATGCTTCAACATATTCAAAATACACCTTTATCCCCATTCATTACATCCATAAATATTAGAAACATTTCTCCAACTATCACATATAATGGGACTAAGGATCTTACTATCTTTCTTAATTCTTTTGGTAATCTCTATAAGGAATGGGTCCAAACTAACACCTTTTCTACCACCAAGCTCTTAGCTAAAACCTTTGTTGGTGATGCACTTGAATGGTATGGCCAACTTCCTATACATTCCATCTCATTACTATAGAATTTATTCAATTCTCTAGTGAAGGAATTTCAACATGATGACCTTCCTAAAAATTACCTTAGCTAGTTTACCAATGCCAAGCAACATTCTAATGAATCTACTCATACTTTCATCAAATGATGGAAGTCTCTTTCTCATAAGGTGGACCATAACATAAATGATGACACTATTTTAAAAATATTTTACACTACTCTTAAACCTCCCCTTCAATAGAAAGTTTGAATCTTTTCACCTAAAACTTTACAAGAAGCCTTAGACCAAGCAAAAAGGCAAGACTTTCTTATGACTCAATTTGAAACATCTAAAACAAATACTAAATTATCTTTTCAATCTTGTTCTCATAACATTGATTCATCCAACCCTCCCCTACCTCAAATTGGATCATCCAATTCAACAAATTTTAACCCAACCCACCCTCCCTTGGGTTTAGAACAACTTAAAAATAAATTTCCACCCTCTAAACCCATAAACTTTGATCCTTCCAAACCTCCTCTAAAATGGTACAATCCTGATAAGTTTTGTTGGTGGCATGTTAATATAGGTCATTATCATGAGTATTTTCATGATCTTCATAGATTTTTCATTTATTATTTTCTTGGTCCATATTTCAATCTTGATACTCTCACGAAATAACATTATCAATATTATATTCAAGCTTCTCAAAATTAATCTCAAGAACCACAATCACATCAACATCAACTACCTAATGAACACACCTCATCTAATAATTGTGTTCAAACCATAATTGATCCTTCTTCCTACACCAATAAGGAAATAATAGCTCACATGAACAACTTTAAACATATCCTGGCATCCATTGAACCTCAACCTATCAATTCGCATAAACCAAAAGAGTACATAGTTCAAATTCCTACTCCAAAACATATCATCCATGATCCTCCTTTATCTCTTCAAACCTCTCCTACACATCATATGTCATATTCAACATCCCTAAAATCTAACAAACCAACACATTTACATATCTACAAATGCACCTACCAACCCAATGCAAATCATTCTAATGATTCAATATCACCTCATTCCACCTCACATGTTGGGGCATCTTGTGATGCCCATCCACATGTCCCTTTAGACTTTAGGGCATCTTATAATTCCCATACATATATCCATTCAAACTTTGGGGCATCTTGTGATGCCCATCCCTATAACCACTTACCTATTGGGGCATATTGTGATGCCCTCTCTTATTCTAAAATGCTTTATAACAAATAAATCTAACTCCAAGAAACCTTTCGAGACTTATAGACTTGTATTCCACATGCTCATATTTTGATACAGATGTTAGCATAGATTTTACTTGTTCTTTTTGTCTCATGTTTCTTTGTTTTTATGATTTTTTTTTATTTTCACTTTACTAGCATCATTGTTTTCCTTTACATTCTTTATCTTCTTACACGTCACATTTGGCATTTACTCTCATTTTTATCCTCATATCTCTTTTATTTTTTGTCTTTTTATGTCATTCTTTGTCTTAGTAGCTTTATGATCATTTTTTCCCCTTCCTTTAGAATTTTGATGTATCATAGTCTTCTTTATCTTTTGAAATTTCCTTTTTATCACCCTTGTCAGTTTCTCTTTTATGAGTTCCTTCATAAGACTGTGGATAGGACTCGGTACTCCTCACAAAATTACCATATTTTACTTATTTTCTTTCTTTTTTTGTTGCTTGCCAATGCTATTTTGGCACCCTTTGGGTTTTTCTTTTTTGAGTTGATTTTTAAAAAGCCTCCCTCACCTTGATTATCTCTTGCTTATCAGTACCCTCATGGGTCTCTCTTTTATGAGTTGCTTTGTAAGACCGTCGATAGGACCTGACCCTCCTCATAAAATTACCATCTTTTCATGTTCTTAATCCTTGTTCTAAAATTTTAGATTTTATTTATTTTTTTAAATAGAATTTGTATAGAAATATATGTTAACATGTTTTCATCCACTTCCCTCTTTCTTATGCTATAGAATCACCAATTACTATCATTGTATTCCTCTTTTTTCCCTTTGTCACATTTTTTGTGATTTGAAGTAATCCAAATTATTCCATGTGTTAGTCCTCTTGATTTCCCCTTCCTTTCATCTCCTCATTAGATAAAACAAGTTCAAATTAAGATAACACTTTTATTTCACCTAGATGTATAATATTGTTAGACCCCATGCTCTTTGAAGTTTCTCTCTCTTAGAAACCTTGTCCCAAGTTTTCAAATAAAATTCATGTTTAGCACCCATGGTTGGTATTCCAAATTTGTATGGAGGAGGAATCTAAAAAATCCATCAAGAAATTTAAAAGACAAATCATTTTAAATAAAAGGAAATGATATCTAAAAAGAAACATACAAATATCAAAAGTCAAATTCACACCAAAATCTGTGATTTATAAGCACATTTCTTATCTTCAATTGAACCTCAAATTCCATAGTTGGCCTCACATAGAGCCAAGGTCCTTTGGGGTGTGGTAGGGTAGTAGATTAGAATAGGGGATTTCAATAAAAAATATATGGTGCTACCTATTTTCTCATGCAAGTACCGAATCTTCATAGTATACCGATGTCTCTATAAGGGGTCCTGAAGAGCAGTGAACACATCGTGGGGAGGTAGTTTTATTTTACTTTTCATGCATATATCCTTCATGGGATGATATATATACTTGAATTGTTGAGCCAATACTTGTGTCACTAAGAGAAGTTATTCATAGTCCTTAAGGTTGAAAGTCCTCTTCTTTTGAAAAAACTAATTTGAGTGTCTTGATTTTGATATAGATTTCCTCTACTTTGGTTTTTCCTTCATTCTCCTCCCTTGATAGAAAAATTATGATTCCAAATATGTTTTCCCTCTTCTATATTTAATTTTTCTTCACATCTTAAAAATATGCTAGCATTACTTTGTTTCATTTTTATCTATCCTTAGAGCAAAACAACTTGTTTGAGTAACTATGGAACACTCTTTTCTTTCATTTGTCATTATTATACTACCCTTCTATTATGGACAGTTGATTCCACACCCATTTTACATTATTATATATTTATCTTTATGTATGAATTATTAATGTTTATCTTACATCTTGACTTACATTTCATTCAACATTCTTTCATTTTTTTTATGTTTGATTTTTTCATGTTTATCTTACATGAGCTTACTTTTCCCTTTCTTGCCTATCTTTGTTAGAGTTTCCTTTTTACCATTTAACACTCCTTTTTACCATTTATGTTTTACATATTTTTTATTATTTTTCATTTATTCACCATTCATTTTTCATTATTTTTCGAATCATTTGTCATTTATTTCCAATCATTTGAAATTATTTTGCCAATCATTTGTCATTTATTTCCTATTATTTGTCATTCATTTCCCCATCCTTTTGTCATTCATTTTCCATAAATTTTTCAATGATTTTCCTTAAATATTATAAACCTTGCCTTAACAATCCTAATTTACCAAATTTTCCTAAAAATCTCTATCCTTTCCACTATTATATCCCTATTTTTCAAAAAAAAAAGTCTATTTTTAGCACTAACTTCTATAGGTTCGCCTAGTATACTCAACATTGGACACCTTCATATTTTTTGAAATCTAATTATTTATATATGACACCAAGGTAAGTTAAACGTATGTGTTTTTCGATACAATTCTTTCTTTTATATTATTTGTTACTTACTACACCATACTTAGTGTCAATGTTGTGTGTTATCATGTTCTATTTCCCAAAGCACCATCCTGTGTTGCACCTACATGACACATGATGAGATTAAATTGGGGCATATGTATACACATAATATTTTTAAATTTTATTTATTACTGACACTTTATATCTTGAAATAACTTATCGAGTCTCAATCTCTCTGAGTGCATGCCTTGAGGGGTGTACCAAGAAAGGGGTGGGTAGACCATTGGTGCTTCATAAGATTGTCATTCTTTTTTCCACTTTCCATCCTTACTCTAACCTCTTGAAACCATTGAACCCAAACTTATTCTTCTTAGTTATAAATATTCCTATCATTTTTTATGTTTTATCCTTCATTTCTTGCCTTAGTACCCTTTTGACCTTTCTATTGTGCTAGGTCCACTAGGTTGACCTAGCATAGTTTAAGGACTTTTTATATCTTTTGTTTTATTGGCCCCTTGGCCAACCTATCATAGACCTAGAGATTTATCCCTAAAAATGTGCTAGGTTGACCAGGTCAACCTATCATAGTTGGCATTCCCAAAAAAATTTAGGGTAAGATATTACTATATATACAAGGTCATTTACCACCATTTCATAAGAGCAAAGAATTAAGTGAAGAAATGCAAATGAACATCTACCTATTGGCCATTCTACTTGGGGAATAAACATTTAGGATTCTATACTTTCTTTAGAACTCTAATCTCATCTTATGGATAATTATTTTGGATACTTAGATAGGTTATGTACCTTAGAGCTGGTTTATCTTAGTTGTACTTACATACCATGATAATATCTTATAAAGCACTTTGGCCAAGGGAGAGATTGAAGCTCAATGGGTTCATCTTCAAAGGTAAGTATTCCTAACTTTATTCCTCCTTTGTAAGAGTAGATAGATAGTTTGTATTTTTCTCTTCCATGTATTAGGATTTCATATACATTGACATGAGTATATGTCTTCTATACTTATTTAGTCTAGTCATTTATTTGTTTTATTTCTTACCCCCACTTTATGCCACAAGATTTAGTCACACTAGATTAGATTTACTTTTATTGTTATTAGATTAAGTGAAATATTAAGTCATAGGACTCTTTTAGGGTTGTGTAATTGTGTTAGATTTTAGGATTTAGAACCCTACCTCACATAGTGTGTTATGACAAGTGATCCCCTAATTGGGTCTAGCAAATATTCACATTGGTCATAATCTCACTTAACAATTGTATACCCCTAATTGGAAGTGTAGGTGTGCTCTATCCCATCTGATCTAGGATTTTTTTATGGACATGATGCATTTTTGATAGCATACATATGTGAAATATGATTTCATCAAACTACTTACTCAACCTTATCTATCAAGATCACTACTTAATATTAGATATTCATATGACTATTTTGATGAATTACATTCACTTCGATGTAATATAAGTACTAATAACATCCCATAGGGTCTTTGCAACATGTTCATACCATCAATATCATCCATCAATTGCCTTACTAAGTCAAACATTGAAGAACCATGTAAGAACATTGAAGCTCATTGAAGCACACTTTGTCATTATCATTCTAGCACACATGACACCTCATCAACATCCTTTTTCACCTTGGAGACATCATTGGAAAACCTCTAATAAACTCCCCCTTTGTCATTGATGTCAAACACTAATACAAAGCTTATATTTAGACTCTATCTCTCTCTTCAAGTACTTTCTTCCCCTTTGACAAAATGACAAAGTGGGCTCAAATCCTGATCTTTTGGATTTGAAAAGACTTAAAGGACCAATAATAGGAAAGGACTACCTCTAAGAGATGATGAAAACTCCCCCTAACATTGTACATACCTCTTCTTACCTTGAGATTATCAAACATGCTCCATGACTACACTCTTCTTTGATCATACATAGATTCTATGAATATAAAACATACATGAACATAAAAAACTACATGAACTTACCTTAAAACATTAATATAGACTCCCCTTAAGTCATCTAAGCTTAGGCACTTTTTTTAGCATCTTTAGACCATTT
The DNA here is from genome assembly GCA_037957365.1 of Torreya grandis. NCBI lineage: Eukaryota > Viridiplantae > Streptophyta > Pinopsida > Cupressales > Taxaceae > Torreya > Torreya grandis. The sequence goes on from JARHVA010003791.1 coordinate 1,150,494, forward strand.
CTAATAATGATGAATCAACATAATTGTCTTCATACCTTCTCTCTCAAATTTTACTACTCATTCCTTTGATCTTAGTACCTTACCATTTAAAAATCACTCCCTTTTTTTATGCATGAGGATTAAATACCTTGTCAAAACATATTACTTGGTTTTATCAAGTCATCATATCAATCTTCTTGAATTCACAATTGTAGCATACTTTTTCATATCTCCACCATGACTAGAACATCTCATATATGATCCTCCTTACATCATGCACAACTCTTCAATCCTTTTAAACCATTTTTTTTAGATCCCCCTAACTCCATGCTTCACCTAGATCATGACATCTTCAACAAGTCTTCTCAAAGAGATAGGTCTACTAGAAATTCTTCAACACTATCCACACTTTAGTCAAAACTCTTATGGAAACATCTTATCTCTAGAACACTGTGACCTCCATGGCATACTTAACATCTATAAAACTCTGAGACCTTATATATGATATCAAAAATGTGACAACACATTATCCTCATAATCCATATCAACTTTGTCTTCAATTTTTTATGTAATAAAATATTTTGACAACTCACCAGCCTTGATTAGACACCTAGAGATCTTCATTTTCTACCTGTAGATTTTGTACACATAGATTCATTATTTACCACTTTGACCAACTAGACCATCCTTCAAAAATTTGATAAAAAAGTTGAATTTAGGATCACTATCCCTGAATATATCTTTTGAATCATCCCATCACAACAATTTGGAGAAGATTCATAAAACTCATTATTCCCACTTAGCCAAGCACATATTCAAAATAAATTTCTTGTCTTGAAACATCAACCAAAGATAAACTAGTATCCACCATAATTCTAATTGCTATCAAGTGTCTCTTTGAATCCCACATATAAACACCCTAACCCATAATGTCCTAGAACAATTTGAAATGAGGAGTTGGCCATAACTCCTCATATTCCTTCTCTTCCTTGGTCATCTGATACTGATAGTTCTTATTCTTAGGCTTAATATAATCAACATGCTCATCCAAAACAATATTCTCCTTTTATTATAATATTGGATTGATAATATATGGATATAATAAAGATTCATGACATACCTTTTCATTTAAAAAAATAACTTCATCACTGGGTATTGACAACTAACATTCTTTGCATGAAACTTATTCAACAATAGTAGGATGTTCTCTTTCATCTATACATACCTCAAAACTAGACTCAATTAGCACTTTGGTCTTTTATTTGAGCTTGGTATATTCATTCACAACATGATCATACAATGATAGATTTTGGCATCCCTAAAATTTCTTCATATCTAATTTTTCTTTTTCTTTAGCAGGCAGTCCACCTTGATTTTTCAACTCAACTGAATTAGTTTTCTTGATTTTCACTTCTTTAGGTTTCCATACCAAGGATTGACCTTTCTTGATCACTTTAGGATGTTTATGCACCTTCTTATGACTTGAGATCTTTCTTTTAAAATATCTTTTCATATGACCAACTTGATGACAACTAAAACAGATAGCATCATTCATACCTTCTACTTGATGAATATTATGAATCTCAACAAACATACCATCTTGTCTCTTAGGTTCATTATGCTCAAGCTTAATTGTCTTAGGTCTCCATAACTAGGTTAGTATTTTCTCATGCATTCTATGTTATAATTTAACAATATGTTCCATGTCTTGACATTTATAATAGGCTATATTATCTATACCTTTAGTTGACCAGCTACTTTTCCTTCTATAGTTTCTTGCCTTGTGACCAAAAATATTACATGTATAGCAGTGATCATGAAATGAATTTTCATACCTTATATCATTTGATTTCCTAATAAGTCTTCTCATGTTGCACTTTTTACTTGTATCTTTCTTGTCTTGAGTTGACCTCTCTTGCTCTTTCTCAATCTTTTTTACCTTGAAAATAAGTTGCTCATGCTCATCCTTCAATGAATCTAGCTTGGTCTTTAATTGAACACTCTCTTCCTCTTTATCTCTCACACACAAAATTGTATTCTCTAACTAAATTATGAGATCTTGGATGGTCTCATTATAGCTCTTAGCTTTTTTAGTCATGTCATCCTTCAATCTACATGTTTTCTCTTCAATAATATTTATAGATTCAAGATTGGACTTCAACTCATCATGCTCACCTTGCTTTGAACTCAACTTGGCATTTGTCTCTTCTAAGTGAGTCTTGATATGTTTGCATTCTTCCTTTTTTAAACTTAGATTTGTGTTTGTAACCCTTAATTGATCCTCATGAATGATGATATTATTTTAATCATCTTTTGATCTTGAGCTTGACTTTAAGGATTCTATCTCCTTATTGAGATTGATGCACTCATCCTTAATAGCCTTAAAGCTTGAGGCCATGATCTTATTTTGACCTTATTTTTGATCATACTCACTCATATTACCTCTATACTTATCAAAAATTTCCTTGATTTGATTGCACTTTTTTCACTTGATTTTAGACATGCATAAGTAACCTCTACTTGAGCCTTCAACTCTTGATTCTCTTTATTCAATTTATTGGCCATATTTTACCTTAGATCACCTTCAATAGTTGAAATTAGATAGAAGGTCTTGATCTGATACCAATTTTTAGAGGTATAATCACTAAGAGGGGGGGGTGAATCAGTGATTCCATATAATCCAATTAGATTCCAAACTCTCAAACATTTATCACATAATCATGATGCATACAAATTAAGCATTGCATTAAATAAGGAATATATAGTAAGATCAAACATATAACACATGATATATGTGGGAAAAGCTCTTGGGGGATAAAACCCATTGAACCCTAAAATATGGACTATAGTCATAAAAAGACAAGATTTAAGATTTAGACCAACACCAACTGATCAAAGAACACCTATCCCTTCATTTAGTGAGACACCCATCCCACAAGGAGAAACCAACCCCATAGGAAACCAAGAACCAACTTAGCTACCTTAATATAATCTCCAATTTTGATTTGATATCTTCTACACCTAATGATGGACTTCTCTTACTTACACTCTTTCCCTTTTACACTCTTATAAACTTGCACACTCAAGCTATGCATCCAAAACACCCTTTTGGATCAATCTTCACTTCTTAGCACATACAAAATAAAAAAACTTGAAAAAAATCTATCACAACATTAGCAACATGCCCTTTAGGTCATGCACATAAACCTCAACCTACTCTGCTCCTCAATCCATCCACTAAGCACACTCACTTAATCAGCCTCTAGGACTTACTCAATCTGCCTCTTCTAGGCTCATTAGGTCCAATGAACTATGTTTTCACCTTCATCACCTTAATAAGACAAACATGACTAATATTATTCACTCTTTATTTGTCCTTAATTATTTGTATCATCTCTTTCAAAGGTTATATCCTTCACTTGGCTCCTCACTATATCAACTAGCCCAATTATTCCAATTAGGCCTTGTATTTATACCACTCTCTTCCTTTAACCCATGTTGGTTAACCAAGATGATTTACATATTTCATCCACACTTAACATAGGCCCATACACATGTTACATGTGATAACCACACTCTTCATATGTCATTATTACCTCATTATCCCCAAACCACCATTAGGTCTTGGTGAGACTTAAAACAATTAGGCCTTCATACTCACACATTACATATGAGACTATTTGGACCACCTTCATCATTTAACAATGCTTAAAACACATAAAAACTATCTCTAATATCCCCTTTCTCACTCTTATATGGGTCCATGCCATTGAAAACACCAACTCAATACTTGAACCTATCAATTAGGTATCCTCAAACTTCTGAAGCAACTACTCAAATATTTCACATAGCCATATGATTAGCTCACATGGGTGAACCCTTCAAGGCCTATAAAACACCTATATATAATTTAGACACTTTAACACAATCTCGAAGCACTCAAAACAACTCTCTCAAAATGACCACTCAAGTTGGTCATACATAGTCCAAATATAGTTATATTATTTTGACTCTCCATATTTGATCAGGGGAAAACTATGACAGCCTATGCATTCTCATAAGCCTTAGATACTTATAGAACATCTCTATACTCATTTTATTCCTTAAATCTACTCAGAACACCTTCAACTTATGTCTACAAGATGGTCACTCAAATTATTAGTGCATTCAATAAACATAGTCAACTTCAAAGCCTTTATTCATACTAAATATGGATTGGTCAAACCTCCATAATCCACACAAATAGTTTTCATAGATTATAAAACACTCTCCACTACTTATTTCATCTTGAAACATCAAGACACTATCAATAACAACTCAAATATCTTTGTCGAATCACTTATAGACCATGGTCAGACACAATCAAGTTTGGATCTCAATAACTTTGAATATGTGAACATTCAAACCTTATAACTAGATTCTCTTGATGTGCCTTGAATTTATCTATGATTTTTCATTTTACTTCATCATAAAATTATACATATATCAAAAGCTATGGCTCAAATACTACATAGTATTTTTTTCTTTA